>OZ018325.1:87932403-88289903 GCA_963969495.1 Ceratothoa steindachneri | reverse complement strand
CATGTGAGATGGGCCTCAAGCAGAAGGATTATGCCTACATGCGCTATAATCGCCACACGAACGAATATTTTTGTTAGTGATTTTCGTAGAGCTAGGGCTAGGTTGCGGCAATAATTAGTGCCCTTCGGACACGTGACGCCTGCTAGTGAGTCTGACGCCGCACTATACTATAAACTTCGCGAAATTACTTTACACGATGGAACTCGTGGAATACTCCAAAGATGATATTACTTTAGAGCTGACCGACTAAAGAGGGGTTAAGATCGAAATTCTTATGAGCCTTACGACTCACACCTACACTCTTCATCACATTCAACTGTATCCGGTTCAGTGAGTCGGTGCGTATAGCAAATGCGTCAAGGCCATCGTACCAATGCCGTGGATGAGGTGCTACTACTGCTAACGATTCGGCCTGACTATTATTCCTAGAACGTTTGTTCGTTTTGCACGCCAACCACTTCTGTGGTGGTCAGCCGCATGTGAGATGGGCCTCAAGCAGAAGGATTATGCCTACATGCGCTATAATCGCCACACGAACGAATATTTTTGTTAGTGATTTTCGTAGAGCTAGGGCTAGGTTGCGGCAATAATTAGTGCCCTTCGGACACGTGACGCCTGCTAGTGAGTCTGACGCCGCACTATACTATGAACTTCGCGAAATTACTTTACACGATGGAACTCGTGGAATACTCCAAAGATGATATTACTTTAGAGCTGACCGACTAAAGAGGGGTTAAGATCGAAATTCTTATGAGCCTTAGGACTCACACCTACACTCTTCATCACATTCAACTGTATCCGGTTCAGTGAGTCGGTGCGTATAGCAAATGCGTCAAGGCCATCGTACCAATGCCGTGGATGAGGTGCTACTACTGCTAACGATTCGGCCTGACTATTATTCCTAGAACGTTTGTTCGTTTTGCACGCCAACCACTTCTGTGGTGGTCAGCCGCATGTGAGATGGGCCTCAAGCAGAAGGATTATGCCTACATGCGCTATAATCGCCACACGAACGAATATTTTTGTTAGTGATTTTCGTAGAGCTAGGGCTAGGTTGCGGCAATAATTAGTGCCCTTCGGACACGTGACGCCTGCTAGTGAGTCTGACGCCGCACTATACTATGAACTTCGCGAAATTACTTTACACGATGGAACTCGTGGAATACTCCAAAGATGATATTACTTTAGAGCTGACCGACTAAAGAGGGGTTAAGATCGAAATTCTTATGAGCCTTAGGACTCACACCTACACTCTTCATCACATTCAACTGTATCCGGTTCAGTGAGTCGGTGCGTATAGCAAATGCGTCAAGGCCATCGTACCAATGCCGTGGATGAGGTGCTACTACTGCTAACGATTCGGCCATACAACTCGCTCCTGTGGACATGCAAAGGCGGGGTTAGCTGAAGTCTGTGTAAGTTGTTCCAAGGCCGCACGCTTTAAGTCCAAATCCTATAGGGCCAAGTGTGTCAATTGCGGAGATCAGCACCCCACTTCTTTGAAGCAAAGTGCTGCGTATCTCCTAAAGAAGAAAATTCTGGCCATCTAGGGTACTGGATCGTCTCTCAATTGAGCGCCTAAGGACTTGCTCCTAGTGCGCCTGGGACGTCATATGCCTCAAGTTAAAAAACACCCTCTTATGCGTCCGTTTATGCGCCCATTGGGAACACTTTTGTGAGTTCTACCCACACAGGGCGCTCCCTTGGTTGAATTAGTGGCACCAGGGTTCACACCAAGCCTCGTCTAAAACCTGGCTCCTCCCTCATATCCCTAGCGTGACCGTTTAACGTAAACCGAAACGAACACGTACCTCCACCTTGTCGTTAGACTCACAATAGGTAACACCCACGAAAGTGTTCATGAGGCTGTCTTTCTGGGTTCCTAAAGTTTTCCCCCGAAATGAAGACAGCAGCAAAGAAGCTTCAAATCTTAAATCTAGACCCATTGCTTGCCTGAATCGCTCAAAGACGGTGGGGCATCTAAAAGAGGGATCATCGCCTCCAAACCCGCAAAATATGCCTAATGTTTTGAGGCGGAGGGGGGAAAAAGACTCGCATGGCAAGACAAACCTCCTCCGATAAGTTCCCAAAGGCGAAACCGCCTTCCGCGCATTGTATAGCCAACAACACCTGGTGTTCTGCTTCCGGGAAGTGAACGGCGATTTCCATGGGGGTTTTCTCTTCGAAGAGGGCCCCGGTATCTCCTCTAAGGTAGACCTGGAGGGCATATTCCTTCACTGGAATTGCCCTACGCTCTGGGCCAACTAAGAGGAGCTGCTGAGGCTCCTTTCCTCCCGTTTTCTCTTATCGATCATTTTGCAGGAGACCATGTTGGGTGCAAGATCTTTCCCCCTGCGGGCCTGGGACTGAGCAGATGGATGCGCTAATTACATTCGGCATGATTTCTCCTTTCTTCTCTTTACTCTAAATACATTTTTGAGGCACTAGCAGTGCAGCTGCATCTGGATCGGAGGTATAATAGTTTTCTGTGTACTTTCCACCGTTAGCCGACTTCGATGAGGCGAACTTCCGCTGCGTTGCGTCAAGGTTTAGGAGGCCCTTTCTTTTCCTCCTGGATTTGAACGGTAGAGAGCCCACTCAAAAAGACTACTAGATCAATCCAAGGGGTCATGTTCTAGCTAACCTGATCACTAATAGAAAGATAGATGTCCTAAATGTGGATTTCTTTACGCATCACTGCCCGAGAACCGCATTATTTACCTGTCTTGCTCTATACCCTTGCTCTCCGGATGCAGATCTAGATTTTTGGTAGAGGGTAGTCGAAGATCTCTATGGTAGTGATCATTTTTGAATTCAAATATCATTTTCTAGACTCCTACTTCCTGAGAGCCCGTCCTGGTTTTGCCAAGGTGCGGTGGTCCGTATTAGGTAGTTTGTTTTTCTACGGCAACCTTATCGCCGTGAGCCTGACTATTATTCCTAGAACGTTTGTCCGTTTTGCACGCCAACCACTTCTGTGGTGGTCAGCCGCATGTGAGATGGGCCTCAAGCAGAAAGATTATGCCTACATGCGCTATAATCGCCACACGAACGAATATTTTTGTTAGTGATTTTCGTAGAGCTAGGGCTAGGTTGCGATAAGTTTCGAAACACGCTCGCCGCCCGCTCTTTCAAGCGGGCATGGGTTTATTCACTCAAAGGGAAGACCCTTCTATCAAAGATTTGTAAGCGGGTCAAAACGATTTGGTGAACCCCTAACTCTGCGTCCGTAGCGGAGGCCTTTTTGAACTTTTTCTTCGCATTATCTAAGCTTGGATGCTACTCTACCAGCATTCAATGCTTGTCGTAATTTCGTGGAAGGCCGCCAACTGTAATTTACCTGTAGAGGCGGAGAACCCTTCGACGACAGATTTACATTGATTGAGGTGCGGTGCACTCTCGCTTCGTGCACGGATACCACACCTGTTCCAGACGATGTTCATATACCATGCTTCGACACCTAGGTAATCTAGGAATACAATTTCTGTTAGATTTGTTCAAAAGGCTCTGGGTAGAGGGTATTCTTTCAGAATCCTGGCGAATCGCTACTGCTTTTTTTCTTCTCAGAATTAGACACACTCCAGGAACGCCCGCCATTTGATGGAGTGCTCGCCTGTACCTTAATACGACGACTGCATTATCCCATCAGACTGTTCGGCACATTATTTTGAATGTCCCAATCTGCAGGATTTTCGGGCATTTTTTCTGTCCCGATACCGGAACGATCGAGATCACTACCGCTTATCCCTTGTACTTGGGACGCGTTCGTGTACACAGTCGTCGTGACTATATCACTTTTTGGAGGAGGATGGCTTCATCCAATTTATTTGACACTTTGTTGTAGGTCGGAAATTCCTGCGCCTGAGGCCCTACCCCCAACGCAAAAGCACGCTTCTTTCTTGTTATATTTCCCTAACTTGTTTTTTTTTTGTTCTTGTGTTTGTTGTTTTAGCTTATTTATTGTCAATTTGTCTTGTTTTATTATCTTTGCTTTTGATTTTTACATGTTTTTCTTTGTTTTTTAATCTAGCCTAGTATTTGGCTGTAGCGTGTTTACGACGACATTTGTCCTAGTGGGTAGTCCCCAGCTGGGCTCTTAAGATTGAAAAAATAATAGTGCACAAAGTTCCTGTGTTTGAAATCTATGGTAAGTTACCTGCAGTCTTCTTCATCTTCACTTTCTGATTCGGTGTCTGTATTGCAGTCTGAGTCTGTGGTTCTCTGAATTTTTTTCTTTTGGTCTCCTTTTTCTTTTCAATTTCTGGTCCCTTGCCAGAATTGTCCATTTCCTTGTATTCTCTTCCGACTTCTCTCGGGTGCCCCATTACATTCGTAGACTCTGGTTCCGCTAAAGTGGCCATTAATGACCATTGTTATATGCGGACCATGGCACTTAAGGCACAATTTATTTCATTCTGTACATTCACGGAAAATATGACCTTCCATCGGTATTCAGAATAGAATTTTGTATTATTTTTAGGGCAGTTACTTCTCAAGTGATCTTCGAATGCCTAACCTTTAAAACAGGTCAGTACATTAACATATATCTGCTTTACCATGTTTTATGAAAGTTTGCTCTTACGAATGCTAGCTAAACTCTTGTGTTTTATGTTTTTTTGTTGGCGATTTATGCAGGAGCACACACAAGTATGAACACATGTACGTGGTTTCAGAATTTTATGAGTTCCGTGATCGTCAGGTGTTGATTGTCCATTTATAATTCTTCCTTTAATTCGTCTTTGGTGTCTTCCCTCACCTCAAACTTTGAAGAAAGAATTTGTTTCTGTAGTTTGTCTAATTCTCTGTTGGAAAGGCATTGTTGATTAATTCTATTTGTACTCACCAAATTCTTTGTCAATTGCGGTCCACGTTTAGCAGTTTTTGATAGCACTTCTTATGTTTTAGCTCATTACCGATACTTTATAGTTCTCGGTGCAATAGCCATTGCCGTTAAAAGCATCAACCAAACTCACTGTTCTGTTTTATGTCAACATTCAGGGAGGAAATACGACCGCTTACAATCAACTCCGATGTGAATATGAGAAAGGAATGGGATTCTAAGTTGTATTTGATTTGAGGTAATTGATGTTCGTCATTAGTTTTAAGGTATATGTCGGAAATATTTTTCATATTAAATCATAATTACCATTTTCCAAATAGAAATGTCCTCTCTTACCTTTTGACTAGATGAGGTCAGGGAGAAGCGTTTCGTCCTTATATACAGTGGCTTCACTCCAAAAATTTCACCTTTGTTATTTTCCGTGATTCGCTAACTGTTATAAAATTTTTTGCTAATTTTATGTGTATATTTTATAATAACAAGTCCTAATTTATATTAATTAGGTAAGGAAGTTTTGCCCGCATTGATCGGCTTTAGTTAAGAGGCGGTAGGCTATTTTAATTATTTACTGAATTTGCCATGAATATAATTCTTTCTTCATTTGGGAAGGTAAGATTGCTTATTTAGTTTCACAGTACATTCTCCGTTTTTGCTTTCGCTTACGATCATGGCGATCCTGTTAATGTTGTAAGAACGTACGTAGTACTCGTACAAGTAGGGTCGGGCATTGCGTCCAATCTGAATAAATGCGTGTTTCTCTTGAGCATTGAGTCAACCTCTAGGCTCTGTGAAACACCTCGTTTTCTTTTGGTAATCTAGACGAACTTCTCCAGTAACAACTGATAGGCATGAGGCCTACCTTATTTTTACTTCCCTATTAACGTACTTAAATTATTATTGTACCAGATCTGTGTTGAGTAACAAGGGAGCGATCGTTTGCTTTTTATATCTCTGTATATATATATATAGTTTATTTTACATATTATTTGAACCCGAATTCCCTTAGCCTACTTTTAAGCCAGGTGCCTTGAATGCTCGTCTCTTCAAGTCTTGTCAAGTGATTGTATACAGGTTCACCGTGCGTCACCCGTGAAATCTGAGAGCACTCCGGAATTTTCGCGGTATAGTCCTTCGAAAAATTATGTACCTTTTCTATTAACCCACTTTGGATATTACAAACTGAGGCTCTTAAAGCTTAAAGGTAACCATTTTTATGGAGTTCACTATGCTGCTTTGGTCTGGCATATCTTGTGTTATTTTTCCGGTAACTAGTAATTTATCAGGTGACTAGATTTTTTCGCCCTTTCATTGAATTGTTACTAGGTTTTGTGTCGCTATTTGTTTTAGAGTGTTGCTAGTTTGTTAGCGCTATTAATATGAGCTGTTACTATCGTTACTATAGTTTTGTCGTTCTACCTATTGTGTTGCCATTAGTTTTACGCGTGTTACTAAAAATGGCAATGATATTAGTTGCAATGCGTTACTATCATTGCTGTGCTATTCGTTTTGGTGTGTTACTAGTTTTGTTTCACTATTAGTTGGCGTGTTATTAGTTTTCTGCTTCTGACTTTGGAGGTGTTCTTTTGCCCCTTAGTTCATTTTTGTTGTTAATTGCATTATTTGTTACTATGCTTTCTTTCTATTCCCCATTTATCTCCACAACTCATCCCTACCACCTCAGGCTATAATGGTATAATTAAAGAACTTAACTTTTAATTGGAAATTTACCCATAATAGTTGCACTAAGAATAGTGCTTCTTAAAAACCTTTCCCTCCAAAGGTTTAAAGTTTACAAAAATCTTATAAGAAGAGAAAATTAAATTAGACCAAGGAAATAGTTCAGGATTATTCTTGACAGAGGAAGAAGCTTAATTTAAGGACGTAGAGAATGTGACACCAGGGGAGGAGAACTATTTGAAACAAATTCTGCTGGCCTACAGTTACAAAGGCTAGACCTTTAAGAAATATCTAAATCAGAATCTGAAGCTAGCAAGCATAATTTCCAAGGTTTTGGTGGACCTTATGTCTACTTCCGGGAAGCTAGTTTTAGGATTAAAAATTCCGACCATTTCTCTACTTACTTTTGTTTATTTACTTGTTCTCATTTACTTTTCATCTGTTTTGTGGCTTAAACAATATCGTTATTGTAGCTTAAAAGCTTTGAAAGTTACGTTTAACGGGGAAAGAGTTGTCAGACTTTATTCAAAGGCCCAAGATAAGGAAAACAATAAGCGAGTTCTATAACGAGAAACAAGAAATGCAAGAATAAGAACGGGAACAAGAAAAAAAAGAACGAGAAGGGTAAGGAGCCTGAGAAGAACAAATGTTACTTAAGTTTTTGAATAAATTCGCTCTGGTATTGGACTTTTTCATCGAGAGTGAAAAGGACTCGTATGATTATAATAGCTAACGTAATGTCACTTGGTAATTAGAGACCTGTTTAATTACCCCTGCCCGCATGAAATAATATTTTTAATAAAGCAAATGAATCTTTAATCACTAACAAAGATAGAATAACGAGTAGATAATTATGCTTTGGTGCATACTGTTAACCCGTATAATAAAACCTCATATAAATCGTCACAACAAAAAAATTTAAACCAGAGTCCACTCACCTGCCTAACAAAATAAATAAATATAAAGCATGCTGCTTACAATAAAATCAAGCTAAAATTCCCCTCATTACACAGTCACATTCAAATCGGCAACCGCCAACATTGCATATGACAACTCAACAGGGAGATATACTTACAATCTTCCTGAGTTAACAGTAAGCGTTTCGATCAATGGCACTATAACTAATTCCATTCTGAGAGATACAGGTGGTTCGTGCCTTATAGCTGCTGTTCATTTGTTCCTTGAATCTAATATTAAAATGCAGATACGTTCCAAATACTCTCTTATTTTAGCAATAAGAGTACATTTCCAATCATATAAAGTTAACTTAAATTATAACACTGGTCTGCGTCAAAAATGTACCTTAGGTTTTCTGTAGTCTTTCTTAATAAAATTGACCTCCTTATTCCGAATTTGGCATCCGTTTTTCTCTATCAGGTCCAGTTTTTGCGATACAGGGGGTAGTAATAAATTTATAGTTTATACATGTCCTATATTACCTTTAAATTTCAATAGTTTTTGCATTACTGTATTAACAGTAAATTTTGTGTACATTTTAAGTAATTTTATTAATAAGTTTATATTTTCGCAGGTTAGAAATTGATTAGCATTATAATAATAAGAATAATAATAATAATAGTGATTGAGTTAAGAATAAAAAAAAATGGAAGAAGAGCTCCAACAGATTTTGCTATGTTCGCGGCAAAGTGACTTTTTCCGAGCAGCAATGTGCAATCTCTCCTGTTATTAAATCTTTGTATCATGCATATTTTGGAGTAAAGCTAGGATTTCAAGATAAAAGCTTTATACCACATATCTGCTGCAAAAGATGCTACATAAGTTTAAGACGCTAGAGTCAGGGCGAACAGAAGTCCCTCTCTTATGGTGTTCTCATGGTGTGGAGTGAGGGCAAGGTTTACACTAGTGACTAATATTTTTGCATGATAAATCTTAAAGGTGAGCATTGTATGAAGTATTTAAGCTTTTTGTATCATACTGGCTCCTGAAAATGTCATTATTATGCATAGACTTAGCATAAAATTAAAAACTAACATAGTTCACCAGCATGAACATATCTTTTACTAAACATTTATGTACTATCTGCAATTCCAAATCAACTTCTTTATGTAATATGCAATTATATTTTTCATAGGTATAAATAAGAAGAATAAACATATTGTGGCATATCCTGATGTTCCCTCTGCCATCAAACCGCTTCCCCATTGTCCAGGAATTCCTATACCTTCTCCCCCTAAAGATATAGAGGTCCATGAAGAGATTAATATGGAAGTTGATCAAGATTATGACACATCTGAGTTTAAATAGGTTTCCACACATGATATGGTCGCAAGATCATTCACTTTAGTTCAGTTAAGTGACCTGACCATGGATCTGAAGAACACGGAGAAAGATTCCACAGGATATAAAAACAAAGTAATTTAGGTACCAAGGTAAATGGGACGTAAACATGCTTCCTGACTACTGTTGGTGTTTGAAGCGTGATGCACCAGATGAGAGGCACAAACTAAAATCGTCAAGGGCATCTTTTCTTGGAAATTAGAATTATTTTCTTCATTATGTTGCATTCTTTAATTTTTTGTTTTATTAAAAGTATTATAGTTTGCATACGTTTATTCCTGTTTCTATGACATAACAATAATAATGCATTATTAGATAGAAAATGGTTTGTGAAATGCCTTTTCAGGAAAAATGAAGTAATCTCAATGAAAATGGTGTATGCTATACTAAGAAAATCTGACCTGATTAAACAAAAATACATCAATTTTTGAGCTCAGTTGGTTTGGTTCATTAAGAAAACACAAAGAAGTACTGAGGAACATAAATCCTTTTTTCAAACGCAGGCCTGTGTAATTATCCCTTTAAGACAAAGACTGACAGAGCAGATCTTGAATGCAGTTACACATATTCTAACTGATAATTCGAGCTTCATTCCCGACAGAAATGATTTCCTTTTTCCTCGTCCGTTGTTACAGAATAAAGAAACACCTTTTGAGCTTGTTTTAGGAAAAGTAAAATATGCTTCAAATAAGCACCGAGTGATTCCGAGAACTTTAGGAATTATGTACTGCTCCTGCAATAAGAGAAAAGACCACGAGGGCATTCTAAATATTAGGGAAACTGGGGCAACATTAAGGCATGAAAACCACGAAAATCTGTTATATATATTTTGTATTAACAGTAATAAAATTTAACAAAGCGGTAATAGAGCATTAATATTACCCAAGAAATGCCTGAATTTTATTTTTAAATTAGCAGATGAAGCATAAACAGCCGAAGAATTTTTACACAGAAAAACTGAAGTTTATCATAAGTGTTCTGGCCAGGAGCTATATATTCTAGGTCTAATAAAAGATGCCAAGTATTTTTTCTGAACGGGAGGGTAAAATCATTTCCTTTGAGTTCGCACAGTAAGAGACTACTAACCATTGAGATTAGGGTATTTTTATCTTGTGGATGACAAAGGCTGAGGTAGCAATTTTATCACTGCCGAATCCTCCCCCAAAAATAAACAAGGAAAATTTGCAAATTTTGAAAAAATTGTCAACTGATCAATATAATGACACGTTGACATGCAAAGTTTAAAGTTAAACTAAGTTAAAGTGTTAATAAGTAACATACTAGGATGCACGAACTCATAAGAACACAAAATAAATGTTAGGATTATGCAGCCATCCCAATACCTATAATGTTTTTTCCGCTGTACGTTAGGGAAACATACTAATTCAGTAGACTCAGCATAAATTTCATAGATCTTAGCTCTATAGCATAATTTACTGCAAAACAATGCCAACCTTGGCGGAGAACAAATAAATGTTTAAAAATGCTGAATTTATTAGTGAATCCCTATGTATTAGTAATATAGATTTTCTTCGCAGGCGTGCCTAATATCTACTCGTCTTAGACAATGTTTACATCTCCTCATCTACAAAGATGTACTCCTCAAATCTCTCATTGCAGTTCTAAAGAGACAGAGATCATGGGTTAACAACGCGATCATCAAAGTTATTCAAAAGGTTCTCAACGAAAGAATATTAACGAAACTAATTGGGCAAATGTAGCATTCTTTCCGTGAGGGGAAGAATCAAAACACTTAAAATGACGATCATAAAAACACTATTCTTCTTTTAGAGGTTTAATCATATTTTTTTGTTATTCACCGCTCATTTCGCAGCTCACTTAAACAAGGATTAAAAGAGCTCCTTCCATCGAACAAAGATCAGCGTGCAAACAGTCAAACATTAAAAACCTGAATCAGCTCAACAACAATCATAAACATTCAAATAAGAAAATATCAAAGCCTTAGAAGCCAATATAAAATAAACCAAACTTAGAAAGACCAACTAAAGGAGAATGTATGCAAAAGTAGAAGCACAAATATAAAGGCGTAGAAGTCAAAATTACAAATATGAGAGAACCTGATATGAAAAAAAGAAATATAAAGAGTTATTATTATCAGAACCCACTTAACTATACTTTGCTTAAACGTTTCTTTCACAATTTTTCACAATTAACGCTCTTAATTGTAATAAACTCTAAATTTATACACAGTGGTATGTCCAAATTATATTCTGTTGTGTCCAGGTTCGTCGTTCAAACTCTTTACTTGGAAAGAAGACAAGTTTAATGATAAACGGAAATTAACCGCTGTCACAAACTGGGGTCAGGTGACATGCCGAGATTCTTTGACCCAAAAGTTTATAGCCAAGGATAGAAGATACGTCGACTTAAAACGAAAAAACTTTATTTACAAATGTTTGATAAATGAATCGACTTGAAAATGCCGATATATTCCAAGAATAAATTATCAGAGAAAGGACCTAAAAATTGATTACAACTTTGATAGTTCGAGCTAAGGAATGACCTTTTGGAACATGTAAAAATATTTAGAGTATGGAAGACACAAGAACAAATATGTACACAAAAATAACGCACGTATGATATTCATATCTATGAGACCACGGAGAAAGAAGGTTGAGCCACAGAGCGAAACACTCAACGGTAACGTAACTACAATGTACCTACGTGTACAAAAATAAAGGGGCACTCACGACTACCAATATCAGGCCTAGTATGGGCCACACAAAAACAAGGACACCACACACGGTTGTCCTACCAAAGATGCACGAGGCACAACACTCTTGATAAACCCGCACTAAAATGCAAAAGGGGTACAACTCTGCCGGTTGTCTTACACTAAGTCAATCAATCACAATAACTTTAACTCAGGGTAACCTTAACTCACGGTAACCTTAACTTACGGTAACCTTAGCTCACGGTAACCCTAACTCACGTTCGCACTAAATCAGAAGGGCCTTAAATTACAATAGCCTTAAATAGCAATAGCCTTAAATAGCAATAGCCTTCCGAGACGCAAGAAACCGGAAAATAAGTAAACGAAATCAACTCTGCTCCCGAACACAACTTTCTTCTCCAAGCACAAAAAAATGGTATGTCTTCAGTGAAGAATGAAGGCCTCGACATTGAATTCCACCCAACACTAACAAATACGGATCATTCAAAATCCCAATGCTACATCAACATACAATGAAGATTCTTAACTTCAGACATCAAATGCTTTCTTTCAAGACAAAACCGCAATAATCTGAATCCAATTCGATATTTAATAAAATAATTAGGAGGGAACTGGCCGATCAAAGCGAACGAAAATTCTTGAATTCCTTTGGATGACGTGTCAGCCTCAATTGAGCGAACGTAGGTCCCATGATATCACGTCACAGCCCTAGTCAGAAAGTAAAGGCAAATTATCAGATATTACGTGTGTGACAACCGCCAAGTCAAGAACATTGAAGACTCGTCTGAAAAATTCTGAATGAAGCAGAAAGCTCCCAGCCAATTCATCTAGTTTGTAGTTAATTCTAAATAAATTAGATCTTGCTAGACTGATATATAATCTCCAACCAAATATACAAAGCTTCATTCGCAAGCTAGAATGTTACCAAATAAATCAGGTTTGGCAAAAGTTCTGCTACACTCTTTTTTTATATTTGGAACGGTTTACTAGTGCGATAGAAAATGTTCAGTCAAAGAAACCTAATCTTCTTCTTTCTTAACTCATGCCATTAAAACGTCTTTTCCCCTGTGTGCAGATGTATAGAGATGGGAGTGTACTTAATCGAGATCTCTGCTCTCCTGCTCGCGAGTCATACCAAGTTTAACATCGCCAGGCGGCTCGGCATCAGTCGGAGGACAGTCTACAGAGTCAAGAACAAGCTCACGAACATGGAAGTCATCAAAGATCGACATTTTTAAGGCATACTTCAAGTTGTTAAAAGCTTTGTGGTGAGAAAGTTCTTCGAAAATGCTCCAAAGGTAAAAAAGACAGCTGGCGAAAAAAAAACGGGGTCCACAGTGTGCATGGCCATCAGGTAGGCGGGCTGCCAGAGATTAAGGTATGGGGAAAGGCTTCTCTTCACCACTGCGATGTAGAAACAACGTCGTGGGCGCTGGACCCACCTCTCAAGACTTGAAGATTTATAGTAATCTAATTTAATTTTTTTAGATGAAAAGCTTTTCACGGTCGATCCGGTCATTAACAGGCAGAGAAACCGCGTTGTATGCTTCGGCCAGAACGTCTCCGAGGTTCATTAGGTGTCCAGGACAAAGAAAAAGGCCTGCTTGATTATGCTTGTCGTTGTGGCTTTGAATAGAGAGAAGATGCGACCCTTGTGGCTCACTGCCAGTTACATGTTAACAGCGACTGATTACAGTGACATCTTTTCCAAGAAAGTCTTGCTCATGGTGAGAGAGACCTCGAAGACTGCGAACTACCTCTTTCAGCAGGACGATGCCCGGGTCCACACGGCCAAGATCGTGGAAGAGTGGTTGAGATTAAGCATGAACTTCTTGTCCAAGGACTTTTTGCCACCGATTTCGCACGATGTCAATCATCTGGAAAACTAGCAGTTAAAATTTTAACTTAAAAAAATAGCGTTGTTATTTCTATAATTTAAAGAAATTTCCTTGTTCAACTTATGAATATTTGTTTCAATACCTCTCTGAAAGATTTTTTTATAATAGGTTACTACTATTCATCGTCCTATTTTCTTCCAAGATTCGATTGTGCACTTTCATGCTGAACTGTATTTATCGACAAGAGGAAAATTCTTTGAGAGCAATCATAAATGAGAAATAAACAGTATTAAAGACAAAGTTAATTAATTTCATTCTTGATTCGATTTGAGGGCTAGTTGTATTTCTCGGCCTGAATAGCCTTCTTGGGAGAAATCAGAAACAGGTTATACGCATTATAAATTTTTTGTGAAACCCGTATTGGTAATTGCTCCGTTGTTTTTGTCATTGCTTGATCTTCCTCCAATTGGTTTACTGGTGTATAGGTTTTACTTTCTCTGCCTTTTCTCTTTCTTTTTCCTTTCACCTCAAGGTGAGATAGGTACCTGATCTGCATGTGACCGTCAAAGATGCACAAATCTCTCCTTTATCTTCCTAAAACCTTTATCTTCCTAAAAGTATATTCAAAGCTTACACCTTCTAAGCTAACTTAGGTATTTACTCTTTTAAATAGGAAAGAAAATCACGCTTAAAGAATGAATTAACAAGTAAAAATTGCGTTTTTTCGGCAACTCATTATGTACTTTCTCCATTGCAGCTATACACGCCTTCTCTTTTCGGGCTTTCTGATTTTCTTTATTTTATCTGCCATTTTCTTTGAGGTGACAAGAGCTGGCCAAAGCAGGGGTAAAGTTGGAATGATATTTGCCTGAACAACCTTAACTTCTCTTTATGTTTCTATTTATAATATTCGAAAAATTATAGAAGCCTCGCCGAGTTTACATCTGGTCTTGCTTCCCAATTGAACAGATGCGGCAAACCTAAAGTTTCTCAAAGTAAATAACATATCAAAGGCAGAATCTGGAGCGGAAGATAATTACGAGTTACCCGAGTTCCCGCTCTCTTGTAATTTGTGATTCAGGGTATTTTATAAAAATTCATCTGGTGTAAAATAAATATCAGAATTATTGGTGGTGACAGAATTACTAAAGTAATTTTAATCGATGTATATTATTAACAAAAAATAAGCATTTAGGAAAAGTCATTAAAAAAAATTTAAATATATTAACATACTCTCCCTGATATGGAAATTAATTTCAGTGATCTACACTGTTAAAATATATATTTTATTTATATAAAAAAAATTTGAAACAGTGAAATATAATAAATCATACAAATATATTTTTTATAAACAACCAAAATTTTCGTTATCTCCTCAAAACTACCAGCTAATGGAATAAAATTGTATCAATATTATAGTTCATTACAAGTTGACTGCAATGAGTAAGTTGGATAAGTAACGAAGCTCCAAACTATCCATTTAGCCAAGTAAAGTTTAAAATTCCGATACTTATAATTGTGAGCAAATTCCTCTTCAATTCTGCTTCCACATCTGTTCTCTCTCACTCTCTCTGTAGATCACAACAGATAAAATACTAAACTAGAGTCAACAAAAGGTTTACCTGGAAGGACCACAACAGGGCAGAAAAACAAATTCCGGTGTAATATGGTATCCCAGATGAAATAACAATGTTTTGTTCAGATGGAATCTATTATAAAGTTAATGGCTACTTCCGCTTTAAGTTCCCTCTTAAAACCGCGTGCACAAAAGTGAAAATGCCATTTCACAAATTGGCACTTCCAGATCCATAAATATGTATATTAACTAGGTAGGATACACTCCATTTCAAGATCTTCCCTCAATTTATTCGAATGACTCTATTTCAAATGATTTAATGAAAGTAAAGAATTTTTTTTCTGAATGTACTATATCTGTTAGCCTTCATCGCGTTTTCGACCCATGTTATTAGGCTAATGCTCTTTATGTGCGCGAAAAAATCTAAATTAAAGTCTACATATTTTACTATATCATTGCACATGTACAAATGCTTTCATCAAAACCCTCGAAACTCACAAAAATTTAAAAGCTACATTATTTTATCCATTTCATGTTAAATTCAAAAGAATTATTTCAATCACTGTCTTAATAACGCATATTTTACTGAGAAAATTACAAATGCATCATTTAAAACCTGCACGCCCACCTTCTACATGAAATCACTCCTCCAATAAGCTCTGAGGAAGAATTTCCTAAACTCTATACATATATATTAGGATATACAAATTAATTGTATATTTTATAAAGAAATGCTTCACATAGAAACATCAATCTATTTTGTCGTATTGGCCATGTAAGTATTTTTTTAATTAACTATCCACTTAAACATTCTTTTTTTTGTTTAATATGCACATATATAGTTGTTAATTGGGTTCATTGTTCCTGCCTTATATTAACTTATATATGTTAATAAGCCCAGCATCTGTATTCTACGTTAGAATTTATTTTATTTTAACTACAAAATTAATAATATTATTAGCTTATTAACTATAGTTGCTGAAATATCTCGATCCCCTTTGCACGGCCAGCCTTGCCTTGTTCTGTTAAGCTTAGAACTCTGGAACAAACATTTAGACAGTTGCCCTCTTGATTCCTTGTCTCTTTGTTTCTTTGTTTATGCCGACCTCATCCCCACAGTTCATAAAATAGAGCTATGATTTGTGTTACTATCCTATTAATTGAAATTTATAAAATACCAGAATTGAATATAACATCTAAATCTAGGGAAAATGGTTTCTTATCCCAGTATAAAATAGTTAGCTTCATTATTAATTTCAGGAAACTTATTCCATTAGCTAAATCCATGTTGGTTCCTTTAATTTTAAACAATGACGACAATAAAACAAAATCTGTTAGACTTAATATCTCAGAAGTTTAAAAAATATAAAAAAATCAAAATTTGGCACAATTTAGATTGTATTTAACTTTAAGAAGAAATTTAATGGAATACTTTTTAATTTAAAGGGAACTAAATATAAATAGATTTCAGTTTTTAGTGAATTTGAGAAGCAGTTTTGCTTTGAAGTGTAAAAAAAAAATTTAACATTTTGACAGATTTAATCTTTTTTCCATTTATTTCTGTTCATTATTCAAATTTTTTTTTCAGGAATTGTGAGTAAATCTTCGGTTCGGAGAAATATTATAATTAGCAGGAATTCTTGTTAAATTCTGAATCAAGATAGTCTATTTAATATGCAAAGATTTACAATCAACAAAAAATCTTTATAAAATTTAGAAACATACAATAAGTATGCGCAAACGAAATTGTCTATTTTAAATCAAATTTTAACTATTGTGTTTTGAAGATACACAGCATTATCTTTTTTTAACTTTTCCACACTTCATATTTTTTTTCTATTCTCTTGAATACAATATTTTTGTACGTTGTTTGGTTTTATTTAAATTTCTCTATTTTTTCTGACATGTTCTATCTTTCAATATCTGTTAATCAAATTTTACTTAGTAAACATATATTAACCAAGTTTAATGCCATTTTTTAAACTTTATTGAACCACTAAATTAGATCTTATCATTGTTGATGTTGACTGTTTAATAACACTGGCTTGCGTTTGAGAACCTTTTTTCATAGGTTATAGGTTTTACAACTGATTTAGAATCTTTTTTCATGCTGAAATTAAGACTATAATTAGTTCATTTTGGTCACGTCTGGTTTCTAAGATATGAGCGATATACAGCAGTGATCAAATTATTATGGATTTCTTGAAAATTCGGAATATTTCTGGGAAAAGGTAATATAAAGTTATATATTTGATTGAAAAGTAACAGATTTATTTTCATACATATGGCAAAAAATATCCTTTATTACAATGATTAATACTTAGATTGACCTACTTTAGCCGCTTCAAGCACTGTAACACGCTGTGGCATGCCAGTGAATAAAGTTCTGCATAATCGCTAGATTTTGTCAGAGTAAAACTAAACGTAGATAAGACGTTCTATGATCTTTGCTTTGGTCGTTATGGGAACTTCGTGTCTTTGATTTTTTTAGAATATACCATACACTCTCAATAAGGTTCATGTTTGGGGAATTTCCAATCCATGATAGCAGTTCAATGACATTTTGTGCACACCATGCCTCCACTGATTGCACCGTGTGACAGGAAGCCGATTGTCGTAGAGTCAAACGTCTTTTCTAGCCGAGGATTGACTCTGCGGTGACGTGGGAAGGGAGCACGCAAGAAATTGGGATATAGATCCCAGTGTAAGGGTTAAATAATCAAAATCGAGTGTGGATAGCCGGAAAAATCAATTCTTAGAGGTTCTTAGTTTAGAGAAACTGATTGTAGAAAAATAACTTTACTATATAAAAGAAAATAATATTAGCAAAAGTAAATAAATGACTCAAAATTATTCCATTCAGCATAAACGCGTAGCTAGTAGGTAAATCAGAATGTACCTACTACAGTTGGTACAATATGTTCTATTTGGCCGAATAAAGAAAATAACTGGTAAATGTACCACGCTAACCTGTTTCCATTGCTCAGAAGTCTTATCAGCATGAACATTGGCCTAGAATTGACGTGCCTGTATCATGGTTTGGGTAAGCCTAGGCTGTTTACTTGGAGGGTAGGCTCCTTATTCACTGTCCATTTAACTCATATTTACTGTTATTCAACAGGGACTAATGCCATCTGCTCGCAATCTTCCTACAATATTTGCTTTGGGCTTTAATATACTCGTATATTTGTTTTATTTTCCTGTCTGTTCTTGCTGTTATTCTCCTCTTGTGACTATATTTCCAGCCATTGCTGAATCCAAATTAAGACCTTTTCCAGATATTTTTCAATATCTTTCTGTTTTAGTGCACTATCACCTAGTAAAACTGTGATCTGTACAATTTTCCGAGTAATCAAGTAATTGATTTTACCTATAACTGTTCACTTTCTTTTTAGCTATTACAATGCAAGAAGAATGGCTTAATATTATTCACAGGCAATCAAAATACACACTAGTTGAATTACTGAGTCAGTATCATCAAAGGAAAATAGCTCACACACCATAACCCGAAGAAGTTGGAATTGGACCTGAGGCACGAGACTAACAGTTGCTATAGTGGAAAAAACCGAATCGCTGTTGCCTTTTTTATTTCAACAAGTTTGCCAGAAAATGAAGCAAAACACGCTAATATTTAGTATTCAAAAATGTACAATAGTTATTTTTAGTTACTTTTACCATAAAAATTCCGAGTTTTAAAGAAATCCATAAGGGGGCTATCATCACCCGTTTATTACTTCTGTTTAGTCATATCTTGAGATGCTTAACAATAAATAAACTATTCTTTTCATCTTTTCCTGTCTAGATTTGCATTACAATGGATCGTATGTGTAAGAATAACCCGAATAGGTTTTTTTACATCTGCGGACATGTTGCTTGTATAGATCGTTAAACAAGAATCACAGATTTGGTGAAAAAGGTATTTCATGCATATTTTGGAGTAAAATTAGGGGAATAGGATAGGCCATTTCATCCATATTTGCTGTGAGCATGTGCGGATAATCCACAGGATTGGAAGATAAGAAAAAGAAGAGTATGCAATTTGGCGTGCCAATAGTGTGGATGAAAGGCTAAGATCATGTCACCGACTGCTACTTCTGCATGACAAATTTGAAAGGCATCAATCGCAAGAACAAGCCCCATATTCAATACCACATTGTTCCTTCTGCTATAAAACCAGCCCCACATGGCCCCAATCTTCCTGTTCCGAACCTTATTTTACCATGGGTTCTAACTCTGATTCTGAAGCTAGTGCCAGTACCAATACAGCTGAGTGTGATGGATACAAGCCAGAAGAGGTCAACCAACTTGTGCGATTTACGCAAGCCGAACTCAATGACTTGAGACGAGATCTGAACCTTTCCAAAGAACCTGCTCAGCTATTGGGTTCACGTCTTCTAAAGAAATGTATGCTATTATCAGGGAAAACATTTTATTGATATCGAGACCGCAAGAAGCAATTTAGGATTTTTTTCACATTTAATGAAGCCTCTTTACTGGCCTACTTTAACAACATTGTTGACCTCCTCATTTAATGGGCCTGAAGTATGATGCCATGGAATAAAGACTTTCCAATGAATCATCTAACAGAAGTCTCAAGGTAGTTGTTCTTAATAACAGCAATATATTTTCATCGATCCCTGTTGGACACTCAGCTGCAATGCAAGAAACCTTCAACAGTATGGACCGTGTCTTGAATGCTTTCAACTACTAAGAATAAAAATAGGTGTTCTGTGGAGATCTTAAAGTTGTTTGACCCATCATAGGCCTTCAACGTGGGTACAAAAAGTATCTATGATTTATGTGTCTGTGGGACAGTCAGGCTGACGACCAGCATTATGTAAGATAAGACTAGACGTCAAGATGTGGATTAGGACCCGGTTCATATATCGTTCATTTCCATTCTCTGGGTGAACCGAGCAAGCTATTGCTTCCACTCCTGCACATCAAACTTGGTTCGATGAAGAACATTTTAAGGCAATGGACAGGGAAGGTAGAGGATTTCATTTCATCCAGCAGATGTTTTCACGAGGCAGCATGGAAAAACTGAAGCCAGGTGTTTTTGATGGTCCTCAAATAGGCCATCTCATCAAGGACACTAGTTTTAATGAAGCCCTAAATCCTGCTCAACTTTCTGCCTGGCTATCCCTTAAGTCATTTATTAAAAACTTTGGAGGTGACCACATAAGTCCTCAGTATGAGAAGGCGGTTGATGAATTAATGGAGTTACCGTGCCTGCATGTCAGTGAAAAGGCATTTCCTTCGGTCTCAACTAGACTATTTTCCAGAGAATTGCGAAACTTCAGTAAAGCACAGGGTGGGCGCTTTCACCCAGATATCTTTGTGATGGAGAAACGCTACCAAGGGCGTTGGTATGTCAACTTTATTGCTGACTACTGCTGGTGCCTTAAAAGGGATTTGGTGTCCATGAAGAGACCATTCATCCATAAGTGGCTTTTTTATGTTGCACTCTTCTTAGTAAAAATTAGAAAATTCTGTAAATCTTCTGTATATAAATCTGTTCAAGATTTACTATTGTGTGTATATTAACATACAAATAATTCTGAATATAGGAATTTCTGGCATGTACTTATATATCAAAAACTTGAACAAACTAGATACAATGAGACTGATTTCGGCTTTTGCGCGAAAAACAGGCCTAAAATCAGGTATTATGTGTTAGAGCTTGAAAAGAACGGTTACCAATGTAATGAACGATGTGAGGAGCGAAGAAAAATAAAACAGTGATAGGTAAAAAGGCCTTTTATAAAAAATATTTGCCTGTAACGAGAAAGACTTTTAAACATTATATCCCTTTACTAGAGAGAAATTTCGACGTTAGATTCATCTATCAACATAATGATGCAATTCTGCATTAGCCAGTAATATAGTGCTAAGATTTGAGTAAAAAGCATTCATTGGAATACATCAATTTCATAAAAATCTCCTTAGGAAATGGCTTTTCAATGTTTATTTCCCCATTTTCAGTTAATGGAATTCAAATTCAACTTCTCCCTGCGTTTTTTAGGAACGAGAATCGTTAGTTCCAATGGAGGTAATAATCGCTCCCTGAGATCTGCTCGAGAAAATATTCGGTAAATAGAAAGAGAAAGAGACACGAAATATTTATAGACTTTTGTCGTAAATATTGAATCCAAGTGAACTGATAATAGAGTGAAATTACACGCGACGCGGTTAGTGCATTTTTTTTATTAACAGAGTAGTAAGTAAATTTACATTTTTGTGCAGATTTAAATAATAAATAGAGAATGTGATGGGCAGAGAGAGATAAAAAAAATTTAATGCTGGATTTAAAATGGGCAATAAATAATAAAGAGTAACATGAAGATTCGTGTTACGGATTGAATAACGCGGAAAGAGAGAAAGGATTTTGGGGTTTATAGTTTCCGAACAAAGCAAAAAAGAACAAGGAATTTTGCTCTGCATCACTACGTTTGAAAGAGATTTATAGAATAAATGGTACTATTTTAGAAAAATTGAGAAAAGGGAAATACTACTGGTTGTTAAAAGGATAGTACTTAGAGCACTAAGGAGCATCGGGCATGGTACAGGATAGAACCAAACACTAGTTTGTGATAGATGATTTAAAAAAAATGCCTTTGAGAGTCTGAACGGTAGACTTACTCAATAACAAATCGCTGGGATTTATGTGCAGTTAAGACAAAAGCCATTTGAGCTTTAACGATACACGATATCTGACTTGGGTCCAGTATTTGGTACGATTCATCGCTGCCAATTAATTGCCCCAAATAATCGCCGCCAAATCGACACCAGATAACTCTTTTTTAGAGATATATTCTGTATTATAGAAAAGGTGTTTAAGGTTTAAGGAATAAAAAGTGAAACAAGACAAAATTATGTATTTATTTATTAAAAAAACACACCGTATATACTAAAAAGTAAAAATCGAGTTATTACTTTATTGTGTTTTTTTTTAGATTTAATCTAACGACTGCGAAAAGGTTATGCAGCAATCAGTGTCAATTTCTTAAAAAAGATATTTGAAACACTTATGAAAGTTGTTTTGAATATTGTCTAGTTATTAATTTTTATTTATTTCAAAACGTTTCTTTATTACACCAAAAATAATATTTTTAAAGCGAAAAATAATATAATATCTGCGAGCTATTTATAATAATGTACATTCAAGTTGTAGATGCTGTACCATTATATATTTTAACTTATTGGTATTTTTTATATAAATTGATTCAGGTATATATATTATTTATATATATATATATATATATATATATATATATATATATATATATATATATATATATATATATATATATATATATATATATATATATATATATTATGGGTAGGGATGTCAATAAATAGTGTAAGGTTTTACAAAATTCATCATAATCAATGTTTAAATTTGGTTATTTGTCTTTAATTAGAATTGCTTTACCTAGTTTTAGGTCTTGCTCTTTTATGAATTTGTCAATAATTTTAAAGTTTCATGACATGTCGTAAATTATGTTGGTCCTTTTAATATTCTTAAGTGGTCACTAACATTGTCTGGTTTAAAACGGTTTTGTTATGGTTTGGTTGCTAGTGTGTTAATGGTATACCCACTATATGACGTCGTACAGTCCACCAGTGCAGTGTTGAACTGATATATCACACATGATTGTCATTCAAATATACAAAGAGAAGATTTTAGAAAAACTTACACCTCCTTAAACATGTAATTTAGAAACAAAAAATATTTTTAAAGCAACTTCAGCATAATGTTTTTAACTGTATTAGAATTATAATAAACACCTAAATGTATTTATTATTCTCTTTAATAATTTCGTCACCTAACGAATTCAGAGATTTATACGTCGGTGAATTTTTTTTTATAATGGAGTATGTCGTAGAATTGCTCATAGTCTGGTCCAATAATTATTCTAGTACTTGATCTGGACACACCGCTTTTGTTTTAGTCGGTGGTATTGACCCTATGAGTCAATCCTACGATCATATATATATATATATATATATATATACATATATATATATATATATATATATATATATATATATATATATATATATATATATATAGGCTTTAATTCCTACTGATCGTGCGAGAGCTGGTTAGAGGCGTGTTGTGCCGTAGCCAGGATTCTAACTATAAAAGTCCCACTTGTTACTGGGGGGAGGTTTGTGATTGTTGAATTCTAAGATTGTATAATACAGGTTGGAAAAATTAGCCGAAGGGATGCTTAGTTAAAGTTTTGCCAAGGGTACCTCAAAAGGAAGGAGCTACAAATAAACACACGTACTTAAAATTAACTTTACTTTACACAAATATAATAATTAGCAATAGTTAACAGGAAAAATTAAGGATTAAATATTAAACACTGACGTTAAGCGTCTAGATTTAATATGACTCAATGGGAGTATCAATCACGGTTAATTAAATAGATAATTTAGGAATAGATGGACACTGGGTTTACATATTAACATTAATTGATGGATTTGAGAGACGACTACTCGGGTCCAAACGGGGTGGTTCGGTTGGCGTTAACACGAGTTCTCGGGGAGAGGGGGGATAAGACGACGGGTTCGGGGCTGCTGGCTGCAGTTCTGGTTAGTTCACTCCTAACTGGATGTGACACTAACAAATAGTAACTTCCAGTAACTATTTGGATGTTCCTTTTCGTACTTAAGTTACGTTGAGCAACAGAGCGTACTCTTCTAGTCACAGACTCTGCGGGGCGGGATTTACTTCCCGGAACACTTTGAGACAGCGACCAGGTTGACTCGTCGGCGCGTTGGTAGTCGATACGTTACGGCAACGACTCTCGTTCAACGTGAGGATTACGCGAGTAGATTTGAGACACTGCTGTCGAGGGGTAAACGGCGAGGTTATTTATATCGCGGATTGTGGGAAATCGAGAGAGAGAGATCCCATTCACGACAATTGGCTTATCACAGTGCCTTTTGGACAATCTCCGTGCTATCATAAAGAAGGCAAATAAGATTTAAGCATCTTTGAAAGATAGGCGTTCTTTCATCCGACTTCCTGTCGCCAGTTCGGGAAAGGCTGGGGGAGAGAGAGAGAGGAGACGAAGGTAAACTCGAACGACAAATTTCTTTAGTTCCCACGATTGTCTGGCGGCATGTGAGTATGTACGTTACATACCCTCACAGAGTAGGAAAGATTAATCGTCGAGAATCTTTCAAATTATAATCTAAACACACATGAAAATGATTATTTTAGTTAAATGGTAAAATTTCGTTTTATAGAAAAGCTCAGGAGAATATAAAAAATAATTGAAAAAGAAAAAATGTAACAGGACAATTATTTAATAATGTAACAGAACCAAAGTGTAGACCATAAATGAGAACATTCTTAGAACAAAATTTAATATATTTTCGGTCTCGCACTTTAATAATTACGCAAATGAAATATTGAAATGAGAAAAAGAAATAAAATCACTAAGAACCAACTCCGATATTATAATCTAACGAAAATACGAAAGACGAGTCTCAGTTTTAATGGATAAAACCACTTATGAGAAGAAACTCAGATGTCTTGAGCTCAGAAATCAAATGAATAGACGAATACAATAACGGTTACTAACATGGCCTACCAAAGATCATATACTCTAAAATTATTTGAAATTCCAACCGTGGAAAAGATCTAAAATTAACAAAAGAAATTCTATTCAAAGTCAAACAACCAAATTTAACCATCAAATATGAAGAATTTCGATAAACCTTAAACATATATAAATAACATTCCTACCGATATCATAAATAATATTGCTCAATAAATCTATATGAAAAAAATACTATCAAGATAAAATATATTCTACTGCACCATTTAACTCGTAACTTTGCATTCCTCTAACACTGTCTAACAATGATTTTGCTAAAGGAATGAGAAAGTAGTTTTCTATTGTAGATCTTTGCGTAGATTTCGAAAATTGCCTTTATTTTTCATGAAATGACGAGTTCTTTGTAATCTGCACATTTAATTTTTTATTTATATTAGATTATTCAGTATATAGAGTTATGATATATTTGTTAGTATTTTTATTTTATTTGACGAAAAGTACATAGATAAGTGGAAACAAAGAGCTTATTCATCAAAAAAGTTAATAAGTCCTTTTAATACATTTCAGAGTGTGGTACTACAAAAATATATTTAAAGAAATAATGAAGATTAAAGATTTTTTCAAAATTGCTGAAATCTACACAATAGTCATATATTTTTTTAATATTTAGGCTTCTTTTTTATGTATAACATCTTTTCTGTCTGTGAAGCGTCCAGCAGAAGTCAGCAAGCATTGCAGGACTCCATTTTCCTTTATAATAATTTTCTATAGGCGCAATATCTTAGTTAATCTTTCACCATGATAATCGCTGACGACTGCTGGATTCTCTGGAAAGAAAGACAGATGGGAATGCACAAAATGCACCTTTAGTGACATACTACATCTCAACTCATTATAAGACCTAATCAAATTCTGAACAAGAATGTTTTAATTTTCTGATTTGTGCCTTCTTAAGAGACCATTACATACACCTTTGAAACTATGCCAGGCCTTAAATTCTGCTTTGCTTAATTTTGCCCAAGGCTCACTATTTACCATAAGTTGTAGAATCTGAGGCCCAACAAAGATTATTTCTTTAATTTCAGCATTACTAACCTAAAGAAATTTTGTTTTTAAATATAAGAAGGATGGCTGGTCATGCTTTAAGGCTTTCAAAAATTGTTTCATTAAAGCTAATTTTATGTGAAGTGTTGGCAAAATTATGTTTTCCTTAGGAACCAATGGTTCACGTATGACATTATGACAACCTACTTTTGTCTCTTCTCTTAAAGACCATTCTGGGCGTATTTAAGGTTTTCCCAGAGCTCTACTGTCCCACTATCACACGAAACACATAAATTTTGTGTAGCCTGACTGCAAGCAATTTAAAATCGCTACTAACTTAAGGTCAGCACAAATCAACCATTTATGTTCACTGTATTTAATGTTTTTTTTAAATGAAATCTAAATTCTCATAAGTTTCTTTCAAAACAACAGAGTGAGCTACTGGTATCCATGGTAGTTTATTTCGATTATGCAGTAGCACGGCTTTAATACTCTATAAAGAAGCGTCCAAGAAAAGACTTGATTGACTGAGTTTACAATGTATATCTAATTCTTCAAAGAGCCGTGGAATATTATTTCAGTAGCATAAATTGTTGTCAAATGAAAATTTGTCTTGTAAATTGTTCGATCGAATGCAAAACTTAGTAATACGAACCACTTATGCTACTAAATTTCTTTCTTTCAGTCTCGAGGCCAGTAATTCACTCTGTTGCTTTGTTAAGTTTAGATCTCTTACAAGATCATCTAGATCAAGTTGTGAGAAAGATTTTGGAGTAGTATCAACAGTTTCAGGAACATAAATTTTAGTTTCTGGTTCACATGACTCCATATCTGATTCATCAGAGTGAGACAAAACAATTTCTGCAGGTAGTTCAGGTACTGGAATATCTTTGGAGTGAGGTATAGACTGAATAGCAGATCTAATGTTGGGATATACCACAGCTGAATCGCACTTCATTATTTTACTTAAAAGTATGGAAATATATTGATAAAATTTAAAGTTATGGACATTTGTGTGATTACATTAAAGTCTTTTTAAACTTAATTAATTTTATATTTTTAATAAATAATATTACAGTATACTACTTCAAAATATAGATATAGTGGATAATAAACAATTACTTACTTGGTATATCTACCAAACAGAAAAAGCAGTTAGTGGCATGATCTTGCTGCTCTCGCCATACCATTGGAACACCAATTGAAGGCTTTTTATTTTTCCATTAGACTATTTAGATAAAGAATTAGAGCATGTCGTGCAAAAGATATGTGGTGCCTATGATTTATCTTGGTCGCCAATTTTACATCCAAAATACAAATTATATAGTTTTTTCAATAGAGAAGAAATTTTCCTTTGTCTTTTGTAAATGTTACTGAACTACATATGGGGCAGAATTTATCTAGGCTATTTTTACACTGTCCTATTGGCATTTTAATTAAAAATGTTACTTTTATTTAAAATTTTATTTTGTTAAATAACCTGAAAATAATTGTGCGGGAAATTCCAGGTGAAATTTCTTTTCCAGCACGGAAGTTCCATGTGCTAGAGAAGATTCTGTTAGGCTTAAATTGGTAAGCCTAACCCCCCCCTTCCACAAGCGGTAGCCATTGCCAATAATTTACCTGACCTCGTTGCACTCTTTCTCGCTATTCAGCTTGTCTAACCTAGTGGTTTGCCTTTAAGTTATTGGTCCTTCCCCCATAGATATAATATGTTATTGATGTAATATAATGTCATACCATGAAAATAATAAATAAAAGAATGAAATTCGTTAAATTTAAATCTTCAAAATTTTACAAAAATAGTAACTGGGAACTTAAAAAAAACTGGAGTCATTTTATTCGAAATGACTTCCATTTTTTAAATCTATACATTAAACTACATTAAAAAATGTTATTCTAATCTTTGTAGTCGACAAAAAGTTCAATTTTGTTAGCGCGGAGATATTTTTATTATTCAAACTTTAAAAATCTTAGAGTATAATAAGGAAACGTCTAGAAATAAATAAAAGTATATAACTAGAAGATATTCAAAACAAGTTCCATAATTTTAGTAGAGATCCTTCTGAAGAAATTCACAATGATTGCAAAGTAAACTGTTCCCAAAACGAGATTAAATCTAAAAAGCA
This sequence comes from Ceratothoa steindachneri, assembly GCA_963969495.1. Classification (NCBI taxonomy): domain Eukaryota; kingdom Metazoa; phylum Arthropoda; class Malacostraca; order Isopoda; family Cymothoidae; genus Ceratothoa; species Ceratothoa steindachneri. Next base: position 88,262,228 of record OZ018325.1, on the reverse strand, counting down.
CTAAAATAATGGAGTAATAACTTGATTTTTAATTTACTCTATTTATGAATACACATTTTTATCTTGTTTTTCTTTTGATTCTTTAAACTTTGAGGACTCTCTGTGAAATATAGAATAAAACTCTGACGATGAGTGGGATGGGGTGGGGGGGATTGGCTGGCAATAAGTTGGTTGGCGATGAGTCGGTGGCGTTGAGTTGGCTGCGATAGGTTGGCAACGATTAATCGTCGCATTGGCGTCTCACTCTAACCTGAGACATATTTTCATTTTCTCGCTTGAAGCAGATTAATAGGGCTTAATTAAATACGGTGACCTTGCATAACCTGAAATCAACCATTTTCCGTTGATCAACATTTCATTTTCTCGCTGTTGCATTTCTTCGCCAAAATAGTTGATATCTTCAGCTTTCAAATAATTGGGAGATTAAAGGTGAAAGCCTTTAATCCTACAACCTATCCTGTACGTTAGCACAATTATGTGGGGCCAAGATGTCTCTGAGAATATCATGAAGGAACAGTTTAGTGTGAAGTAGGCTGTTGCATGTTATGGGAATTTTCTAGCAATCTCTTATGCCAGGGATCCATGAGATGTTAGAAAGCAGAGTTCAATGAGAGCTTAACCTCACGTGGATTACATCTTATTAGGATGGTCCTAAGCGAAGTTTCCAGCCACGTGGGGTGATCGTTTTAAATTCACTAGGAAATAGTGTGGTCACCCTACACCCCTTTTTATCTTTCCATACATGCTGGCTAGATTAAGAAAAAACAGTCTCGCCCTCTAAACGTGTAATATTAAAGTATTTTGTTTAATGCATTCGTTGTGTCCTGGATGCCTCATTTGCCTTTACGGTCTATGAAAGCGAGTTTGTTTTTAATCATGAGACCATAAAATCTAATCCTAAATGTGAGAAAATATATAGATTTGAATTGTCATATGGCTTATAGAAATCTCTGTGAGGTCTTTGATGATATTAACGGCCATAAGGAAGAGCTAATTGTGGACATTTTCTTACTTCCTTTACGGAATCTAATTATAGATTGAATGCTACAGATCCTTTTCAACCACCTTGAAAGAACCAGAATATATATATATATAGCAACAGCCACTTCTTGTCTTTATTATTGTTCTTTATACGTAACATATAATTATTTGAATCTCTATAGTCATTTCTATATTTTATTATGCGTTGCGACAATATTCTTTGCGAATTTCGATATTGATTCTTTAAATCTGTGTCTGGTTAGCTTAAAATCCTAAGTAATTCATTACAAAAAAACTTATCAACGTTCCTGTTGTTTTTCCTGGTCATTTTGATGTATTTTGCAACGTAAGATTTATGACTTTGAAGCTCCCTTTGAACAATACCTCTGTGTATGGTGAAATACTGTTCCTTGTTCTCACCGATATATCGTTCAACCAAATAGTTTCGCCTATTGACATAAGCATCCAAGCTTTCTCCACTTGAGAAAGGTACTAAGCGAAAAAACAACTCACGAGATGAGAACTAAGCACAAATTCACTTTATTCACACAAGCAAGTTTCACCCCACTCTAGTGTGTTGTATGCAAGATTGGGTTGTTTAAAGCATTAGCTAAATAAAATTTACAAAATATCTCCATTAAGCTGGTCAAGGCTCTATGGGTGAGCTAAAGTACCTTTCGTATGTTAAAAACCATATCTGAATCTTTTCTATTAAGAGTGAATTGATGCGATCAGCCAGATAGGTGAGGCCCGGCAATTGAATAATGTTTTCTTTTGGCTCACCTCGTAGGCATGTCACAATTTACACTTGATTGCGAATACCCTTAGTTTAAATAAGTGGATTCTTTCGGGTCAAAACCATTAATACATATCTATTGCTAGTATTTAAAATAATATTATTTGACCTGTAGCTTTAAAAAAAGTATTCAGCCAAAAAAACGTCCTTTACTTAGAATTTAAAGATGACAAGTCTTTTTTTATTAATAATACAGTATAGAGAGAAGATGAAAAAATTATTAGGAAAGTAAACTATATTCCAAGAAAGGAATCGTCCAAAACTAGAGAAAGATAAGCATAAATGCAATTTAACAGAAAAGCAATAAAATTATTTCACATACAACTGTACAAAATATCAGTAAGAAGGACTTTAGTATATCATTGGCCACAGCATTTAGAAAAATTGTCCATTTTGGGCCGTTATTTTATTTCATTCTTTTTTTCAATCTTTGTCAGAGATTTTCTGCGCAACCCAATTCATTCACATCAATATGTTCAAGAATCCACAACTACTTTTTTGTGTGGCACAGAGAATTTTCTCCATGAAAACAACTAATACTCTACCAATACTCGGAGAGAGGAGATCACAACATCCTGAAACTATTCTTGTATAATGCAATAGTTACTTTGCAGTGTAAACTAAGGAGCAGATACTCTTCAACACATAAAACCCTATCACACACTATTACATATACTGCTCCTTCCAAAATTACCAGAGTCTTTCCTCCAAATGGAATTCAATCTTTCCTATACAAAAATGCAATATGTTTTCATGCTAAAAAAAACTCTTTCCCACTTTTCAGCACTATAAAGGACATGCATCATGAGGCCTCCATTGGTAGTGAGTTTTGAAAGCTACCCGTTCTCTTTGTTAACTCACAAGATCCGGCAATCTAATGAACCTTTTGTTATGTTGGAAATCTCATTTGGTGACCGATTACAATTAATCAAAATTTCAGGCAGTATCAAGCCAACGATCCTCACAGGATACTCGTCTTCCTGGAGGATTCTCCACCTCACTTAGCTTCGCCATTAGAAGTTAGTGCTACCATACCTACCTTTCGAATATGACGTATAACTGAAAGATATATGTTAAGATTCTCTAGTTTTGGACGCTATCTTTCTTCAAGAGATATTTATTTCCTTATGACAGTTTTCTCAGCTGCTCTATAAAATGAAAGTTGAACACTTTCAGAGTCAAGTTTCAAAGATTATTTTAAGCAGATATCCTGGAAAATAAAGTGGGATATTTTTACAAATTCAAATTTAGGCATTTTTTCTCTAGTTTGTGACTCAACTGTTATACCCTCTCATATTAAAGCAAGAGTTACTTCACCATCCTCATCAGTAAAGGCAAAGATATTTGATTGTGGAACTCTAGGATAGGTGAGAGTAAGATGGATAGTTTATTAAAATAAGTTTAGGATCTTTAATTGCGAAATACGTAGTTTCATAATCCGATCCATTATAATGGCTGGTCAACAAGGATTTTGGTGTTTAGAAAATGGACATCATTCCTGTAAGAAATCGGTCTCCTGAATCGGTAAATTACCTTCATTTTCACCTATCAGGTCTAGTTTTTAAGTTTTGAACATCCTTTTATAATACATATATTAGGTTTCAGTCAAAGTTCATATGTTAATAAGTCTGTGTGTGAGTCAATGTCCATATGTATATGTCATAAGTGTGTATATATCATAAATCAGTCACTATGTATGTGTGTACGTCCACTACACTGGATTCTTTACTTTATCCTAATTCTAATTATTTTCTTTTTTTCCGATTTTTCAGATGTGGTGAACTAAGCAATATAAAATGAGCAAGATGTCCTCTTCAAAAGTGTTGCGTTAATTCTCCAAATGTGTTTTGGAAACGCAAAAGTAAAAACTATAAAGAACTTTTTACCAACTTGATATCAAGCTTTCGTGATAATGGCGCGGATATGAGCATCAACATGCATTTTCTTTTTAGTCATTTTGCTCGTTTTCCTGAAAATCTCAGAGATGTTAGCGACAAACAAGTCAAATGATTACATCGGGACATCAAAAAAATCGAAACTCGTTACCAACGACCTTGGGACGCTGTGATGGTAGCAGACTATTGCTGGTGTTTAAAATGAGATACTCCTGTTGCTCAACATTCAAGGTGCGCAAATAAGTGTAAAATTATCCCTGAAATTTCTGCCAAAAGTCTTTGCCAACGTGCATTTTCAACTTTTAATTTTTACTTCTGCTTTGTTTGATTATGTGTTATGCTCTCTTGATTGTTTCATATTAATTGCCTCTTGTCAATTAAAATAGTTTAAATAAAAAAACAGTCTTGTTTAATTGCAGTAAAAGTCACTAATATCAACTCATGTACACCTTTGAAAATATTTTCATGCGCAATTTTAGCATCTAATAAAGCCAAAATGGAGATGAGGAGAGGCAGAAAACTAACCCTGATGGCGGAAAACTGAAGTTATTTTCGAATTTAGCAGAAGCAAAATCACTTAAGAATTCGTTGAAATATTTCAGGCACCAGACAAAAGATCTTTTTTGTTGTCCGGCGAATCAGTCTTTTAGTTTTGATCTATAAATTTATTTGAATCTTTGATTTGCTATTAAATTATATACAATATAGCTGCTGCCAAATTATTGGCGGATGATGTTAAAATTACTACATTAAAGGGAAGGAAGTTTAAATGCACGGAAGAGAGATTAAGTCAATTATCCAAATTTCTAAGTTAGAGTTTTATGGGCATATTATGAGGGAGGTTGAAATGATTTAAAAATTGTACATACAGCCTTGGCCAAAAGTATTAGGCCACCCCAGTGTTTCTGGTTTCTGTTATCTCAATGTTAACGAAACTCAAGGACATGGTGGTTTAAGGTACATTTCAAAATATACATTAGTTTTAATATTTGGTTGACGCTCCTTTAGCTCTAATTACCGCTTTTATACGGTTAGGCATAGTTTCAACTAGTTTTTTGCAGGTGCTAGGCGCAATCTTACTCCATTCTTCTCTAAATATTTGGTACAAATGCTCATTATTTTTAAGTGTTGTGTTCTTGGTAGCTTTACCAAGAGTTCCCCATAGGTATTCGATCGATTTAGATCGGGGATTTGAGCTGGCCAGTCCATGGGAACAATGCCCTGTGTCTCAAACCATTGACGAGTATTCTTAGCTGCATGACATGGAGCGATGTCCTGTTGAAAGATAACAGTGTTTTTTGACACTCCTGGATGTAATTTAGCAATTGATGGCTCTTAAACACCCGGTAACATGAAAACATAGGTAGCTAAATTCATCCTTCTCTGACCTAAAAATATTTCTCCGGTTCCTGTCGCAGACATGCAGGCCCACAACATGATAGAACCACACCCATGTTTTACGGTTGGTACCAGTCATTCAGCCTAAAATGCTTCTCCAGCTCTGCGACGCACGAAAGTTGCACCAGATGTGCTGGAAGCCTGAGTAAAAAAAATTAACGATGATATTATCCTTAGGTTGGATATTTCTTAGATACTTTGGTAAAAAAAACACAGATATTTTGAGTTTATATGTTGATTGAATACTTGTACTATCTTACTTCATAGTTACTTTCCCCAGAACATATGACTTTCGAGCATTGCTCAATGGTCCAATTTGAGTGGTTTTTGGCCTACTGAAGACGTTTATTCATATTCGCTTCAGAAGTACATGGCCTCTTCCTGGCTTCACAGCCTTTTAGACCGTACTCTACAAGCCTTCTTCTAACAGTTGTGGTTGATATTTGTGATGTATCTGCCTCGTTGAAGTCCGCACAGAGCTCTGACGATGTTTTTCTCCTGCTTTTGAGTGACTGACGGATGATGGATCTGTCATTACAAGGCGTTGTAACCTTTTTTCTACATGTTCTTTGCGTTGTCTTCACATCTTTTGTCTCTCTGAAGCGCTCGAGAGTCGTTTGCACCACGCATCGAGAACATTTCTTCTTTTGAGCAAATTGCCTTTGAGACATTCCATCTTTATGATGAGCTAAGATTTGACCTTGCTTACACTCACTCAACTCGCATGTTTTATGCATTTTACCGTTTATTAACTGTATCTACAAAGTATTTTAGCATAAAAGACTGGAATAATCAAGGGTAAATAAGTTAATTGTGGACGTTGGTTTTGCACAAAATTGGGTACATACGTACAGTACAGTATAAAAGCAGTAATTGAAGCTAAAGAAGGGTCAACCAGATATTAACCTAATGTATATTGTGTAATATACTATAAACCACCATGCACACGTGTTTCATTAACATTGAGATGGCAGAACCCAGAAACACTAGGGTGGCCTAATACTTTTGGCCAAAGCTGTATGTATAATAACGTTTTGGAGAGCATTTCCAAATCAATATACAAAAACTAGAATCAATGTGAAGAATGCGATTTAAAGATAATATATATATATATATATATATATATATATATATGTGTGTGTGTGTGTGTGTATAATGTTCCACTAAAATATTAGTATTTCCTCACCTCCTAAGATATTACTTCACCCTTTTTGGACTTACCGCAGGTCACTGAAATTCACACCCCGCCCTCTTAATTCCCCCCCCCCCCCGGGATCGTGAGATTACTTATCTATTTGGTAGGTTCGCCTCGAACAACTTTTATGACTCCAGCGGCTGGTCGTCCGTCTGACCCGCTGATCCCTTCCTCTTACACTTTCCCGTAAGGAGACGCTCGGTTTTTAGGGCTGATAACGAGGGTTCGAGAAGGCCTTTCTCTTTCCCTGTTTTGGAGAACTCCGGCTATATATGGACCCTCCCAAGAATTACCGACACATTTGGTTAGACACTTCCCCGAAAGGAGTTTGATTCAACGACGCTCTCTCTCGACAAGTGTTTAGTGACGGTCACAAGCCACGGAAGAGTTGGACATCACATTCCTATCTTCGAGTCAGGAAGACCAGTCTTGTGAGGCAACGTCAGCCTTTCTCAACCACCTTCGGATCAAGGATTAGAGAAACCGTGCTCCGAAGTTCTTCTGGTTACTTCTTAAGGACAAGAGCCTGAATAAATCGCTCAATAAGAGCTTAGAGAAGTCATCTTCCCCTTCCCATTCGAAGTTCGACCGGTGACCTCTTAAGAACAAGAGGCCCGATAGCTTGCTCGATCCAAGAAGTATAAAAGTTTATTACCGGTAGCTTTATCTTCAGTCAGATTAAGGAAATGATCAAGACATTTCCATATGCGGTTTTCCAAAAACTTTTACACTTCTGGTCGGTACCCTTCTTTGGCCCACAAACATCAAAGATGACTCTTGAAATATGCTCAAATATCCCCGCAAAATCTGCCCTTTTTGGAACTCAAAATAATTACCCCAAACCAATATACAATAAGCTCGCTCCTTCGTTATAAAGATCACCTTCCTGATGTGTGTCGTTCATCTCCCATATGTAATTACTTATTTCCATCGTGCGATGCGACCTATATTGGCTCCACCAGCCGAACTCTCCATTCAAGAGTTGAACAGCACGCCGGGAGGTCCTGCCGTACGGGTTTGCCCCTAGCCAAACCTGACTATTCTATCATCCGACTCCCCACCAATTCTTGCAATTTACAGGTAAAACTCGAAGACTTTTCTATAGTCTCTACAGCTGATACCCTCTCTGATTTACAAATCCTTGAATCCATATATATTTTAGATAACAAACCCACACTTAACGACCAAATTTCGTCTTTCCCATTACATATTACACGTTAGGTGGTTCCCTTACTTTATCACCTTCTTAGTTAAGATTAATGTTTCCCTTACTTTGCCACTTCCATGTTAATTTGTGTAATGTTGCTATTACCAATACAATTCCATCAATTATCGTTGTGGTATCATGACTAATAGAAAAAAGTAAATTGTAAGACCATTCCCCTTATGTTACCTATCCAATGTCAATTAGAATTACTTTGTATTATTTTTTATTAGAATTCCTTTGTATTTATACTAAATATAATTCCAGTACCCAGAAGATGAGGCTGGCCCTCGAAACGTTGGTTCAAATTAAATGAAGAAAGCAAAATGCATTTCTTTTCTGCTGCCCTGGTTCTCTCTTATATATTGAAACTCCGGACTATGAAGAACGAATCACTTGAATCTATATGTATATATATATATATTTATATATATATATATATATATATATATATATATATATATATATATATATATATATATATATAGGTGCATGATGGGAAAAGTTTGACTTAAAAAATATAATTTTTGGAAAGTTTTAAGTGGCAAAAACAGTTTTTATTATATGGCTGGAGATTAAAAACTTCCTAAAGGAAATACATTTCATTTGGTCCTATCTAAATATTAATTCAAATTATAGGTTAATTATTTCATAATTCTATCTTTTTTACTTGGAAATATTTAGTTCTTGTTCTAGTATAGTTACTTCTATTTCTCTGTGTTATTTGGTCATGTGACTTTCATTCTAATTCATTAATATAAATTTTTTCGCTCTCTCTCTCTCTCTCTCTCTCTCTCTCTCTCTCTCTCTCTCTCTATATATATATATATATATATATATATATATATATATATATATATATATATATATATATATATATATATATATATATATAGATATATATATAGATATATATATAGATATATATATATATATATATATATATATATATATATATATATATATATATATATATATATATATATGTATATATATATAGATATAGATATATATATATATATATATATATATATATATATATATATATATATATATATATATATATATATATATATATTAGGAAAAAGGCCATGTTGTATGCAGGTTCTATTGAAGTCCACATCTGTGTGCAGCGTTATGAATTTTAACTTGTATTTCCTTAATATTTCTTATAAGTTTTTTAACGGGTTCTTCGAGGCGAGGAAAAACATCCACAAATGACATTCTTTATCCCTAGACGTTTTTCCATCATCTTAGGTCAGCCTCAGGGAATGAACAGAAATGGAATTATTGAATTTTTAAATAAGTCCATTTCTGTTCATTCCCTGAAGATGACCTAACATGGTCGAAAGACATCTAGGAATAAAGAATGTCATTCGCGGATGTTTTTTCTCCTTTCAAAGAACCCGTAAAAAAAACTTGTAAGAAATATTAAGAAAATATGAGTTAAAATTAATAACGCTGCCATAGCTGTGGACTTCAATACAACCTTCTGGTCTGTAAGATAGATTTAGAACACGTTCAAAATTACAAAAATTATAATGCACCTAAGGATTAGAAATAAATCATTTAGTTAATTGAAATTATGACAAATCGTTTGAAAACTATTGAAACTTTAGATATGGATCAATTATGGGTACTTTAAATATGGATAAATATAACACTAGTTGATGCAATTATTGGTTGACACAGATATTATTCACATAATGAAGCAGCAATAGTAATAAATTATTCAATAAATTGAAAATGTGAAAAAATCATTTGAAAACTGGACACTAAATATAGATGCTATAAATATGGATAAATATAAAAATATACTAATTCGGGCAATTAATTGGTACACAAAAATATTAGTCACCTTTAGTGGACGGCAAAAGTGGAGAGACTGAGGAAGATTATAGAAGGAACAAATTAAAGATTGGTAGGTTGTGAAAATATTTTGAGTAGTTTATGAAATAAGAAGGAGAAAAGCAGTTGAATCAGAATTTCAACTGGGATTTAGTTGTTTTATAAATAATGATTCGAGAATGCGCAGGGAAGTGGAGTCCTTTGCATGTCCTATAATTTGGAAATTTTTGTGGGAAATTTCTGTCTTACATTTAATTGAATGATCTCGAATGGGAGAAGTTTCTTTATTGGTCAAGGTGGAGCCAGTGCGAGAGCTAATACCAAGATGAGAACAGACCCTAGACCTAAGTGAGCGAACAGTGCTGCCAATGTAGATCCCCTGGTGGCACCTGGGGCAAATGAATTTATAGACAACTAAACAGCTCATTTCAGGTGGAAGTCTGTCCTTAGTTCTGAAAAATTGTCCAATATGAAAGTTGTTAAGGAAAACTATTTTAAAGTTGGTATGTGTGTAAAATCTTTTCAAAAGCTTAATAAGTTTTCGGCGTAAGGGTAGGTTGAGTGGGCCAAAATCAGGGAGAAGACAATAGCGGACATCCTTGGGGACAGGAAATTTCTTGTGGAGGATGGTATATTTTATCAAAGAATTGATGGATACATTTTTGTACAAGTGAGGGCTGGAAACAATTCCTTTGAAAATAACCCATAAGAAAACTGAATTCTGAATGAACAAGGAAATTATCAGATGGAAGCTGAAAGCCACGGTGAAGGAGGGTTTTGATGTTGTTGATCTTATATGAAATATCAAAAATACTGTAAAAGTTGATGCCAAGACCATAAAAGGAGGATTTACGATAGACGGAAGTGGTAAAGTTGGGCGAGGAGCGTGATATGAGAAAATCCAAAAATGGTAATTCTCCATCTTTTTCTTTATGAATTGTGAATTTTATATTTGAATGGCGATGATTCAAATATTCAAAGAATGAGAGAGACGGTTGTTCTGTTTTAAATATTAGAACCATATCATCAACAAAACGACGGTAAAATATCGGTTTCAAATCAGGAGTGCATTCTCGCAAAGCAACTCCTTCGAAGTTGGACATAAAAATGTCAGCAAGAAGAGGACCCATGGGGGAACCCATTCCAACACCATAAACTTGTTGATAGATGGAGTTGTTAAACAGAAAACAGTTGTCTCTAATGGTTTATTTAAGAAGAGACCGTAAAAGCGACGGTGTAAATTTATGAAAGGTCGAATTAGGTTCTGGAAAGGCCTTTTGGATGATTAGGTCTATTGTTTCATTTACCGGGATATTTGTAAAAAGGGAGACGATATCAAAGCTACACAAAAAGTGAGGACCAGCAAGTTTCAAGTTCCTGAATTCTTCAGACAGAGAATAACTATTTTTAACTTTGTATTGATTAATGGTATAAATGTTAAGTAGAGGTACTAGATATTTAGCCAACTTGTAGGTTGCCATTGGGTATGCAGCTAGTATGGGGTGGAGGAGAACATTAGTCTTGTGGATTTTGGGAAGGCGATACATAAGTCCGGGATTAGAGCCAGAGGAGAAAAGTTGTTTATAAGTTCCATCGTCAATGATATTAAGAGTTTTGAGTTTAGAAAGCAAGCGATTCACTTTATCATCCAGAATTTGGGAAAGTTTCGAGGGATCTTTGTTAAGAAGTTTAAAATTAGATGAATCAGAAAGAATGTTATTCATTTTGTCAATGTAATCAAATTTTTTAAGAATCACAACACCGTTACCTTTATCAGGCCGGGTGACAAAAATATCAGGATTGCTTCCGAGTTCACGAAGAAGCTGGAAATCATTCTTTTGTATGAAAAGGGAACTAAATCGAAGAATTTTCATTTTTATGTAAAATTCATTTGTAAGAAGGGAAAAAGATGATTTGAGATCTTTAAAGTTTCCAAGTATAGGAAATTTTACATGTCTCATTTTGGGATTTATCCTCAACCCGAAAATAAGCCTTCTTAGAAGCAAACCTAGAATATATATATATATATATATATATATATATATATATATATATATATATATATATATATATATATATATATATATTGTTTTCTGAGTGTTGAAGTTTCTTCTATTTTTCTTATTTTGTGTGTGCTTTGTTAACAGGTGTTTATTTGTTATTCAAGGCATTCGTGCCTTTTATTCTTAATTTCCTTGTATTAGATTATATTTTTATTTGAGATTACTTATTTTTATTAATTTGACTGCACCTATATCTGTTCGGGTATTCTCGCTTGCAGCAGGTGGAGCCTGCTGTAGGAAAACCAACTATTTTTCATTCTTCTTTTCTATTCTCGGTCGTTTCCAAGTCTTAAACCTCTATTTGCCTCTTATTTTAAAAAAAAAAAAATTTCAAGCTAATGTTTACCTGGTATATTTCGGCCGTCTCTATAAAGTTTCTTGTATTAGTAATTATTTTCTTGGCCTTATTCTTTCCTTGTTTTATTCTTCTAGATCTTCCACTTGCCCGTTTAAACGTTCAAACGAGTAACTCTGCAGCATTTAATATCGCTGAGGAATATTTTTATACCATTCTCTTACAAAAACTTGTATATTATATTGACTTTGTGGTCTGTACCTATAGTCCATTTAGACTTCCCTTGTTCTATTTCTTTGTTATATTCGCTGGCTTTTCCCAATTTGGCACTGGATAGGTCTCGTGCACAAAGTTTCTGTGTTTGAAGTCTCCGGAATTGTACCTACAGCCTTCTTTATTGTCACTTTTTGTTTCGGTATCTGTATAAGAATTTGAGTCTCTGCTTTCCTTCGTAATTCTTTTTACTGAATTTGTTTTTTGAGGGTCTTTTTTTCTTTGCAATTTCCGGTTCATCGCCAAAAATGTCTGTTTCCTTGTCTTTTTTTCCTCTTTCGTTCGTGTCTTGCGTTTCATTCGTGGTCTTTTTACCCACTAGGTGGCTTACATACTTCCGTAAGTCTTCACATGCAGTGTTTTTCTCCCCTGTGAATCCGTATATTTATGTCGAAAGGAGAATGGGCAGAAACCACATTTTCCTTATTTTGTTCTTTTCTAGTAATGGGTTTAGTGTGTCCGCGGATTTTCCTGGTTGAGCAATATTATAGACATGCGCGAACATTATGCACAGTACTATGTCCATTCCAGTTTCTTCCTTCACGTCAATATTATTTTTTGCTTCCTGTATTCCTTTGCTTCGTTTAGGGTAGCTTTTGTTGAGTTCACGTTGGTTTTGTGTGATCGTTTTTTGAGGGGTTGTTGCTTGTCGTTCCCTTTTCTTGGGATACTTAATGGCTCTTGTCCTGTTCGGCCTCTGGCAGTTATTGCACCTCTTTTTTTATCTGTGCTTTCGCAGAAAATGTGACCTTTCCTTACGCAGTCAGAACCGAATTTTTTATTCTTTCTATGGCTTTTTCTTGTTAGGTGTTCTTCGAATGCATCAAATTAAAAATGGGGTTGGAAATTAAGAAATATCTCTTTTTATGTTTTCTCATGATGAATGCTAAGATCTCGTTTTATGTTGCTCTGATGGCCATTTTTGCCATGGTACGAACAACCTTGAACTCATATGTGTGGGGTCTAAATTTTTGAGTTCTGTGATCGCCAGGTGTTGCTTTTTTCTATATCTTACTTTAATTCATCCTGGAACTGTGACCGCAAATAGGTCAACTTCCCACAGATGAACGATCGGTTGGCTATCAGTTAGGGTGAAAATTTGGGGGTTAGGCAAATAATATTTAATGATTTTAATCCGCTTTCTACAGCAATCGTTATACATCATCTTGCTTGTTACAAAGGGCCAAATATCCGATTGGTATTAAAGGCTAGTTATGAGCAATCTTAAGCTCTATGTAGAGTTTTTTATTGAGTATTCCTTGTTTAGGTTTCATTTTTCCGTCTATTCTCAACAGCAATTCTCTATCCTCCATGTTTTCTGTTTTATAGAGTGAGAATCTTCTCCCTCCCTATGTCCCCCGTCCATTTCTAATTTTGTTGTTTTGAGTGATAATGATGGATGGATGAACCTGGGTGGGCTCCTCTCGATGCGTTAAAAGTGGCGGAATTTTTGTTGGTTAGTGCGGAATCAATCATCGCTAACAGGCAGTGCCGCCTCCTCGAAAAAATGTAAAACTGTGGTTACATTTACCATACACTGAGACGACTGTGAATCCCTCACTGTTCTGTGACAAACCCTAGCTGTGGAGTGGTTGAGGTTGTGATGGCAGCCTCCATTAGCCAAGGCATTTTGTTTAAGAGGGATGGAAATGGAGTGAAGTTAGTCAGTCAGGATATAAGAATGAAAAATGAGGGAAATAGTGTATTTCTCCCTTACGTACTTCCACTGATGGGAGGATCTTTGGTTTGTAAGAGAAATAGATGAATGGCAAAAGGCTAAAAATGAAATTTGAAATTGAAAATCAAGTGAAATTTAAGACTAAAATGAAGTTTTTTAAGTTTTTTTCTTCTTGCAGTGCTCCTTATTATTAAATTATCTTTGTAAATTATTTATCAATGATAACAGTTAATTCTTAATATGAATTAATGATGGATTTCTTTTGCACGGACATCTTTAATCCATGCTCCATGCATTGAAAGCAAAAGCGATGTCCGGAACTGTTTTCATGAAGTTCGGGATCCTGATTGGGAGAGTCAAAGAAGTGACTATGTGGTAGAGAGATAGGAAAGGAAGAAAATTACTGTGTAAGTGAGGGATCAGTAGTGATAATAAAATGAATGAGGAGATGAGATGATTATGATAAATGATTAGAATTATAGGGATTGTGATATGTACTAGGTTACAAATATAAATGCTAAAATCTCAAATTGAAAACATGAGGTCTGCAACCTGCAGACCTCAGGGGGGTAATCGAATCTGTCTCACATTTTGTAGTCTTTATGATAGATTGTTTTTCATATAGGTTATTTCTCATTAATAGGTTGCTGATTTCGTGTTTTTTATAGTATATTCATATGAGATAGTTAATTTTTCATTTTCTTGGATAATGTAACGTAATCATCCGTCATTTGGTTCTGTTAGTAGAGTGGTAAGATTTTTAACTTTTATTTCCCTTCCTTACCTTAAACCTTGAGTTAAGATTTTTCTTCTGTAGTTTGTTAAATTCTGTGTTGGAGTAGCCAATGTTCTGTTTGACTCATCGAAATTGTTCGTCAAGTGCGGGCCACATTGAGCAGCTCTTCATAGCCTTTCTTATGTATAAGTTCAGTACCGATTATTGATAATTCTCGGTGCACTCACCTATGGATTTGGGGTATTGAATAAAGTGTGTTGCTTTTAGATAGACGGTTGTTTTATATTTTTCGTCACTTTTCTACTTCAACTCAACTTTCAGGAATGTAATACGACCGCGTACACTCAACTCTTAGGTGAACTTGAGAAAGAAATTGGATTCTAAAGTCCTTTTTAGTTGTAGAAATTGATTTTTGGGATATTTGTAATGTAAGTGTAGGAAATCTTATTTCAAATTAAATTATAATTACCTTGTTACGAGCAGAAATGTCCTCCTTTTCGGTTTGATGGATGAAGTCAGCCACAGCGTTTCTTCATTATATTCATGAGGCTTCACTCAAAAAATTTAACTTTTTTCTGTGTTACGGTAACTAGCCTAGAAAATTTTTGCTAATTTTCTGCCCAGATTTTATACTGAGTTTTCATTTATATCTCTTAAGCAACGAAGTTTTTCAAGCATAAATTGGCTTTAGTTAAGAAACCTCTCTTCATTTTGTGTATTTACTATATTTAAAGCCTTGTTTTTGTAATTTATATTTGCTATTGGTATAATTCTTACCTCATTTGGTACAGTTGATTGTGATTTATTTTTTTAGGTGGAGTCTCCATTTTTACTTTTGTTCATGATCATGGCTATCCTGCGAATGTTCTAGGAACCTAATTAATAATAGTAGGCCCGGGCATTGCGTCCATCCTATATCAAGGCATGATTCTCTTGTACATTTATTCAAATTTTATGTTCAGTAAATTAACTCGTTTTCGTTTTGGTAATATAGACGAACTTTTCGTAAAATTTGAGAGTGATTGAGCCTATCTTAATTTTAATCCCTTATTTACGTACTTAAATCATTATTGCACTAGATCTTAGTTAGAGAACGAGGGTACGATCGTTTATTATTTATATCTCTGCAGAAATATAGTTTATTTTACAGGTTATTTAAACCCGAAGTATCTGAGTCTTCTTTCGAAACAGGTAGGTGCCTTGAAGGCTCGTCTCTTTACGGCTTGTCAAGTGATTCTATACAGGTTCACTCTACGTGCTCCGAGGGATCTGAGAGCCCTCATGAGTTTTCGCGTTATAGTCCTTCGAACTAGAATGTGTTCTAGTTATTAAATCCCTCTGGGTTTTAAAAATTGAGGCTCTTAAAATTTAAAAGGAACCTTTTTGATGGCGTTCACTATGCTAATTTGTTCTGACACCTCGTATGTTATTTTTTCGATAACTAGTTTTATGTCAGGCAACTAGTTTTGTGTGCCCTTTAATTGACTTGTCTTAGAGTGTTGCTCGTTTCGTCGCGCTATTAATTTTAGCGTGTTACCAGCTTTTGTTGCGCTATTAGCTTTGGTGTGTTACTACTTTTCTAATGCTAATAGTTTTTGGCGTGTCAATAGTTTTCTGCGATATTCGTATTGGTGTGATACTATAGAGTGGTCCGAAAGTCTATTTCCTTCCTACCGAAAAGTAATAATAACAATACAGGAATAATATTAAATACATGTACTGGTTATGGAGTATTTACTTTCATTGCAATGAATTCATGTCGCACATTTTCTATGATATTCCCAGAATAGAATACACACGATCATGTGCCCATACACTTGCAATCGGCCTCTCTTCCAAACTGTCGGGGCTCGTGTCAGTTATCTGAGATAGAAAATGAAAACATTATTAACGGAGAGAGACAAGACTTTCAGTCATTATAAATATAAAATTAAAACAATATTTGCAGGGGTTAACAAGAATTTCGGACCACCCTGTACCATTTGTTGCACTATCAGTGTGCATGGTATTAGGTGCGGACCTACATCCTTGGGGTTTTTGCACTTTATTCAATTTTGCTCTCGATGAATTTTGTCTTACCACGGTTTCTCTCTCTTCCCGGTTTTTCTGCTCTACTTCACACTTTTGCCTTAGATTATGATGGTAGATTTGAAAAAGTTAACTATCAAATAGGAATTTTTCCACATTAATTCTACTAAAAATAGTGCTTCCCTATTAGAACTCATTTCTTTATCAAACCCTTCCGGTCCAATTGTTCAACTTTTAACAAAAATCTGATAAGAGAACAAAATTAAATTAGACCAACTAAATGTAGTTCAGGAATTTATCTTGGCAGATGAGGGAGCCTAATATAAGGGCGTGAAGAAATGCGATACAAGGCTAGGAAGGCTATTGGAAGCGAGTTTGCTTGGCCTACTTGAAACTCAATAGCTAGATCCTTTATAAAAATCTAAATCGGTATCCTAAATTACGAGCATACGTTTCAGCGTTCGTTGGACATTATGTCTACTACTGGGAATTAAGTCCTATTAGTCAACTTACGATCCCCCTTCTTAATACCTTTGATTATTTACCTGTTTCATTTTGATTTTTACCTTTATTATCGCAAAACGATGCCGTTATTGGAACTTATAAGCTTTGAAACTTTAGGTTTTACAAAAAAGAAAGTACAATATTTATTCAACGTCAGCAAAATATTGATGGGGAAGAACGATCTGGAGAACTGGAACAAGAGGGCCAAGAACGAGAAAAGGAACAAAAAAAGCCTAAACCAGCTTAATAGTTAACAATAAAATTAGGATGATCGAGACAGAAAAGGAAATGAGTTCATCAGAAGTAGCGAAAGAACAAGCTAACCCTGTTCCAGATATCATAGCCACTGCCAATTGCACTGTAAAACCAATTTTAGTGGGAAGAAAAATCGTAGAACTCGTGTGCATTTTATTATATAATTGAGTGTGATAAATTCGAATTTGATAACAACTTTTCTATCACGTGAAACTTTCTTCTTAATTGCCGATTTTGTAATTATGCAATTGATAACAATTTCCACGGCCTCATAAATCTATTTCGCTCTTAAAAAATCACATTAAATATATGCATTGTAATTAATTTACGATTATGTAATAAATCAGCATGTTTGTATTAACCTTCTTCTTCGTTTGTAAGACGTATCAGGTGTGTCACGCTTCAGGTTCCAGCAGAAGTCAGCCAGCATAGCAGGGATCCATTTTTCCTTATGGCTGTTTTCCATTAACGCTATTATTTTATGGAACCTCTCTCCATGTTCCCCACTCATATCTCCTGCATTCTCTCGAAAGAAGGACAGATGAGAAAGAAAAAAGTTTATGTTCAGTGACATACTGCATCTGAGATCTTGGTAACACTTGATTAGGCTCTCCACTATACGCATTCACTGGGCCCCTTGGTGTTTTTCCAGAAGTCCTTTGCATACATCGTTGAATGCATGCTAGGTGGCTAGCAGAGTTTCATCAATTGTCGCCTCGAAGTCCTCATCAGCTATAAGTTGAGGAATCTGATGGCCTACGAATATGCCTTCTCTAATCTTTGCATCACTTATTTTAGGGAAGATAGCTTTGATGTAGTGCTTTGGTAAATTACTTCATTAGGCTTGGTTTTTTATGCAGTGATGGCAGAATTATTTTTTTTCTTAACTAGTGGCTTATGAATTGGGGTGCAAAGGATGAGAAAGTTTCCTGGAAATTGGAAACTATCCCGGGAAACTTTCTAAGAATTTAGGTAATTTTCAGGAATATTGTCATTTTTCACATTTTTTTCTGTGCATTAATAGGTTAAGCAATTCTGGGTTATTTATATTTTAATTAGGTACAGTTGAGCATTGAAAAAATATTTTTCAGTACAATTACAATACTTACCTTGTTAGTGTCATGATCACTCACCAAAGCTAGCTTTGAGTTATGCAAATTCTTGGTTGGATTTAGTAATATATTTATTTTCCAGTTAAGCTGTAGTTTTGCAAGTAATATTCATGTGTATGTGCAAATTGCAATAAGACAATATCTAAGAAATTCTGCAGAAAGCTTCTTACTTCTCACTCAATGTCTCACTGTGCTAGTCTCTTGTTATACAGAGTGAACCCCCCAAAACGGGCCTCAACTTTCGATATGCCTCATTTCGTAATTTTCTGCAAGGATTGAATGAAACTTTTGTAATAACTAGTTTTCTGAGTTTAAAAACATCATATCAAAACATGAGAGTCATTGAAGTTTTCTTCTTTATTCTATAGCACGTGTTTGAGATGACCTCCAATTAGCTCTGGGCTTTTCTTGAGGCGCATCACAAAGTTGTCCATGACGTGCTTACCAACTGACCGACTAATGCGTCTCATCTCCTCCCTGATGGCTTCCTTGAGTTTCATGATGGTCGTGTGTCTCCCAGCGTACACTCTGTCTTTAAGGTAGCTGCAGAGAAAAAAAGCTGGGAAACTTACGTATGGGCTGTGAGGTGCCCACTCTAAGTTCTCTTTCAGCCAATCCCGGGACAGCTTTGAAGTGTAATAGCTTGCTCCATCTTGCTGGAACCAGAACTTCCTAACTAACGGTGGGAACAGGGTCTGCAGCTCCCTGGTTTTGAAGACCTCAACATACCGCTCCTTGGTGAGTGTCACTGTCGCGCCAGATTTCTCGAGGAAGAATAGTCTGATGATGCCTCTGGATGAGATTGCAGTCCATTTGGTCTGGAAGTCCACCAGAAGACATTTGCCTTCGAGTTTAACTTTATTTCAAGATTGAAGTGAGCTTCATCTGAGGTCCAAAGGAGGTAAAATAAAGTAAAATCTTCCCCAGTATTTTTACTGCCATAGCCTTTTTATTTTTGTTTGAGGCTTTAAGGGTAAGCTTCGTCTGTATTATGTATCGGTAGGCATTTACATCCGTTAGTAGCACTCTCCTGCAAGTCTCATGGGATATACTGAGAGATTGACTTCGCTGGCGCACATAGCGTTTTGGACTCTGCTTAACTGACTCTCTCACGCTCTCGACCAGCTCAGCTATACGTTCCCTAGGGCGTCCTTATTCGCTTGGACGTTTTTCCCTGGCTGCAGTGAGGTTTTCCACTGTCCCATAGTTTTCAAAGTAGTCCACCCAGTCCTGAATTCTGCTCTTGGAGGGGGATTTTTCACATTCAAACTGATACACGAAAGTGTTCTGCACTTTCTTGAACAAGCCTGTCTTGTAGTAATGTTTGACGGAGTATATTCTTTGCTGAAGCTCCCATTGAGATCCAGTTGTGTTCACAAGCGTTGCTTCTGTCATGTCCTGCGAAGCAAGGGTGATTAGTGAAGGAAGGAAGGATATAGCACAAAAAGTGTGTGCAGGCCCGTTTACGGTGAGTCACCCTACTACCCATTTCTGCCAGAAACAGCATACAGAGAGGTGGTTACGATGGTGGCTCCCCATCCGTGCTCACCTCTTCATCCTTTTCAGTCTGTATACCATTAATTTAAGTTGAATTATTGCATAACTGTCAAATTTTTATTGTTTTTTAAAATGGTAAGTAACTTATTAAAAGTAATATTTTTCAAGGTTATTTCTATTATAAACATTTAAATGCTGAGTAGTGACAGGATATGAATAGTTTTTGCATTATTCACCCTATTACAACACATGCACACATACACACACACATTAGCTATAGCTAATTCCGCAGATGGTTTGTGAAGTGGTCAGTAGGATATAATGTGAATTTAAGTTCAGATTTACTGTCATAGACTATAGTCAATTCATGAAATGTATGCGAATCTAGATTGAAACGAAGAAGGTTGTTTTCTTCTTCAGTATTCTGCCTTCGATATAATAAACAATTAAAGAGGTGAAAGCACAAACTTTTACTGGTATAGTTTGTCAGTATTTTCAGATTTTCTTATCTTTTTTCTTCAGAATGCCACAAGTGAAGGGTGATGTATGGAAGCATTTCAGCGCCGTGAATATAAAAATTATTTATCTCTGTAAGAATTGTTTATCGCAGTATACTAAACATTCTACAAAGCAAGCAACACATTTAGAGAAATGTTTAAAAATAAAAAGGATGCCAACCTGATTCCCAGGTTGAGTGTGCATCAGCAGCCTACCAACCATCAGAAAGGTTACCAGTAGCAAAGGCTGATCAATCCAGCACTTCAGCATTTGGTAATTATAAAAAAAATGTGAAAGGATTTTTTGACAGAATGAGAGGTAATGAAAGACAAAAACTGATTTACGACTTATGCTAAACATAAAATTTCTAATGGAGAAAGTTTTTCAAAGGAATGCGCCCATCGTACACGCTTCTTGCAAGAAAGGATTTAAGTACTCATCTTTTAGATTCAGAATAAAAGCGTGTTCAAGATAGAATAAGAGAAGTTATTCGGGATGCGGACTCTGTTTATGTAGTATCAAAGGGCTGGTCAAATGTACGGGGACAATCAATAATTAATAACATAATATAAACTCCTCAACCAGTTTTCCTAAGAAGCACTGAGATCAAAGATAAACAACGCACTAAAGCGTACATTTCTAGTGCAATCATTTCTGTTATTGAACAAGGTGGCTGTCAAAAGGTATTTGCCGTAGTTACAGATAATGCAGCAACAAGGAAGCTGCTTGGAAGCTTATCAATGAAGAATTTCCTCACATCACAGAAATTGGTTGTGCTATAAAAACCCTCAACCTTCTCTTTTTGAATGTAATGAAGATGAAGACTATGGACAACATAGATAAATAATCCAAAAGTATCATCAAGTATGCCAGGCACAAACAAACGTTACTGGACACTTTCTCTTCTACGCAAAATTTCATCCCTTAGACTTGCTAGAAAAACAAGGTGGAGAGGCATAATTCTGATTTTGAACAGTCTGATTGAAGGGAGAGGCCTTGCAGGAGATGTTCATCATGGAAAGTCTTAGTATAGATAAGGAAATACGCAAGTTAATATTAGACAGCGAAGTTTTTTGGGTGCGTGTAAGTAGCGCACTGGCCATTCTAGACCTATTGCCTCTGCTATCCAGGAAATAGAAAAGGATGATGCATTGCTTTCAAATGTATCACGACTCCCTGGTGGATTGAAGCAGAAAATAACTCTCGCTCTTCCTTCATCATCTTTACTCGGAGTCAAATCATAAGAGGCATCTTTGACAACATATATTGAAAACCGAATGCAATTTTGCATAAAGCCAATATAAGCAGCAGAAAACATCCTTGATCCTGTGCATCAAGGACAAGACATTAGTGAAGAACAGGTTAGCAGTGCATATTCTGTCATATCATATCTGGCATTGAATATGAATTTTAAAGTTGGTCAAGTGATGGGAAGCCCGGCAAAGTTTTGTGCCAGATATGCTATTTGGAAATCGGATGGTGTATGGAAGTCAGCGGTGTATGTTTCAGAAGAAACTTAGTGGAAATGGCTCTACAGCTCGAAATCAGTATCATCAATAGCAACTATTCTCTCACAAATACCACGGACATCCGCTGCGTCAAAGAGAAACTGGTCTATGTATGTAAATACACACACTGAGCTGCGAAAAAGACTTACCATTGTTCAAGTGGAAAAGTTAGTGGCCATTTGTTCTAATTTCATACTCTTTGAAGATGACGTGGACGAGGATTTTTTTTTTTTTAAGAGCTCATATGGCTACTGCCTACTTGGGCATTAGTCGCCGTATTAAAACTGGCCTAGTTCTAGGCTACTTTAAAATAAAATTAAAGAGAAAAAAAACAACACCCCAAAAAGGGAGAAAGGAAGCAAGCTGGTGCGTTGGGGAGAGGCCCCCCCGGCGCAGGAGCGTGCAACTAAAGAAAAAAAAACAAAAAAAACATACAAAAAAACAAAACAAAACCAAAAAAAAACAAACCTTGCTTAAATAATAAGGAGAAGGCCGGCCTTCCCCAAGAAGTCAACAAGTCCACAAGTCAATGTGCACGAATCTGTCCCGAGTACAAGGAACAGGCGGTAGCGACCCCGCCCATCCCGGTACCGGGACAGGTGTCGTGCGCGAAGATCACCCAGACTTGGACATTCGACAAGAATGTGCCGAACAGTCTTGGGGACGACGCCGTCGTTGCAATAGGGTGCAAGCGAGCGCTCCATCAAATA
This sequence comes from Ceratothoa steindachneri, assembly GCA_963969495.1. Lineage (NCBI taxonomy): Eukaryota > Metazoa > Arthropoda > Malacostraca > Isopoda > Cymothoidae > Ceratothoa > Ceratothoa steindachneri. The sequence goes on along the minus strand of OZ018325.1, from coordinate 88,239,754 downwards.
GCGATGCGTCACACAAGTGTGTCCGATTCGAAGACCACAGAAAGCAACCTGAATTCGCCGCGGCATTGGGGGATAGGTCCATAGGAACAGTCGCGGCGCAATGGCACGCAACTTTAAGTTCCCTTAGACCGTCTCCCATCTTCTTTGCCGAGCAGTCCGAAGAGCTGCCCGTATTCCTGCCATGAAGTCGGTGTGAGGAAGAGCGAAACGCTGGTCCGGTCGCAGAGTCCTCGCGGACTCTTTGGCGCCCTCATCGGCACGCTCATTCCCCGCAATTCCTACATGTCCAAGAACCCAGCAGAAGATAATCTCGACATCCGCCCGGCTCGCCAAAACCGTGGCGTCACGGATATCGCGAACAGGGGATGCGGAGATTCCAATGCCCCGAGAGCACTCAGGGCGCTTTGTGAGTCGCTATAGATCACAATCCGGTCTCCGAACCGGGCACGTCGCGTAATCTCCCGTACCGAGTGGTGTATTGCCACCAGCTCGGCCGTGAAGACAGACGCAGCGCCTGGTATAGCCCCGCTGACTTCAAACCGAGGGGATACGGCGTGTAAGCCAACCCCCTCTTGGGACTAGAAGCCATCCGTATACACTGGCACGGTTCCAGCGTGACACGATGTGTGCTCCAAAAAGGTCGAACGCAATACTCCCGGCGCAGTAGAAGCTTTGGGAGCAGAAGCGTGGCGACAAATAGCCAAATGTGATACCCTCCAGGGGGGCGTCCTGGGCAGAATCAGGGCGCCACCGGCCCGAGAGCTATATCTACCTCTCGAAGGAGTTTCCTGGCCCTAAACCCAAAGGGTTTAGGGTATGACCATTTAATTAACTGGAACTTGGCCAAATTTATTTATCGTTACAATGACCCTATTAAAATGAATATCATTGAATGTGCTTTTATAAGCCAATGTGATAATTTTAACCTTTGCCCTGGTTTATATAAAATAGATGCTATAATTAAAAGATTAATACTCAAAGAAATTAATTTGGTCTTTCGTTCCTAGTTTTTTTTTATATACATTCTTTAGTTATGTGGCCCCTATTTTATTTTAATTTTTTATTATTATTTTTTAATTGTCACTGCTCTGTTTTGTACATTGTATTTTTCCCCCCTTTTGCTCATCGTGTCTTATAATCTCCCTCGTTAGGCTATCTCCATTTCTTTGAATCTTTTACCCTTTCCTTCAACTTAGTTTGACCTTACTACCTGCTTCTTGTAATCCTTAATGTGTTTTTTTTACCTTCCCCCTTCCTTCTTCCTCATTGGTGATTTCTTCTTTTGGAGGCGGTCTTTCATACTTTTCTTTCGTATCTATACCTCTAATATAATACTATTTCTTGTAGTTATCCTTGATAAGGAACTTAATAAAGTTCGAAAGTACTTGGAAACACCTTTTCATTTTTTCTTGCGAGACATTGAATTCATTTGCTACCCTCACGTGATACTTTGTGATTTTTTCATATATATATATATATATATATATATGAAAAACTCACAAAATAGCGCGTGAATAGAGCAATAAATGTAAAAAATCACACAGGAAAATCTAAGTTCGAAAGTACTTGGAATCTGCCTTTCATTTTCCTGTGAATTTTTGCATATATATATATATATATATATATATATATATATATATATATATATATATGGTGATGAATACCATACATATAACTTATAAGCCCTTTGTGAGATACATCATAAAATATACTTACTTAACACTTTTTGTGATAGGAATTGATTATGGAATACAAAACTTACCGTTAAAAATTAAACCTAAAAATAGCGTTATTATTTCTATACTTTGAAGAAAACCCAGCCTCGTTCAAATAAAGAATGTCTTTTTAAATACTTTTTCTGAAGGATTTCTTTATAATTGTTAACTTTATTCACCACCCTAATTTCTTCCTAGATTCAATTGTGCACTTTCAAGCTTAACTCTTTTGATCAGCCCGAGTTTCCTTTTTAAGAGCAATCATAAATGAGATATATACATTGTTAAAAACAAAATTAATTAATTTCTTTCTTGATTATATTCGATACATTCAGGATAAAAGTTATGTTCAGCCTGAATTGACGTTCCTGAGAGAAATCAAAAACGTATTATACGCATTATTAATAATTTGGGAAACCTATCGTGGACTGTATTTTTTGTCATTGCTTGATCTTTCTCCCATTTGCTAACTAGTGTATAAATTCTTTTCAGCCCTTTTTCTCTTTCTCTTTCTTTCCATCACAAGATGAGATATGTACTGGATATTTATGCGAACATCAGATGATTTGAAACTCATTAGAAAATCAAAGATACACAAACCCAAACAATCTCGATCCTCTCCCCAAATATGGCTATTAAATGATAATAGTAAACAAGTTTAAAGAAAATATTTCTAATTTAGAAAATTCTTCCAAAATCCTGAAATTATATGTGATATTACATAAAGATTATACAGTGTGTCACGTTAGCAAACAGTCAACTTCGAACATAGGTAAGTTTATTAATAGACTTTAACATATTAGTATAAAAATGAACATAGCAAACATAATAGCAGATGACTCAGGTGAAATTGAATGTTATAATGAAGACAAAACAAAGATTAATTGCACTTAGATTCAGAACAAAAATATTAATAAAGAAATTATAGACATGTATTGATTAGAATAATTATGAGAGTTATTTCAGAGAAGTAAAGTTGAGCAATATCAGTCCTATTTTGAAAAGTATAATATAAATAGGATTATGTGAAGTTTAAATTGAATTTCTCGTCTGAATATACAGTAATTTAATAAAGAATTAGAGTAGAAATAATGAAAGATAATTAAATCAGCAGCGTTTAAGAATTACATAGAATTCAAAGAAATCACATTGTAAGATAACAGAAATATCAGTCAGTTTCAGATTTGGAATAAAATAAAATTTTATAAATCTGATTAGTTTAAATGGCAGTAGGAAAGCTGGGCGAGGTATATATTCGTACTGAATATGTTTCTATTTATAAAATGTCAGTAAAACATATATTTTTTGCTTTTTTTTAAGACTTGCCATGTATCTTAGACACAGATGACAAAACTGAGTCAGGATATGGCAAAAAGATAAAGGAGACATCAAATGTAGTCAAATAAATATGCCAGCACAACCAACAGTGGCATAAGAAATAAGATAAGATGAACTAAAGAACTCTTGAGCTAGTCATTTAAATTTATCTATATAAATTGTGAGGGAATGCCCTCGAATGAGCAGCGTGAGAAGAAGCCCTATTCACAAAACCCCTTTCAGCCCCTTCGCTCTAAACCACGTGTTCCTTGGCATGGGAAGTTTAGAATCTTCTAGAGGGAAGCAGTTCCGTGTTGAGTCACCCGACCCAGCTGCATTTGCTTTCGGACGCTCCTCGCTCTCCCCTTCCCCGCGATAACGCCGAGCTCTCGCTGAAATGCTTCCCATGCATGTCTATTCCCCCACGAGCTCAGCCGTACTAACCTTACCCTCATATCATGAGGCAAACTTCGCTGTCTGATCTGACTCGTTATTTCGAAGTTCACATAGACTGACGTCAAGAATCCTCTAGGGACGGCCATGCCCTAAGGCTATCTATCGGACCAGTCGCCTGGCTATTTAACTCCGTTCTCACCGTTTTGTCTGTTCTCCCGAGAAGTCCCGCAATCCATATTCGAGTCGTACATCGTCGTTATGATCACACCAGATGATCTCCCTTCGTGAAGCTTTATCCCCTGTTCAGAGAAAAGCTATCGAGCCACCTTCTACCTGAACAAAAGTGCGACTACTCCTCAAGCCGGAGAACCCCTTCAAGACTCCTGTCACTTAGTATATAAGACTCCCTGCCGAGCCGCAGAACCGTCTCGTGTTTGACATTCCATCTTTCTGGAGCAGATAAAATATCTTTCTTCAACGTACGAGTCCTCCTCGTTAGGACTCCCGAAGTATCTTCTCGAAGACCTGTGCCGTAGGCCCCCCCACCCCCTCAGATTACAACACGCTTCAAGATAAAGCGATCGTATGTAATAATCCCTTGATTACACCCTATCAATCGTCATCGACTTCCACTTTTGAATTGACTTCCAGCTCAATCGTAATTAATATCTCTCGTTCATATTATAAATTGTCACAATCCATATATATATATATATATATATATATATATATATATATATATATATATATAGATATATATATATATATATTGCCCCATTTATTATATATATATATAGTAAAATTATATTTGGGGGTCTTGTTGTTTATATATCCTTTGAAATGCAACTTGGCAAGCTATTAGATAAATCCCGATCAACTGTAAATCACACTCTATAAAAATCAAGGAGGCGGTCCCCCACTCTTTTAATTGTCCGAAAGCATAACGCAGGCGTCCTAGGGTCTGCTATCTGCCTGTGCTTGTGTATTGTGTATGCACCCTTGCGCCGAGCGAGACTCGCAGGCATACCACATATATAAATATATAGATTATATGCGTATATATATATATATATATATATATATATATATATATATATATATATATATATATATATATATATATATATATATATATATATTTATATATATATATATATATATATATTTTATATATATATATATATATATATATATATATATATATATATGATAGTGAAACCACTGTATAGGAGCCAAAAGTTTAATTTACGAGATTAGTTTCAGTATGTAGTTTATCATACGCCCTTCAGTCGTATACTGAGAATGCAATTGTTACAAAAGTATATAAATAGCGTACAGATCAGAAAAATCAAAAAGAAAAAAACACAAAGAAATACAAAACGGGGAAAAAAGGTCATTAATCAGGGGGTGCGAGTCTAAGATTGTTGACTAAGCTGTTAATGATGAGATTAGGGGAATGGGGGCTGCATTTCAATTGCCCATTTGACAAATTAAAATTGGGAATTTCTCCTATTAAGGAAGGCTAAGCACTTCGAGAGTTTGTATGCATGGGAGTAGATAGACGATATAATAGGTCGGAGTCGCGTTCCTCTTTTGTGTTTTTTTTTGGCAGACCATACATACGGAGAAGTGATAGGTTGGTAGGTTTAAAACGATAAAGAAGGTCTGAGTTGGATCATTTGAACAATTTATTTTTCTAAGTGTTGGAAGATAAATTCCGTAAATGTTCATATCATTGACTAAATCCTGTAATTTTTCAGTATAAGAATTTTTCTCTAACACCACGAATTGGGTAGTTTTGTCCGATTTTGTTAGGATCATAATTTTGTTAGACTTAATAATTTTAGGGAGGTCATGAGGCACCTGGTGATCACTAAATAGCTCTTGATGTTCTTTCTAAGGTATTAGATAATCAAAAATTAAACCTCCTTTTAGGAAAAAATATAATTATATATCTTGTAAAACTTTGAGTTACTGATAATATATTTATCAGCGATATGGGGATATTCCGCCCAAAATATGGCCTTAGCATAGGTAATCCTTTATCGCCCATATTATGTAACCTTTTATGGATCCTTTCGAAGTATCATTACTCCCTTCTGTGATTCTCCATCGTAATTTTGTCAGGTATAGGTATTTAGATGATGTCATATCGATTTGGCTTATAAATAGTTTAAACTTATTTGACAATTGCCTTAAAAATATTAACGAACTCCATCCCACTATCAATTTTAAAGTAGAGCGGGAAAAAAATAATTGTATATCCTTTCTTGATGTAAAAATTGTTAGAATCATTGATAAATTTAGATTCACTGTGTACCGAAAACCAATCCATTCTAACTTGTATATCCATTTCTTTTCTTCTCATGATATTAACATGATGTTGTATCAGGTATGTTTTTGAGAGCACTTAGGATATGTGACCCTTGCTGCAGTCTCATTGAATTACATTATTCCCTCCACGTGATCAACTAAATTTTATCTAAAGAAAAATATACTTATTACCATTCCAAGGATAAAAACAAATTTAGTAATACAAAGTGTCTATCCCACCCTTTTTCTCCCCTCCTCAAAGGAGTGAAGAAAGTTATTTCTCCAGGCCTAACCACATTTAAATACACTTTTTCTCTCTTTAAATCTTTCCCTTCGACCAAGCCGGTGGATTAGCCAAATGAAGCAGGTGTATATTGAATCCCGTATGGCTCTATAAACTGTCCCTCCTTTTGCATAGAAGAGAACGGAAAACCTTAACAAAACCAATTTATGAACATAAAGGTGATGTCAGACGAGGCAGTACCACATCCAATATTTTTAATCATATTAGCAATTTAAACAACAAAATTGACTATTCAAGGGCACAAATCATATATAATTGAAAATATTTCCGTGAAAGAACGATAGTAGAATCTATATTAACAGGAGAAATTCCCAATTTTAATTTGTCAGATGGGCAAATGAAATGAAGCCCCCATTCCCGTAACCTCATCGTAAACATCTTAGTCAACGAAATTTTAATCGACCTCCTGATTAATGACCTTTTTCCACCGTTTTGTATTTCTTTGTGTTTTTTTCCTTTTGATTTTTCTGATCTGTACGCTATTTATAGACTTTTGTAACAATTGCATTCTCAGTATACGACTGAAGAGGGTATGATAAACTACATACTGAAACTATTCTTGTAAATAAAACTTTTGGCTCCTATACAGTGGCTTTGCTACCTCTGATGGTTACGTCCACTTTCATACCTCCTGTAACCCTTGCGAGGGTGGGGGATAGTTGCTCTAATTCACAGTGCCTCCTTTCCTCTGAATAATCTGCCCTCTCCCCGTCTTCTTTCTTTTGAGGCGCTCATCAATGTCTTTGATTCAACGTCCTCTCTAACTATATTAGTCCTCTACCGCCCCCCAGCTTCTCCCTTGAGCTTTTTCTTGATGAATTTAGTAACCTCCTCACTGGCCTCCACCCCACTGGTTCTCTGCTAATCCTCGGTGATTTCAACCTTCCTGGCCACAATCCTAATTTTAAAGCCTTTTCTGAAATCCTTGATCTCTTCTCCCTTACCCAACACGTTTCTTACCCTACCCACTCTCACGGTAACATTTTAGACCTTGTAATCTCTGACTGTCTTATTTCCAATCTGACGACTACAAATTTGTCCAATGCTATATCTGATCACTTCCTTATTAACTTTAACTTCTCTATCCCATTCCATAAGCTTCCCCATCTATCTTATAATCCTAAGCCTTTCCCTCAAATAGCCTCCATTGATATTCCCTCTCTATCTAATGATGTGGCCTACAAAGTTCCTCCCATTGATGCTTTTGCCTCTCCTGACCAGATTCTCTCTTTTTTGGAGCAACCCCTTCTCACTTGTCTTGATGCTCACTCTCCCTTGTTTCTCCTTCGAACTTCCGTTGTCACCGTGCCCCTTGGTACTCTATGGAACTCCTCCAGGCTAGGCAGATTATGCGTGCCCATGATTGAGTCCTCACTTAGAAAGGCTTGCACCTGTGGGCAAGACACGGCCCCTCTCTCGCTGGCGATCCGACTTGCGACAGCTTCCTACGTAGGCTCGTGAAGCCTACTGACGTAATCTGCTTACTGATAATAGGAATGATCCCCGTACCGTCTTTCGCCTGCTCTCCCGTCTTACTTCCCCAACCCAGGTCTCCCTACCCATTAGCCCTGCTACTCTCCCGAATTTCTTCGCAGATAAGGTCACTAACCTCCGTGCCTCCCTCCCTCAGCCTTCTGTTCCGACTCCTGCCATTCTCCCTGACTTCCGGCCTCAGCCGCTTATCGTTTGCCCCGCTGTGACCGCGTTGGAGCTTACAGCCCTGCTCTCGCGTTCTAAGAAATCGGGCTCCCCAAAGGACATTTTTCCGCCTAAACTGTTATGTAAAATTCTGCCTGTAATCCTCCCAACGCTTCTTCACCTGTTTAACACTTAACTTGCAACTGGTCTTGTTCCCTCTTTCTTCAAACGTACCCACATCCATCCGATTCTTAAAAAGCATCAACTGAACCCCACTGACCCTTTTAATTATAACCCGATTTCGCACCTTCTTTTCCTCTCTAAGGTTCTGGAGAGAGTGGTTGCTTCACGCATCAACAGTCACATGGTGGCCTGTAACATTGATGAAACCTATCAATCTGGTTTCAAATCAGGTCACTCCACAGAAACCGCCCTTCTCAATGTGTCCGATTGCTTACGAAGAGCCGTGGACAGGGGTTGTGCCTCTATCCTCGTGCTACTCGATCTCTCCTCTGCCTTCGATACTATTGACCATATCGTCCTACTTGATCATCTTTACTCTTTCCTCGGCATATCAGACACCGTGCTTGACTGGTTCCGCTCTTACCTCTCGTCTCGTACCCAATCCGTTGTGATTGACGACGTTTCATCCGACTCTACCCCCATTCACTTTGGAATGCCACAAGGCTCTGTCGTTGGTCCTCTACTATTTCGTATCTACCTTCTCCCTTTTCCGTAATCTCGGTCTATCCTTCCACCTCTATGCTGATGACACTCAAATTTTCGTTTCCTCATCCCCCACGTCTCTTGCCTATTCTATCACTGACCTCCTGGCTGCCTACTCCTCCATTTCTGACTGGCTCTCTACCAACTTCCTCAGGCTCAATCACTCCAAAACTGAGGTCCTCCTCGTTGGCACCCCTGCTCTTGTCAAAAAATCTAAATCTCTCTTTCCCTCGCTTACTCTGGGAGGTAATACTATCATTTTCTCTGACTGCGTTAGGAATCTCGGTTTTGTTTTTGATGAGGATCTCTCCCCCAAGCCTCATATCCGCAATGTCAGCAAATTGTCTCTATGTTTTTTTCGTAACTTCTCTTGCATTCGCTCTCACTTTGATCGCCAAAGTCTTGAGCTTGCTGTTCATGCCTTAATCACCTCACGCCTTGACTACTGTAACTCTCAGCTTGTGAATTTGCCATCCTCCTCTCTCCGCCCCCTTCAACTTGTACAGAACTATGCCGCCCGGCTTCTCCTCCGTCGCCCACGCTTCTCTCTCTCGAAACCTTTGCTGCATGAACTGCACTGGCTCTCTGTCAGATCCCATACTCACTTCAAGATTCTTTTCTTCACATTTAATGCCCTAAACAACAAGGCCCCGTCTTACCTCTCTTCTGCCCTCTCGCCACGCCATGTCCCTCTGGCCCTTCGGTCATCACATGCACCTGTTTTGAATATTCCTCGTCCATCCCTCTGCTCAATGGGGGACTGCCCCTAAGTTGTGGAATGCTCTTCCTGCTGAAATCAGTTCTTCTCCCTCTCTTACCACATTTAAGCGTCTCCTGAAAACGCATCTTTTTAGTATTGCCTTTTATCCCTCTTGAATTTCCATTGAATTTACATTCTTCTCTTAGCACAACGTGCGCTCTGGGAAGGCCTCAGGCCTTGATGACCGCATTACAAAAGACTTATTATTATTATTATTATTATATATATATATATATATATATATATATATATATATATATATATATATATATATAAAATTATCCTTAAATTAAAATCTGGTGTTAGGTAAAGTTGGATTATTTTGTGTTGAAAGACACCTTTTTCTTTGCAAGTCCCCCCTCCCTCAGTTAAATTGTTCAGTAACCTGTTTGCCAAGTTTTTTTTAAGGATATCCAACGAGAGTGGAACAAATACTTATTGTTTTCCTTTTGATCGATTACCGGTTTTTTTCAAGTTTATTTACGTCGTGTGTGTTTTTTGGGGGGAGGAAGACGATCTTCCCTAAAAACCCCTATAATTACTGGTCATTTAGGGATCAATTTTTTAATTACTAATTATTTTCTTTTATTTTCTTTATTGATTGCGTACAATCATTGCGTAATTAAATCTCCGTTAAGATTTTGGCACGATTGTAAGAGTCCTATAATCTTTTCCGTGAGTTCTTCCGACGCGTGGAGGGGCCAAACGCGCATTTAGTCCAGCAAGATATCATCATTTGAACGTGTCCGACAGCAAGGAGAGATCCTTTGGTTGTCAGGCAAAGATCTCGTTGCCTATATTCAAAAGGAATAAAGAAATGAAAGTGCAGAGAAATAGAACAAAGAGAATTCGAACAAAGATAACGAATTCGTCAGCATGAGCGTGAGCTTAACAGAAATTATTTGGAAACTCTTTCCTTTAGCTCGAGGAATGATACCACCCAAACCCCATCAGTAAAGTTGCCAGTATTTAAGGACAGAAAGGATTTCAGCGCCTACTCAACTCACTTTTAAAAATTTTTCGAAGTGAACCACGTGACATTGAATCTGATGGAGTCACTCGACTACTCCCCCTCCTCAATATCCACCTGCGGGAAATTTTCATTTTGCTCCCCGCCCAAGCCACCCTCGACTACTCTGAATTATTATCGGTTGTTAATATGAATCGTGATTTCTATAAGGAAAAGTTCCGCCAGGCGAGGATAATTCCTGGCCAGACCTACCGCCAATTTGGATTCACCCTTCAAAGGACTTTTAAATTCTGTTTGGACTCAACCTTGACTATAAGTTTCTATTTGATTTTATCTTACGCGATCCGTTGATGGCTGCACTACTCTCCTAAATCCGCGCATTTGTGAATGATAGACGCGTTTCTTCCTTCAGGGAATGCATAAAAGAGGTGGATGTGCATGCGTTAAGCCACCACATATACCCAAAAGATCCCAAGAAGTCTCATCTTCTATCCCCGAAAAGTAAAGGTAAAATCTCCAAGTTTCCTCTAAAGAACTCGCCCAAGTTTGTGACGGTATCTGGTCCCTCTAAACTCAGGTACCAAGTCCCGCCAGAATCGAGGAATATTAAGCCCCTCATGAATAATTTTCCAGCGATAGATTACAATCGAAGGCTCATAATGTTTTTTTCCTGTGGTGTTCCCGCTCATGTGAGGGCCAACTGTCCCCAAAACTCACTATTCAGTTCTGCTCCTAATCTGCAAATCCACTAAATAAGTGCCTCTCTTTCATCCGACTGCTCGACCTTAAACGCCAGCAACTTTCCCAACATGCAGTCCCCCGGGACAGTAAGTTAATTTCCTGTTCAACAAAAGCTCCCCTAGTGTGCTTAAGTTAGAAAACGGAACTGTAAATGGTTGCAGAGTATCAACCCTCGTAAGAGACACCGGCTGTACTTGCTTCGTCGTCTCTGAAAAGTTGCTCTCTCCAGTGGGCCTAGACCACGATAAATTCACAGTATTCCATGACTACTTGGGACGTGCAAATCAGTTTGTCGTCGTTTATTGGTTGGACCGAAGTCATAGCAGCCCCCATTAAGTTTTGCACCGTGTGGGTCGTCCAGAGCCTGCAGCTCTCCCCGAACCCCGTCGCACAGCCCGTCATCAAGAGGGCTCAGGCGCTACAGGACACTGCTCTCCCATGCGATTAGAATCTCCTTATGCCTCGGAATTTGCTGCCCTTCAAAACGAAATTTTTGCAAGCGCTCAGAAGGAATTGCCCCAGCCTCAGCCCTTGAGGATAAAAGCGAGAAATGACGAACGAGGAGTGCCCGAGGTTAAAGAAAAGTCGACTAGCCTATTAGTGAGGGACTCCTTTTTCGCTCTAGTTCAGCTGAGGACAAAACCCCAGCCCACTCGTTATGTATCACCCGTTCACATGTTCCCCAAGTCTTCCGATTCGCCCACGATGGATTACTGGCTGGTATTTTTAGTCAAAATAAAACAGCTCAGAGAATCTTCCGTTATTTCTTTTGGCTAGGTACTACGAAAGCAATTGCAGATTTTTGCAGGTCGTAGGACTGTAGGAGAATAGCATAATGCTTCCAGGTTTTTCCCACCTCCCTTCCGGTCGGGCCGGGTTATCAAACCTTTCCCTTCCGGCCCGATACCTGATGGTCTCCCGCTGGAGACCATCAGGAGACCATATATATATATATATATATATATATATATATATATATATATATATATATATATATATATATATATATATACGAGGGGAGGTGAATAAGTTAGGCAATTCGGATATACGAAAACGGGAAATGAGCAAAAGTGTTTTATTATTTTTCAATATAACTACCCTCGACTTCAATGCACTTGCGCCACTTGTCCATAATGCTTCGAATTTCCGACAACCAGAAATCTCCCGACTGCTGTTCAATCCACTCTTAGAAGGCGAGCTGGACATCTTCATCGTCCTCAAACCGGCGTCCACGCAGTGAAGCCTTGAGCTGGGGGAATAAAAAGTAGTCGCTAGGGACTATATATGGACTGTAGGGGGGATGGTTGAGCTCCTCGAATCCGCACTCGTGCAGGGCAGCTTGTGCAACTCTGGCCTTGTGGACTTTGACGACATTGAAGTCGATCATGGAGCGTGACGTTTCTAGGGACCCAACAGGCAGAGACCTTGGTCATGGCCAAATGTCGTGGATGATGTTGATAACACTTCCATGTAATATTCCAAGTTCTCGCTTGATTTCTTCTACCTCGATCCGTCGATTTTCGAGGATCTTCCTCTCCACATTGACCACATTGTCCTCGTTGGTCATGTCTGACGGGCGTCCTGGACATGGGTCATCTTCAAGGGACTCACGACCATGGTGGAACTCCCTATTCCAGCGAGCAATGGTTGCATAGGAACTGGCGGTGTCGGTGTACACTACACCCATGCGTTCATGGACCTCTTTTGCATTCTTGCCTTCCTTGGTCAAAAATGTGATCACTGCGCTGTCCTCAACCTTCTCCATTATTGAAAAATTTGTGACTGACGATTTCCGATCAGCTACTGTTTCATAAATAGACGAGGCAGGAGCGTGTGGCTGCAGATCCTGACTTGTCATATCCTGTGCTAACACCCCCACAAACAACCATCCCCCTTTCTCTGTTTTGCCCTACCAATTCGCAAAACTTATTGACCGCCCCTCGTAGGTTAATCTTTATTTAAATTGAATTTTCTTGTGACTCGCATTTAACTATTTCCTGTATTTTTTTATTTATTATTTTTTTTTGCTGGTTAACGACGATACCTTTTTAAATATAATCTGCGTCAGGAATTAAACGAAAGTCATTCTTTTATTTGGTGACCGCTGTGGCGGCTCAAATTTGAATTCCCGCTCTTATTATACACTTGTAGACCCCGGTCAAATTTTTCCCATACACGACTCCTTCCATTTTTGGGGGTGCCGTTCTCCATCCTTTACTTATCAGTAAAATGTCATCTTCGGAAAGGGAGGCATGTGAATGGATGCCCTCGAAGGACCAGCGTAAGAGGAAGCCCACCTCGGATTACCCTTTTCAGCTCCTTCACTCTAAACTACGGGCTCCTTGGCGTGTCAATTTTAAAATCTTCGATAAGAAAGCAGTCCCGGGCTAAGTCACCCGACCCAGCACTATTTGCTTTCCGGACGCTCCTTGCTCTCTCCTTCCCCGCGATAACGCTGAGCTCTCACCCCCATGCTTCCCAGGCATGTCTATTCCCCCGCGAGCGTAGCAGTACTAACCCTAGCGGACAAGGGTCGTCTCTCTGCCCGTGCTTATGGAGGCGCCCATGCACCGAGCGAGTCCTTACAGGCATACCTCGATATATATATATATATATATATATATATATATATATATATATATATATGTATATATATATATATATATATATATATATATATATTTATATATATATATATATATATACCAGGTGTCCCAGAAAAAATTAACCGTAATTTGAATTAGTATAACTCAAAAACTATTTGAGATTTTGGGGTCCTGCAAGAGTTGTTTTATTTACCAACTATTTACCGGTCGATTCTCGAAATTTTATTAAATTCCCTTGTATGATATTGATACACTAATGGGTTTAGTGGAGGCTATCAAAAATATGTTTGTGCAAGGAAGTAAAATAATGAAACGAAGCCTAGGAATGCTAGGCCGCCGTGCACTTTCAAGAGAAGCGTAAGGAGCTTAGGTAACCTAGGTTACTGTGCAATTCTTCAAGCAAAGCCTAGGCCATTTTACAGTGGTTTTTCACCGAACTGAGGTATAGTCTCGTATTATTGCTTATTAAGCAAATTAAAGCGTTTCTGTGTAAAAGTTTACTTGAATAGTTAACAAAAGATCAAACGCGTTTTTGTAGTCAAATACTTTATTAAGACTGGCAGTATTAAACAGGTACAAGATTCATTTGAACAACGTTTTCCAGGTAGGCACCCACCAAGCAAGCCCACACTTTGGATAAATGTTTGCAAATACCAACATGAAGGAACATGCTTAAATCTAAAATAAAGGTCGTTCGGGTCGTATGAAAACCATAAGAACAACAGAAAATATCAAATATGTTCATATGACACTTCTTCAAAAAACGCATGTATCAGTCAGAAAGAATGGGTTACAATTGTCAAAGTCATCATTCAACCGCATTATTAAGCATGACTTAAAATGGCATCCCTATAAGATGCATGCAAGACACCAGCTTCTTGAAACTGATTTTCCTCGTCGTAGACAATTTGTCGAATGGCTTCCCCGATAAACCTGCTCGGTTCTTGGAAAACATTGTGATTGATGACGAGGCAGCCTTTTTCATGAATGGAAAGGTAAACATTGTGGAATATGTGCCGCTGACCCCCGCCCCCAGCATTCAACTTTGACACACGTATTTGTCAGCAGAAAGTGTCTCTGTGGATCGGAATATGCGGCAATTGCTATTTTGTCGGCCCATTGCTTTACGAGAATAACTTATATGGTGCTGATCCACCAGATTTACGGCAATCAATTCAATAGACTTTGGTGGATTCAGGACGGCACACCAGTTCATAGAGAGCTCGCTGTAAGAACAAAACTAAGAGAAAAGTTTGACAACCGCATTGTCGCGCTAAATCATGCAATTGAATGCCCCCCAAGATTCCTTGACTTAACACCGTACGATTATTTCTTATGGGGATATCTAAAGAATAAAGTGTATTCTACTCCACCACAAAGCATCGACCAATTAAGAGATAGTATCACACGTGAAGTAAATAGATTTAAGGAAAATCACAAGTTAATCAAAGAGGTTGTTCAATCAATGCGATCAAAGGCGCAACTGTGCTTGGAAAGAAATGGACGACAGGTGGAAGGAGACGGTGATTAGAAAATTAAAAAGTGAAATTGTAATACACATATAAAGAGGAGTTTTTGTTAAAAATAGATTTAAATATATCTGTTGATTTTAAACTTCGAAGTTTGATTATTTTACTTCATTGCGCAAACATAATTTTGATAGCCTCGACTAAACCCATTAGTGTATCAATACCATAAAAGGAAATTTAATGAAATTTACAGAATCGACAGATAAATAGTTGATAAACTTGATTCGTTTTGCAGGGCTCAAAAATCTTTAAGAGGTTTTTAGTTATACCAATTCAAAGTACGGTTAACTTTTTTCTGGGACACCTTGTATATATATATATATATATATATATATATATATATATATATATATATATATATATATATATATATATATATATATATATATATATATATATATATATATACATATATATATATATATATATATATATATATATATATATATATATATATATATATATATATATATATATATATATATATATATATATATATATATATTTATTTATATATATATATATATATATATATATATATATATATATATATATATATATATAGAGAGAGAGAGAGAGAGAGAGAGAGAGAGAGAGAGAGAGAGAGAGAGAGAGAGAGAGAGAGAGAGATATATATATGTGTGTGTGTGTGTGTGTGGAAATCTCACAAAGTATCGCATGAGTAAGCAATAAATGCAACAAACCCACAGGAAAAATTAATACGAGGATTCCAAGTACTTTTGAACTTTATTTCAAGTACTTTATCAAGGAATAACAGAAGTATTGAAAATTGTAATATTTATAAGGATGATACAGAGGAGAGGAAAAGCCCACAAAATAAAAAACAAAACCAATGAACAAAATGAATTAATATGAAATGGAAACCTTAGGAGGAGCGGAGATAAATACAAACTAAGATCATTAAATCAGGTAAATTCAAAAGACTAAATACTGCCTAAGCAATTCATTCAGATTTTCTCCATCTCTAATTGCTTAAGCGGTATTTTAATCCTCTTGTCAACATTTAATCTTTTGAATTTACCTGATTTAATGATCTTAGTTTGTATTTATCTCCGCTCCTCCTAAGGTTTCCATTTCATATTAATTCACTTTGTTCATTGTTTTTGTTTTTTATTTTGTGGGCTTTTCCTCTCCTCTGTATCATCCTTATAAATATTACAATTTTCAATACTTCTGTTATTCCTTGATAAAGTACTTGAAATAAAGTTCAAAAGTACTTGGAATCCTCGTATTAATTTTTCCTGTGGGCTTTGTTGCATATATATATATATATATATATATATATATATATATATATATATATATATATATATATATATATATATATATATATATATATATATAGAGAGAGAGAGAGAGAGAGAGAGAGATTCAGTGGGCCGCAAATGTTTACAACACATTGTTAAAAATACAAATTTAAATGCTTTTACTTTACGCAGATGATTAAAAGTTACAACTTTGTATAATAAACACAATGTAACGATCAGAAAAAATAATGTGGAACGAAAACTTTATATACATAGTTTTGTACTTGGTTACTTAACTCTTGTTAGAAGTTATATCGTGCACGCTCTTTGCGTAGTCTTTCCGGCTTCTTTGCCATAGATTCTAGATGGGATTCAGTCAAGAGATTGACTTGGCCATTTATAAACATTAATTCTACGTGGATATTGCCAATTATAATTGTGTATAACTGTATACTTTGGGATAGTGACCTGTTGAAATGCTCATCCTAGTTTCAAGTTCAGAGAGCCAAAGCCAGATCTCATTCTTCCTTCGAGTACTCCCATTCCTCCAACCCCTGATGAGCACAAATAACCTCATCATACCATGATTAATCCACCAACGAATTTGACTGTAGGGATCATATTATTTGGCACTTAATTTGCACATTTTTTTTCTTCGACCTAAATGTTATATTTCCTTTTCATCGGACCAAAGAATTTGTTTCCAGAATGTTCCCTTTTTTTAAAGGTTTATTTTCCAACGCCAAACGAACTTTACAGTGAGAGGTTTCTTAAAAAGTGAAGTCTTTCTTAAATTACGGGAATAGAGATCGTAATAACGCAGCGCTCTACTTATTGTATCCTTGCTAACTTTAACTTTACTTATTTTAAGATCTTCTGCATCTCTGTAATAGTAGTCTGCCGTTTAGCGACGGAGGAATTGAATTATGAGACTTCCAGATGCGTGATATGGTAGCAAATGAATTTAGAAGTACTTTATTTAAGGACATTATTATGAAGAGCTAAATTACATTCATTATTTGTTTGTTTTTTCTTATAAAGGAGATGTCCAAAGTACCATATTTTGTAACGAATGACACAGTAGCATTACACAAAGGCGAAAGAAACATTGCATTAAGTATAAAATATTCTCCATATTCGCGAGCTAATGAGGAATAGTTTTTAAATGGAGTTTTTTACAGATGTAATGTATTTATTTAAATGTTAGGTAAACATTATTCCTCGATTATTCTCGGGGTGAAAAATATATATTAATACGCCGGAAGTTTCAAAGTTTGCCGACGAAAGCGTTAGTGTTTCGGTCCCACAGCCTCGTTGGCGGGAATCATCGGTAAGGGTCGTTACACCATAAACGGGACATGGTTCTGGTGCGTTATCGCTCTGAAAGTTTACTACTGGCTGCAAGCAGGTCTCCTTCGGTCGAAATCTCTTTCTCGTGACTCGATCACACACGCTCGCACGCTCTCTCTCTCTCTCTCTCGCTCTCCCTCATTTTCTGACAATCTTAATTAAACCACCCCTTAGACCAAGCGGCTAGGCCGATGACCAAAAAATCTTCCGAATAAACAAGCTTTGAAGGCACGCTTCGCAAGGTCGATCGGGACTATGAAAGTGAGAGAACTTAATTGGTAATTCAGATGACAAAGGAGAAATTAAGGTAAACACGCCGCAAATATATAATGTATAAATCTTTCATGAGCGTGAAAGAATGATGAAATGAATACAGCAAACCGCAAGAAACAGCAAAACAGGATAATTTTTCATCGGAAAAAGTTATTTCCTAATTTTAAAAATTTCGTACAGGGGTGGGATTCGAACCAATCACACTGAGGCAGCGAGCAACCGCTTTCATCCAAATTAAACCCCCCTTTAGACCACTTAGCTGCGCAAAGACTAAAAAATCTTCCGAATAAACAAGCCTTCAATGCATACTTCGCAAGGTCGATCGGGACTATGAAGCGTGCCTTAAAAGATTGTTTATTCGGTAGATCTTTTGTTCTTCCGCGTAGCCAGATGGTCTAATGAAGCGTTTAAATTCAAACCGTATGTCTCGAGTCCTGTTTTTTTGTTCCCTGTGGTTTTCTATATGTGTGTATATATATATATATATATATATATATATATATATATATATATATATATATATATATATATATACAAGTATTTTCAAAACCGAGAAGACGATCTTCCTTGACATTAGTAGAAAAATGATGTCGCTAACAATAGCAACAATAAAGAAGTGGGTTCTTTTTCGGCAATGCGCATTATACCGCTTTGAAGCTACCCACCCCTTACCTCTCAATGCCTTCCATACCCAGAATTCAGTTGGCTACATCATAAATCCAGGTACCTCCCAATTATATTTTCAACATATGAGGTCCTATGTTCTTCATTTTATATAAACATTTCCTTTGAGATGAGTGAAGTTGGCCAAAGTGTTGGTAAAGTTAGAATGACATTTGCCTCAACAACCTTACTTTAGCATATTTCGAAAATAAAAATATAAATGCAGCATTAAAAAGCGGCACGTCCACCTTTTACTCCTATTTGTTCCGCCAATAAAATCAAAGAAAGAATCTACTAAACTCTATATGCATTTCGGAGAGACTAAGTAACCCTATATTTTATACACTAAAATTCCAGATAAGTGCAGGAATATATTTTGCAGTATTAAATATGTAGGTACATATATTTTTTAATTAACCCTTGAGTTTAACATTGTTTCAATTGTGTTTAATATTTATATATTTGTTTATGAGGTTAATCTCCCGCCTTTTTTTAACTTGTACATGCTAATGCCTCTAGCAACTGCTCTATCTGCTAAATGTTGTGTAAAAATACTGTCCTCATTACAAAATTAAGAAAGGAATTAAGATGAGTCGGCTAAATAACGAACTGGCAAATCAAGGTGCTGAAATATCTCGATCTCTCTTGCACTGGCATCCTATTCTTGCAATAAACTTAGCCATTTAGAACAAACACATACTCACTCGCCCTCTCGATTCTTGGTCTCTTTCGTTTTCTCTTTATACAGATATTAACCACAAATCTTCTCAAATATAGCTATTTTTTCTGTTTCTATTAGATAAATTAAAATTTGTTAAGCAACAGAGAAGAATATAACGTTTAGATCTAAAGCTTGGAAAAATGGTTTCATATCTCACTAAAAAATATTTGGATTAATTATTTATTTCATGAAACTTGTTCAATTAGTTAGCTACACGTTTGTTACGATGCAGAAAAACACTAACATACCGCAACACAAAATTCATTGTAATTAAATATCTCAATAGTTTTAAATAATATAAAAAAATAAAAAATTAGGCACAACTTATCGAGTTATTGCTTATGTTCATACCCTGTTATTTAACTTTTTCATGTTTTAGATTTAATTTCAATTTTAGAAGAAATTTAAAGAATACTTTCCAAATAAAAAGGAAATTAAATATAAATATATTTTAGTTTTTGTGAATTTGAGAAGCAGTTTTGCTTTGTGGTGTAATATATTGGATTTTTTTTACGTTTTTGAAAGATTTAATTGTCTTCCTTCTATTTCCGATGAATAATCAAATGTTTTCTCCTGAATTCTGAGTTAATCATTATTTTGAAGGAGTATTAAAATTAGTAGGAATTATTCTTAAGCTCTGAATTTATAAATATACATTTTCTTGATTTCGTGCAATTATATAAGTTATCACACGCTAGAAAGTTACCTGCAGATAAAAAATGCCATTTACTTTATAATAAAAGTTTTGCCATTAACTAATATGAATCAAAGTGAAATGAAGGTTCTTATTAAGATATTATATATTCATGGCTTCACTTTCAGAAGTTTCGTAAACCATGTTAAGTATGCGAAGAATAATTCAAATTAAATTTTAAGTATTGTCTTTTGAAAATACACGCCATTATCTATTTCGCTTTTTCCACACTTTATACTTGTTTACATTCTCTTGACTCCACCATTTTTGTAAGTTATTTTCTTTTATCGAAATTTCTCTTGGTTTTTAGCTTTCTATGTTTCAATATCTGTTTAGCAAATTTTCATTAATACACCTATATCAAAGTTTAATGACATTAATAAACGTTTGTTGAACCACCAAATTTGATCCATTCATTGTTAATTGTACCTCTGCTGTATTTTGACTGTTTGATCATGATCGAAGGGGCAAAAAGACCTAAAATAAAAAACATTTGTCCGTGAGGAGAAAGACATCCAAATATCATATTCCTTTACTTTAAATCACGAAGGAGAAATTTCGACGTTGGATTCCTCTACCAATAACATAAGCATCCAGTTCTGCATTAATCACCATTATATTACTAAGATATGAGTAAAGTACTTATCAAATGGTTTTTCAATTTTTATTTAACATTTTCAGTTAATGGAATTTAAATGCATCCTCTCCTCTCTGCGATTTTTAGGAACGGGAATCCTTAGGTCCGAATGGTGGTGATACACGTTCAATGAGATACGTGCAAGAAAAGATTTGCTAAACAGAGAAGGAAAGAGACATGATCTGCTAAGGTAGTGAAGTTATAAGCGAGGCCGCCTTAGCACTTTTTAGTAACAAAGTATTCAATAGGACATTATTCTTAGCCGAGAAAGGAGTAGAGACAGAGCGATCAATTTCGTTGTTTTCTTCAAGAGGAGCATCAATCCAGTAAAGGAGGCAAAGCCAAGTGAAAGATGATTCCAAAACCGTGAAAGAGCCGTTTCGAGCGTAAGGGTTTAAGGTGTCTAACCTATTTGTTAGTATGGCAACATCGTCAGGGACTTTTCGAGTGACCCCTAAGCCCCATACCCCCCTTTGAGATAACTGGAGACCCCGAAAAGACCCGCCTTATCTGCGAGTTCACGGCTCCCCAAGACACCCAGTAAAGCCAACACAGGCTTTCCCAGCCAGACCTCCTTTGAAGGCCGTTTAACAGAAGCCCCCAACCCATATCTCTGGATCTCTACAACTCCCCCAATCCCCATGACGGTGCCGATTCGACCCTCAAGGAAAATGCGGCTCTACTCTTTTCTATTAGCTGTTGAAGGAGACCGAGATGGCTTTATGGTTGCTTCTACCGCCAACCAGTGATACTGAGCGGCGGAGTGATTGCAGATACCTCCTGTTTTTACTTTTCTTAGCTGGGGCGTTGCCAAGTCTAAGTGGACTGATTGGAGATCTCCCCTGTTTTTACCTGGCTTGGGGGAGAAGCTGCTCCAGGGCACCGAGGTCTCAGTCAGCCCTACCCCTCAGGACCTGATTCAAAGGTCTTGGGTTTGATTGTAGATTTCTCCTGTTTCTGACGACCCGGACGAGGACTGGATAGGTGGAGTTAGACTGATTTGAGATTCCTCCTATTTCTATCTTGCCTGTGGAGAAGGAGATAGCTTTTGTTGAGATTAGAACTGGAACTCAGTCTCAACCGTTGACCAGGCTAACCGGCACGGAGCCCCCATCAAACGCCTCTGCGTTTGACACAATTTTCCGCAAGGTAGATATCTGTGTCTAACGACTAATCGAAGTCACCCAAGGATATACCGAGATCTGCCACACCCAGGCTAATCTGGTAAAAGTCCCTTCATCACTGAAACTGAGTTGCTGAGAAGAATAAGACTTAAGTCCCAGCCTTCACCAGCCATTAGTGCAAGGAAGGTTATAATAAGTAAGCGAGTAGAACAAGAACTTTAAAAAACAGCAGTGGGCAAAGGTGCACGGAATGGTCAAGTTCTGCAGCCTCACTCACGTATTCACCGTCGTGTTTAGGAGGTGTAAATGGCTGTAAAAGCAACGGAAGCTGGGTTGAAGCTCTTCTTTATGAGAATCTTCCAAGAACAAATCAGCAGGGAGAGATCCTTTCAGCTACTATCCTGCTTCAAATGCTCTCGAGCGAAAGACCACCCGACCAGCGCCTGTCCAAGTAAATATGAGCAGAAGATATGCTCTGAATGTCCCTAGGCATGTCATGACTAGGTACACTGCTTAAACACTACAAAAATTTAAATCAACTGCACGGGGCCAGACTTGACCCTAAGCATGCAGTTCCCAGTAAGCAAAGACCTATTTAATAAGAAAAGGGAAGCAGCGGAAAAACCATACACCAGCTATGTGTCGGCTGCCAATGCCACCCCAACGCAACAATCTGCTCCACAACCCGTACAGCTGCTGATTATAATCCAGCTTATCATATTAGCAGCTGCTCCTATCCTAGTTCCAGTTGCAGCCATGAAAGAATTCTCTAAGGCTTACTCGAATGCAAACAGGATAGCGTTCACGTTGGATCTCCCTAATCTGAGTGGCTTATCTGAAGAAGATCTCCACGATGAATTAACTAATATCAACAGATACATCTCCAATGCAGACGTTATTACAGTACAATCCCCAAATTCCTAGACAGAACGATACTGCCAGCACCCTTGAACAAGAGAGAGTGGTACTCTTATACCACTTCATTGAGTTCTACGCTCGCATCTTCGACATGGGCTACACAAGGCCCATGGACTTTCGGCTTCTTCAACAACTCAGTAGGCAGCTTAACACCGCGCTGTCTCACGAACTGAGGGAGGAGAAACAATTGACTAGAAAGAATATATATTGACAGGAATCTGAAGTCTTTCTGGTAAGACATAAGCAGGCTCTATGGGACTACTAGCACTCTCTGCCCTACCGCGATCTTCCTCCCGAAGCCTGGTGTACAAGCGAACCAGGTCATGAACTTCAGGTCTATTTCTTTGTTAAAGCCTGTTGAAAAGGTATTCGAGAAGATCCTTAACAGCACAATGACAAAACACCTCTCGAACCAGTCTCTGCTGAACGAAAAACAACATGGATTTAGAAAGAACCTCGTTACTGAGACAGCCTTAGCCCAGATAGTTCAACATGCAGCAACATCGCGAGCTAATGGGTGCTGGAGTAACGTCTTCTGTAGAGAAGTAAAGACTGCTTTCGATAAAGACTGATTTGATGGACTGAAATACAAAATCATATAACTGAGACTCACGCCCCATTTCGAAAAAAATCATCTGCAGCTACTTACCGAGAATACGAGCTGTCATCGACTTTGAGGAGCACACAGAGTAGGTTTTCAAACTCCTGCCCGGTATACCGCAATGAGGTTGTCTCAGCCACCCTCTCTTCGCCATTTTTTATGAGGGAAATCCCTAAACCTTTTCATGGAAGAAAACTCGACATCGAGTACGTGGACGATGTCACCTAAATTGTGGTTTGAAAGACAAAATCCGCAAGGATGCTGGCTAGAGCTACGGCCGCGGAAGCCAAAAAGATCTCCAGCTCTGAAAGACGCTGGAAAATCCAAACAAACATCGCAAAGTTCAAAGAACTCGAGCGGGAGACATCGGACTGCCACTCTCAATTTAGAGGTAACTAACATCGAATACTCGTCAAGTGTGTCCGTACTCGGCTTCATGCTTGCCAGCACGAGCATGGACAGAGACATCGGCACATGAATCGGACTGGTAAACACGGAACTGGACTAAATATAACGATTTAAAAACCTTAAACAAGCAAATAAGAACAAGCTATACATAGTTTAGTTAGGCCTGAACTGGTGTATCCTGCAATACCGCTCAATGCAGCCTCAACAAGTAACACGACAAAGCTTCAGTGGATATAAAATTGAGGACTCAGGTTCTTCACGAACGCTAGGTGGCAAGAGCTTCGGATCTCGAGGAGCCTCCATAAAGACGTAGGCATAGATCCGATCAACGTCTTTTTGCACAAACGAAGACGAGATATCTGGGCAAGACTTGGAACAGTTCTCCCCAGGGAGTTGCTGGATGCGCTTGAACTAGAAGCAGAAGGAGTTAGAAAACTACTTTCCCAACACCAGAACGACTGCACCTGTACAAAAATACAAATAAAAGAAAAGTGTAAAAGAAAATTAGGAAAAGAACAATTAAATCAAAAGATCACGTAGTGAGACAAACAAAATTAGGAAAAAAATAATAATAAATAGAAATAAATGCCGCAATGGGACAACCAACTGATACAAAGGAATTGAAAAAGATCCCGCAGTTGGACACTATTACCAAATAACGGAGAAAGCCCGCTCACTAGGCATCATCTATTTCTACTACTTCCTTCCTTTTCTCTTTCTTTTGCCCTCCCCTCTCTTCAACATTCCCACCCTCTTAACCTATCTTTCTAAATACAAAAAAAATACAAGTAGTAAATAAGTTTACATTTACTGTAGCTATATCAAAGAAATAGAGAGAGTGGTGTGCAATGCAAGAAAAAGATTTTACACAAGATAAAAAATGAAAGATTGAAAAGAATATGCGGGAAATATTCGTTTTACGGATTAGATATGTGCAAAGAGAGAAAGTGATTTTGTTTATATATTCAGATAAAGTCCTTTTGCGATTATAATATTTATCATGTCTGACTTATGTTGTGGTTTAGGTTTGATTCATCGCCACCATCTCATTGCCACCATCTCATCCCCGCCAATTCGTTCCTGCCGAATCATCGCCGTCGACTCATCGCGTATTATTTTATATTATAGAAAGGGTGCTAAAAGAATAAAAAGAAAATCAAGACAAAAAATATTATTTTTTATTAAAAAAAGCATAAGTTATATATGTAAGATTAAAAATCGAGTTATTATTTTATTATTTCATTGCTTTTTTAGATTAATCGCTTAATATATTTTGCATTGGAGAAATGCTTTTCTGAGGGGCCCGGAACATTTTTCTGCGTGAAAACCACTTATATTCTTCTATTCGGGAGTAGAGATCACATATTGAGTAGGCCGATTCTAGTATAACGCAGAGGTTACCTTGCAGTGTAAACTTAGGAGCAGATAGACTTCAATAAATGAAAACCTACACACCACTATAACACTAACACATAACAATTTAATCGTTTCTTTCCCAATATGAGTTTCAATCTTCGGCTTTTACGACGCCTTAAATTCTGCCTCTCGTCCTATCCGATAAATTCAATTTAGTTTCGGCACTAAAAAAATCCTCTTTGCCACTTTTTCTGCACTATAAATCACATGCTCACTACATCCGTTGCAACTTGAAGCCTCTATTGTTAGTGGGTTTTGAGAGCCGCCTACAATGCATCAAAATGACAGACAGTTTAATTCTAACGATCTTAACATAAAATTCCGTCCACCTCACCTAGCCTCGCCATCATGATAGATAGGAATTACCATCTTTAGCAGGTTATCGTCCACGGGAGTTAGTGCTGCCATACGTATCTTACGAATTTGGCACGCAAACTGAAAGTTTGGACGCTACCTTTCTTCAAAAAGATAGTTATTTCCATATAACATTTTCTCAGCTGCTTTATAAAATAAAATTTGGACATTCGGGGTAAAGTTTAAAGAATATTTTCAACAATTATCTTGGAAAATAAACTGGTATATTTTAGCTAATTTAGATTTAGTTATTTTATTTGCTAGTTTGTGACACAACTGCTTATACCATCTTATTTCAAAACAGAAGTTACTTTCCCATCCTCCCCACTAGAGGAGAGGATAATGATTGCGAAATACTTAGTTTCGTAATCCAAACCTAACCGAACCGTTAATCTTTGAGTTTTTATATATAAATTTATGTTTAATCTTTTATTTTGTTAGTAAATTATATACAATATAGCTGCTGCCAAATCTTTTGCAGAGGATGTTAAAATAACTACATTAAAGATAAGCGGGAAAGGGGATTAAGTCAATTATATAAATTTCGAAAAGAGGAAGATGTATTGGCATATTGTGAAGGAGGTTGAAATGATTTCAAAATTGTATGTAGAATAACGTGATGGAGAGCATATACAAATCCATATGAAACATCTAAAATTTATTTCACTAATGCGATTTCAAGATAATATTTGAAATGTTTTTAAACAATCGTCAAATAATACGGTGTGTATCATTGAATTTCGTTGATTCCTCATACGCATCTTAATTACTAATTACTGGCACAAAATAAAATATTAAGGATATCTCCGCTATAAGATTAATTTGCTTTGAGTTTTTATCGGCAAAGTGTCATGTCAAGATTATCCCGTCAATTTTATAAACGACCTAAGATTATTGCTATAATTAACGATTGTTATAATCAAGGAAGAAAAATGTACGTCGTCCATTAGGAAGGTCATAATGAAGGAAAGATCTTGCACCATATACAGGGTGTTGCAAAATTATATGTTCAAAATTAGCATGTGGAAAGAATTGGTCGAAATAAGCATTTTCTCTTCTATAAACATGTGTCCGCAAATGCATCGTTAAGGAGATATTTGAAGTTTAAATCTAGCAAAGGTGGGCCAAAAAAAAAATATATATAAAATAGGTTTATTTCTTGATAACTATTTAAAATCTTTATTTTAATTATTCATAAGCTGTTCAAAGTGAGAACCTCCAACGTTAATACAAAGCTGTAACCTCCTCCTTAAATTTTCATGAACCCTATCAAATACTTCTGGGGTTTCTGAAATTTGAGCAGCAGCAGCAACTACTCTTCCAATTAATTCTTCTTCTGAATCCACAAGAGTTTCATAAACGAGGTTTTTCATGTGTCCCCAAAGAAAGTAGTCAAAGAGGGTTCACATCAGGACTTCTTGCAGGCAAATGAACCGGACCATTTCTTCCTACCCACCGATTGAGAAATTGATTATTTAAATAGGCTATTATATTTTGATGGTAATGAGTTGGCGCCTTATCATACTAAAACCAAATTTCTCTTTTTGCTACCAGTCGCTCATCTCGCAGAAGTTCAGGTCGAACTTCTGATAAAAAAAATACCATAGGCATTTCCTGTGAGTCGAGACGGTAACATGTATGGAACAATTAATTTGTCACCTAGAATTTCATCCCAAATATTAACTCCACAACTTTGTTCATATCTTCCGCCACAAAAAATTATAAATAATTTCCTTTAACTAACCATCTCTCGCATTTACTTCTCTCATCTCACAAACTTCTTTGCTTCTCCCGACTACTAGACAACTACCTCGCACTAAGGAGGCAAAGTAAATGGAAACTCTAAATCAATAGTCACACATCAATAAAGATTACTTCCGTCCTAATTTTTCTGACAGAAGTAAAGTTAATTTATTCTTAAATACGTCCAAATAAAATATATTTCCTTTAACTGATTCTTAATCGACAGCTGGATACAAAATACTGCATTCGCCACTTAAAACGTTACAAAATAATATGAATAAAGTCAAATTACAATCTGGCCATTAACGAAACATACATGTATAGAAGAGAATTTTCTCCCATTATACTCAGATATAAATATAGATTTATTTATATGTATGCGGTTAAGAAGGCAATGTTATTTATGGCTAACTTACCTCTTTATAAAACTTTCAGAAGGAGCTCTTCTCCCAATCACGAGAGGAGAACGTATAATCTAGCTTTTCTAAGCAATCTAAAACGATTGCTATTAATCAGCCTATTTAAAGTGTTATCCCTGCTTTCGAAGAGAATATAACTATCGCTTTGCCCATACTAGCCCGACATTAGAAATAGAGAATTATTTTTGCATTAACGCAATTGTAATTATGCGATTAAAAAGGTAATGTTATGGCTAACTCAGCTCTTCATCAAGCCCTCGCAAGTAGCTTATACTGCTTCTAACAGCGATAATATTAACAGAGATTTAATTTTTGGAAGTCATTACCGATATAATTTTATTTAATTGTCTGTAATCTAGTATGGTTTTTACACAATTTAGTCACCATTTGGTAGTATGTTACTGGGCGTTTGCCTTTTGGGGGGAAATCGAGCATCAAGCAATCTCTCATTCAATTTTCTATTGAATGAGTTTTTGGATAGATATGTTGTCCTTGACTACTTGAGATACTCGTTGTCCTTGATCCTATGGCTCCATCATTGACCGTTTTTTTGTATGTCGTGCTACTAGACCTTTTTTATGTCGCGTCTCTATGCATTTTTGTATATCGCGCCTCTAGTATTTCTGTATGTAGCTTATCTAGGCTCGTTGTATATCGCGCATCTAAGCATTTTCTTATCTCGTACCACAGGCTCTCTTTTTCTTATGTCGCGCCAATAGCCAATTTTATTTGTTGCATCACTAGTCTATTTTGTATGTCACGCCGTTAGACTATTTTTATGTCGCGGCACTATCCTATTTCATCTGAAGCGTGGCCTCTTTGTAATATGGCGCCACTGGCCTGTTTGGTGTGTCGCGCTACTAGCCTCTTTGTCATGCCGCGCCACTAGAGTCTTTGTCATATTGCACCACGGCCTTCTTGTTATTATCGCCCTTCTGCTCATTATGTCCTACACTGGTGTTCATATTATGTCCATCCCTGTCCTCTTCATGTCCTCCGCTGGCCTGTTTGTTATTTTTGCCGCTGTCCTTTTTTTATGTTGCGTTATTGGCCTATTTTGTCACTAC
The DNA here is from genome assembly GCA_963969495.1 of Ceratothoa steindachneri. Classification (NCBI taxonomy): domain Eukaryota; kingdom Metazoa; phylum Arthropoda; class Malacostraca; order Isopoda; family Cymothoidae; genus Ceratothoa; species Ceratothoa steindachneri. The sequence goes on along the minus strand of OZ018325.1, from coordinate 88,211,083 downwards.
TTGCCTCTTCCGCATCTCCGTAGGGTATGGCGGATTTTGATTTGCCAGAAAATAGGACCTTCGTCGCATGAAGATTCTGGAGGCTGTTCTGCTCAAAGAGAGGTGAAAACGCCTTAATGTACAGTGCACAAGCTCAGTACTATAACTGCACCCTTTTTGCTAAAAGTGAACCTTACTCTGACTACGACCTAAAAAAATATCAAAGAACGAAAACAAACTTTATTGCTACGCCCTGAACCATCACACGGCAAAGGAATTTCTATACAAAGTAAGTTTGTTCAGTATGTGCAAGCAAAGATCATCCCTGGGACCAGTGAAGAAACAATTGATAAAGAAAAGAAATTTGAAATATCCGAAGAAAAGGAAAGAAAAAGAAAACGACTTATGCCGTCTCTTACTTCATTAAATTATTCCGACGACCAGCTTAAACCATACTGTTCGAAGAGCTTAAAGCCAGGTGCGGAGAAGCAGGATACACAGACCATACAAATTTTACAGGTATAACTTTGCAATTAATGATGCAAAGAAGCCTGGTCCATAGAAAAGGATCAGATTTCCCAACATACCTAACCAACAGAGCTTCTACCACGCCAGATATCTTCCTTATTAACCCCAATTTCTACTTTAATCTCCATACTAAACCATGACTCGCATCTAACCCTGGTCACAACCATATCCACCTCCCCGTTCCTAATAAAGATGCCACAAAGTAAAGAACTCGTTAAAACCGAATGGACCAATTACAAAGAATACTTAAGCTCAATAGAAATCAGAACCCTAAACAATGAACAAACCAACAAAATAGAAGCAGAACTACAAAGAATAACCGCAAAAATAACGGAAGCTGATAAAATGTAGATACCTACAATAGAAAAAAGAACCCGACCTGCACCGCGATAGGACAATGAAAAAAAGAACAAAATGTAATAATTCAAAAGATTCACAGAAGAGAAAATGGAACTGGGAAACACAAGAGAAATGTACTGCAGACTGAAAACAATCAGAGGGCAAGTAGGAATATTACTAAAAGTCAAATAAAAACTGGTTTGGAATAATATTATCGAAAGAATTATTATAGAAACAGATCCGAAGAAGTTCTGGACACAATACAAAAGATTACGCGGAACGCAGACAAAAGAAAAAAAGGAAAATTAAAGTACAAAACGAGGAAATACAACGTAATGCCGAACTTGAAAAAACTTCCAAAAGCACTAAAGTCAAATTTTCATGATCTCTCCAGAAGAAAACCTGGACTACGACAGGAATTATGATGAAGAATTAACACAAATGCTACAAACACGATAACATATCCTCACGCCATACGGATGAGTTAAGAATTCTCTTCGCAATGAAGGAATACTTAACAGCAGTAAAGTTATTTAAAAAAAAGGCAATAGGTCTAAATTGCATGACCAAGGCACATCAAAAACGTGCACGAATCACTTCTGAAGATCTTCAATGCCAGTTTGAGTACTTTTCTCCAGGCCTTCAAACCGGCAAAGATGATTTTCTTACCAAAGCCGGGCAAACCAAAACACAAAGTCGAAAGCTATTGCCCCATCTTGCTGCTGGGATTTCTTGAGAAACTCTTAAAAAAGCTCCAAAGGGACAGGTTACAGAAATACACGAAAAACAACAACCTTTTGAACCCACAACAACACGGGCTTATGAGCAAGTGACGTACGGAAACCGCACTGGCAATTATGGCAGAAAGAATCGCCACCAAAACAGCGCAAAGCAACATAGTAGATGTTATACTCCGCAATGTTGCCAAAGCTTTCGACAAGGTGTGGATACCTGGAATAAAAGCTGAAATCAGCAGCCTTATAATGGAACTTACCTGATAACCTATGCAAAATATTATGACAGTACCTGGAAGGAAAGAAAGCTATTCTGCACATAAACGGCCAAATGGGAGAGACATTCGCATTGCAAGCAAGGGTCCCTCAAAGAGGTTGTCTCTCTCCAACTTTGTAAACAATATATACCCGTGACTTACCTCAACCAATAGACGAAAGGGCGATGTACATCCAACTAGTGGATGACATCACGCAAATCATAACCATTGGAAGAAAAAAACCAAGAGACGAGACATTGCCCAAATTAAGAACGAATATATACAAGTTTTAATTGATACCGATGACTCGAAGAAAAACATCAAATGTTAGAGTCGATGGAGAAGGGTACCCATATATGTAGTTCGGAAAGAAAAGTCCTCGCACTCAAACTTATGTTAAATGGATATACCTCCCATCCGACGCAAAAAGTAACGGAAGCAAAAGTGACACTAACAACGCTTCAAAGATTCCGTACCCTATCAAACAAGAACAAGACCTAAGATGATATAACCAATTATTCCTACTCATATGCTGAGAAAATGCAAATAATATAGAACAATCGAAGACAAAAACACAAGATTTATAGAAATCAAGAGAACGCAAAATCAAATAACATCAGAAAATCTACATCTGAGAATCGCACTTGAACCAATAAATAATGCACTACACAAACGCGCTTAGATTTGTGGGCAAAACTAAACGAAACTCTACCCCAGGAAGAAATAAACAAAATATCCGTACCTGACAAAGAAATCCCTCAAATTAGATCTAGACAACCATTTGACGGAAGGACAAAAAATTCAATGATGAACATAAACCCAATATATAAATAAATAAATTATAACAAACCAAAATTGACGCACTGATGAGAATATCAACAAGAAACTATGATGAGAAACCCGAAAAAGAAAGAATGATAAATAATTAAGTAATATATATATATATATATATATATGATCAATTTATTTCGACGGAGAGCCCCGTCATCTTCAATCGCTGGGGAACTAATGAATAAAGACAGATACCTAACTTTGGGGCACACAATTTTACAAGTCTGAATGTAAATTACTGAGGGAGGGGGGCTATGGGAAAGCAGCGGCATTTTTGAGGAGAGAAAGTTTAAATCTCCTGCTTATCAAGGGATTATTGTTGAATTGTCCATCAGAAATATTAAAGTTTGGAATTTCCTTTATAAGAACCACTTCTATTCGACGCCTGTGCCACATGGCCTAGTAATGATAACGCATTCGATTCTTTATTTAAACAATTAAACAATATTTACCTCACCATTATATTTAAAGTAGAATGAAAACAAAACAACTTATTGCCATTTTTGAATGTCAAAATATCTAATGTAAACACCAATCCTGAACTTTATTGATCAGCGTGATCTTGGGTGGTGATTTTTTTTATGTTTTGAGTCTGATCTTTCATCATGCCTTGTGGTGTCAAAGGAGGAAAAGTTTAGAGTAGGTTCTGAGAACGTCTCCCGCCAGAGAATGTTTTATTCCTCTGCAAGAATTTCTTTTCACACAAACAGAAGAGAGAACCAAACAAGGTTAGAAGACCCGCTCCTCGAAGAGGCCCTATGGGGTCGGCCCTTCTTGGAATCAAACGGGTCCCCCTACGCATCACCCGGCCGAGGGAGAGTAAACCTCAGTAATGGAGATGATTTAATAAGTTCCAAACATCGCTCTCATCAAGTTTACAGACACTTCAAACGCATACGCCACAACTTGACACTCTATGGAGGATGTAGAACGGCTCGTATCTGAAGAGGCCAAGAGGAAACTTCTGAAGATTGGGCTCGAAGAATCAATTTGTTGAACCATAATCCTCCGGAGGCCTGACTCGTTCTTCGCAAGTAATGCCTGCAAAGAAATTAAGAAAGAGCTGACGAGGTAGCATAAACGGGCAAAAATAACTAAAGTAGAGAAGTTTGGAAAGGGAAACTGCATCGTCAAGCTGGTATTCGCGAGCAACAACATTGCACAAAGGGCCATGAACGAGATCTCCTAGGCTTTTACTTCGAGTGCACCCGGAGCAGATCGAAGAAAAAGAGTTCGTTCACATCAGCTGCTGTTTCAAATGCTTTGCCCTCGAAATTCAGCCAACGCGAGGGTGCAAAGAAACTTACGTCACATGCTTTAACTGCGCCGGTAACGGATGAAAAGAGTTGGTGACCGAAACGCTTAAGTGCATAAACTGCGGAGGGGGCCACAAGGATCTATTTGGCTACAAGGTGTCACGTCCGCAAAGAAGCGATCCAGGTAAAGAGAAAAGAGGTAAAAAAAGAAAAGGAAGCAAAGGCGAAGACGTTCGTGGAAGCAACTGCAGCACTGAATATTTGTGGAATCAAGGCGTCAAAGCTGGTGATACCAAGCGGGGGCAGAGAGATAATGGCTATGGTCATTTTTGCTCACTTGGCAAACCTGGCAAACTCCGGTACATTTACGGAGGGACTAAATGCCTCCTGCAGAAAAACGGGACAAACAAGCAGCTGTGGTTCCCGCCTAACCCCGCCTCGCAAGACGTTCCAAAAATACAGTTCGCCAACCTTCCAGAAACAGAACCAACTCAACCCGAAAAAGTAGAATCTACTGAAGAGGAGAACACCTTGAACAAACTCTCCAAGGAAAGCCCAAAGAAGAAGAGGAAAATAGGAAAGAAGAAGAGGAAGAGCAAGACATCCTCACAACGGAGAAAGAAACAGGGGATGGAGAGGAAGCTTCGAAACACCAATTACTTCCCCTAACCGAGAAAAGGGAACTCCTAGACCAAGGCTTTTTCTTCGGCAGAGAGGACGTGTCTCCCAGAGTCTTCGGATCTTCAGTTTGCATATCCCCTTAATAAGACCCGTTACTTCTGTTCCAGGGCATTCTAAAGGGAAAGTTCAATGAACGTTCGCGGGTCTGTATTCTCTAGAGGAAATCAAAGACCTGTTGAGGAACAGGACACTCTTCATTCCTGATTCCTGCGTCTACACCGTGATTAAAAGTGAACCAAAAACTTCCAAAATCGATACATTGAAGTGAAAAGTCCTAAATATAATAAGAAAAGTTTTTAAAAGTAATAATAAAAGTGTTTTAAAATTTTTAAACGTGATAATAATTCAAAACAAAATATAAGTAATATAATCGTGATTAAAAGTGTCAAGCAATAACAGATCAATATAATAATAAATTAAATAGAAAATAAAGGCGAAATAGTCACAACTAAAACGTCAAATTAAATATCAAAAAGTGAAAAAGTGGTTGTTAGAGCAAACCAAAAGTAACTCAAATAATAGGATCGAAAATATCTAATTAAAGTGTTTATAATAAATAGGAGCAATTAAATATTAGTAAAGTAAATAAATATCTAAGATATGCGAGAATTACTAAAATAAAGTGTGGGTTATAAAGCGTAATAAGTGATTGATTGGACTAACATATAAAAGAATCAGTGAACGTAATAACAATTACAAGTAATAAATCATCACACCGAAGTAAATCATCAAGGCGAAAAGAACGGCCTGTTTTACGGGCAAACATTTTAAATATGACATGTATAATAAAAAAGAATATTTAATAATATATATAAGTTAATAACTATAAACATGTTAATTATATCTAATATGTAAAATGTTTTTGTTATTGTATAAATTGACTGACCTGACCTCCCTGCGATCTTTCTATCTTTTCCTATATTTAGATTTCATAAATTTTCATTTCCACCTTTGTCACTTACACTCCAACCCATGGAAGTGTGTGTGGGAGTCCCTCCTTTTTCAGCTTTCTCACGAATATTCAATGAACGAACTTTATTATTTGCTGCTTACGTACCAAAACTAACTACCTTGCCATCAAATGAAGCAATATGAATAAAAAACTTTAAATTATTGCCATTTCAACACCAACGAACACTTCCACCTGAAGATGCCTAAAGAAATTGTGTTACAATAATTCATTAGCGAAAGAATAGCTGTTTTTTATGTAGTATTGACCTATGGCTAACCCAGATAGCAATTGTCACACAATGTTGCACCCTCAAAAGTCCGAGTCAGTTACGATGTATCCTCACTATTTACAAATGATCCTGTTAATGAAGCAACTGATATTATTTTAAATCTAATTTTTAACAAAACAGGCACCTTTCACAATTTCTCTTGTCAAATTTTTAGACTATTTTAGAAATGAGTTTTAATGATAATTATGTTTTATTTAATAACAAGGTTTACCAACAGATAGATGGAGTATGATTGGGTTCACCAATAGCAGCTAATATTTTCATGATTCATCTTGAAAACAACTTTATGAAACGACAAACTAACTACATCAATCTACAGAAAGCCTACCTTTAGTGGCCTAGAAATCAATTTTTTCAGCCATTGTGACTTATCACATAAACTCAGTGCAATAAAATCTCTAATATATAGACGTTACCATCTCTCCTCCAATTATTTCCTAATGCACCATGAATTCCAGACTCTAAAGTCTTATTTTAAAAATAATTGTTACCCCCGACCTTTGGTTGACAAGCTAATCAATAATTTTCTAACCAAAATCTGCTCTCTATCCTTTCTCTCATATAATGTTCCAAAATATGAACAAATTTTTCGTAGTACCTGAAATAGGACCTTACAATAAATTATTCACTATAAAATGCAACAAATTACCTAAAAATTATTTCTCTCATACCAAATTCAAAATCACTTTTGTCAACCCACTTTCCATAAGAAGTTTCTTCTCGTCAAAGACAAAGTTTCTCTAGAAATGAGCAGCCGTGTTTTTTATGCTTTTTTCTTTACCTTGTTGTTTTCAAGGAACCTATATTGATAGTACGGTTCGCTCATTGAAAGAGAGGTTTTGTTCTCACATGGAAATAAGCCATCGCACTGGAAAAAGATTTGTCTAAGAAGGAAGCTTCTGTAATTAGAAATCATATTATACAATGCAAGACAGAATGTTCCATAGATAACTTCAAAATCATTAGTCATAATAACAATGAATATAGTTACAGAATTTTGGAATCCCTACTAATACGGACAAAATCTCCTACACTCAACATAGATAATACCGCTGTTTCCCTTCTTATTTCTTAATTTTAAAAAATCCTATCCTTCTTTAAGCCACATCATTTATAATTTCTTCACTATGTGATTTCTCCTGAACTTCATCGGGAAGCAATATTATACTGTAATTATTTGCATTTGTGTTTTTGGTTTTTTTGTCGTGGTTAGATTAGATTGATAATTTTATTCTCTTTCCTTTTAAATCCCTAAGTTATTTTTTAATTTTTGATTTACCTACATGGTCTTAACCTGAGTATTTATAATATTTTTAATATTCTTTCACTGTATTAGATCATTTTATGATTTTAGAAACTGAAGATGGTGATACGCTCTAAACGTTCTTCCTTAAATAAATCACATGTACTTCAGCCTCCTATGTGTCCTTACCTTCACCGTGAACTTTATATATATATATATATATATATATATATATATATATATATATATATATATATATATATAGGAATACATACTGACCAGTAACACTTATAGCTGCTAGTAGAAGTTTGCTGATTCAATGTGCTAATTATAAATAATAATATTCAAAATCTATTATCAGCATTTGTATTTTTATATTTCTTTACACTTACTATGAATTCTAATACCTTTTCACGCAACACTGTGCTTGTGTGACATCCTCAAAAATGGCTACTTTCCAGTAATTTTTATTTGTAATAAACTAAATTTAGAAAATGTTAGCTCAAAAGTCTTTAAAGAAAATTACATCTGCAATATAGACAAAATTGGAAAAACAAATATATATTTAAACTTTACAAATCTGTGTAAAAGAAGCACCCAAGGTGCCACTGGGTGTTCAAGGGTAAATGAATTAAGATTTAATTGTGTCTGGCTTCTGAATTCTTATATGCCTTAGAAAAATTGGATTACATCTTTCCCTTTGGAAAATTAAGTTGTAGAAGTAAATGCCCTTTGTTAGTAAGCCAAAATGCCCTTCGCAATTTTTCTTAATTAAATAATCGCTACTCGTTCACCTGAAAAATAGAACTCTCACTTTGTATCGATAGGTCACGAGGGAGTGATTTGGATTCCTGGGGGCCTTAAACTAAATAAAAAGGGAAGCCTCTTTATCCTCATCCTTAATGAAGAGTTGCAAGTAGGCTTTTCCTATATCCGCCATGCATGCAAAGGATGTTGCTTAAACCTTATCACAATCCGAAATCTATTGTAAATGAGAAAAAGGACAAGATCCAAGCAGTCAATTAAGGTTAATCTCCTAGCTGAGCAAATTAAATACAACTCCCAAAGATGCAATAACAGCCAATTTAATACCGTAACGAATTTTTACTTTTTATTTTTACCATTTAATAGGACTCTTTGGAGGTACTTCTTCCACATTCCCCTTTTCAATTTGTCATTAATGACTCCTCGTATATCTTATTCTTAGAGCGTGATATTACAAGCGATTTGCACCAAATAAAGTCTGATCTTAGCGATTGCAAGTCTAAGAGGAAGGTTTCGTTTCCATGTCGACCAATCACAAATCTCTCCTCACGGAATTCTGTCTCCGATTTAAAATCTTTATAAACTTTCATTCACGGTTGACATGTGATGGAGAATTAAATTTAATCCATTTCCAATAAAGCTCTTGACAGAGATGGGCGCACTAAATCGTTACTTCGTTAAAACTCTAACAGATTTTAACCTAGATGTTAAAGAATGAAGAAAGTTATATCTTACAGAAAAGTGGATGCATCTACCAAAAAAGACATAACACAACTTGGAAAGGTATAATAAGAATATTCTTAATGGAGATTGCGGAGAAAACGTTCGCGATGGACTCTGCCACGGACAGAAGATAGGTGGAGACGGTGTTCTAGTCTATAGATAAAACGGTAACGATCTCTTTGTTAAACCTTTCCCGAATCCGTTTAATACACCGCCTCACCTCTCTACGAGGATTCCTTTGACTGAAAGAAGACAAATATCCCAGTTAGGTACCGTGGTGAGGGTGTTTCAAAATATAATGGAATCTTCCATTGTCAACAAAAATTAAATAGGATGAAATCGCATGAACGGCGCTTATAATCATATCGTTTCCTTCTGATGCACATCTTACACAAGCATGAAACGGTTGTCGTGCAAAATGCACGACGGTTAAGAAGAGCAGGCCAGGTTCTTGAAATTTATGGCAGCGTAAAAGATATGAAAAACTAAGTTTAGCGAACTAAACTCGAATTAAATATCGATGCCTCTCATTTCCTTTAATGCGGAGCACCTTGCTTTAACAAGGCGCTACAAATGCGGTATCCAAATGGTGAGCGGCAGGTAAACTATTTGAATGGGCTCGTTGTCGCTTCAAAGGAGGTTATCAGTTACTTTCAATCTAAAGTCCCCTTATGCTTAATGGGAGCACAGTCTCTTCAAGCAATTAAAGTCAATCGGTTCTTTTTTAGGTTTTTCTTTATTAGAGAAATTTAGGCTCAGCGACAACATTCCTTTTCTCCCCCTCTAGTATTTTGAGGTGAGGATCGCATTTTAAGAAAATGGTTCACTCGTCTTTTAGAAAGAAAGCCTATTCGTTTCTCGTTATCCACCTTTCGACGGTCGTGTGGTCACTGATGCTTCCTTATTTCTCTCATTCGGAGGGTATGTAACTTCTAAATTACCACGCGTGGGTAAACTGCTAACTTCATGGGCTTTCCCTACATCAAATCAACAAATTTTATGCTAGATCGTTGCCTACTTGTTTGTGGGAAAATGGATAAGCTTGGATAGAGATAAAACATAAGATATGTATGGCCTGAGCAATGTTTTAGGAGTTAAGGCGAAGAGAAAGAGCTCAGTGCCTAAAGCAAAGGGAATATTTTTTTTCAATTGAGAGATAAGGAAGCACTCTCGGTCTCTCAGACTGCAACTGAACTAGCTATTTTTCTTCTCGCTAAGATCTAAGCTCCAGATGCTGAATGGCGTATTTTCGCATTTTGAAAGAGACGAATTGCAATGCCTGGAACAAGCATGGCTCGACCTACTATAATTCAAGCACTTGTCTTTGCAGGAGACTAACTCAAATTACAAATTATTTTACCAGTACAGGCAAATTTGACGATAACCCTGACAACAAACTGAAGGAAGGGAGTCCCTATCGTATTTTCACCTTTCTTCTTTGATGGATCCGGCTCCAGTAGGTTAGCGCTAACCCTCTGGATTATCTGTGGATAGTCCATCAAAATAAAATAACCAATAATTTCGGTACGACAGAATTATGATAATATCTGAAGATAACCAAGCATACTTTGTCATGCGAGTTGGAGATCAATACAAGTACAGAGCATCTGATTTTTCTTGTGAATCTTGTAAGAAAACTTTGGATCGTAATAAAATGGTTTGTTGCAAAGAGTAAAATATTGAATGTTGCAAGTATTTAAGTCATTATGTTTGTCTATAAGACAAAAGATTAATAAAGTATATTATCCCAATTTACAGGATGGTATAGAGGTGAAAGGAGAGCCATGAATTTGCTCTTCCTACTATTTAGCCTCAATCCACTGACCACTCAAGCAACTGGTACTTCTGCATATGTACCATTCCCAATTTTGAAGGAAAAAATGCCACTGTTATTTACTGTCGCGATCTTTTATCCTCTTTTGGCCAAGTACCAGACAGTTCTGAACTGTGATCATAGATACAAAGGAGTATACTATGAAAAGAATAAGCTACCCTGAGAGAAAGCAAAAACTTAGAAGCTGTAAAGATAGGTGAAAATATTGACTACATTAATGTTGAGAAGAATACATAATATTTAACTAAAGAGAATTTAACGACCTTGTCAGAGATCTTAGTTTGTCAACATCAAATTATGAACTTTTGATTTCCACGCTAAAAGAGTAAAATTTGCTGGATAAATATGTGCAAGTGACAAGCCAGAAACCTCATAAACATTTCTCAAGGTTTTTTACTTATCAAGGTTATCTATGCTATTGCAATGATGTATCTGATCTCTTTGGCTCATTCAGTATATCTCAAAGAAAACTAAAATAGTTTCAAGGTCCTGATATGTCTTGAATTTTCATGAGTATGCCTGCGAAGTGATTGGATACTTTAAAATGTCAGCACTTTTGATTGGACTGCATTTAAAACTTTGTCTCATGAAGCAGATAATTTTTTTATTTCAAAATCCTTTTCCAAACTCTCTGAGGCCAATGTGCAAACTGGTATCGTTGTCAGGCCATAAATCATAAAAATCATAGTTTGTTCAGAATTCCCTAAAAAGCTTTAGAAAAGGAAAAAGAAGCCAGGAAGAGGTTTGTTTCGTTTTGTCGGTATTTTTGAGTAACCTCAAGGCTGAAATTAAATTTGATTGGTTGAAAACTTAGTAAAAAGCTTTGGCTAAAGAAGCTGCAGGATCTCCATTAACGTGCAAATTCTTTACTGCTCATCTTGACAAATTCAAAGAGAAAATGCAAGCAAGAGGAGTGCTTCCAAGAAGATTACTAAACTTTGAACATAAATACCAAGGATTTTTTAATAAAAACATGATGAGAGACTACACTTGTGGGCTTTTACAGGAAAGTGATTTACATTACAAACGGAAATCGCTGAAAACTGCATACTTCTAACTATTTTTACTTATTCTTATATATTTCTTGTGGATGTTTCAATAAAATATAATATATATAATTATGTGTTTTTGTTTTAGTCTTACAATAGATAGGTCCATCTTGCAATAAGGCGATTGGGGCACAATCCTAATGAGGCAGGTGGGGCACGACCCGAACCAAACTGCCGATGAAGATAGCCAAACTTCAAAGATGATGTTCGACGGGGAATGTGGGAATTCTCATAATTCCAGTGGAAGAGGAATCTTCTTTTCTTTAAAGGTAATCAATGGAGATTCTCTACGGTTCGATTAAACGAAGAGAGACTGTTGCGCAAAATCAAAGGCTTACTGATCAGAGAAGCCACCAATTAACTAAGGTAGAATCACGACAGAGAACGTCTGCTGTCTGATGAACGCTCACGGGACGAGACGATAAGGACGGCCTTGAGGTGCGGGCTGGACTTTTCGAACTACAGAATAACCCAAGTATTTGTATGCCCGATTCTGAGGGGGAAAGGGAGAATTTGGAGAAAGAAGTCACAAACTCCAGACATCTTAATCCAGAGGTGGAGTCGATTCATCATTTAGCAGCAAGGGGCGAGCCAAAGCGTCTTTTTCTCGCCTCGTCACCGGGGTGGGGGTGAGGCTTGGTAAATATTTTCCCAATGCACTCAGGAGTCGTAAATTCATGAATGTTCGAATAGGAAATGAAGTCATCCACGGCGGGATAGCATCGCATGTGGTCTCCAATAAATGGGGGAGGAAAGGTCAGAGGTTGTTCTTTTACAATCAGCATCCTTTTTTGGTAAATTTAGATCCCTCACAAGATCATTTAACTGGGTTTGGTTAAAACTTTGCTGATCACTTTCACTCCTCAGAGGGCATAACTATATTTTCAGAAACATCTGCAACTAATTCCTGAGATATCAGACTTAAATTTTGGAATGCGAATTTCATTTGAATTTAGCATAAATCATTGTGCGGTGTCGAAATTTGGGTACTCGATACAATGTCTATTTTTCTTATTAAACCTCGAAGTCTTGACAAAGCAGAAAGTACAATCTGTCTCATGGTTTGTAGGCTCTGGTCACATCTGAAATGGGAAAAAAAATTGTGGTGTTAACAAAAGCGAATTTTATCAAAAGTTATTTATGGACCTAAGTCAAAGTTACGGTTAGGTAATTTACAGTACACAAATGACTATGTTACGTAGTTTTGTGAAATCATAAACTTATCATCGGAACTCCAAAAGGTATTTTTTCCTTCGAACCCTTCATCCAATGTCGCAGTCTTCCAATGCATACAGTGAAAGAGCTTGATGTGGAACCCATGATTTATCTTGATCACTCAGTTTTATGCCAAAATTAGCTAAGTAAACTCTTTTCCCCAAGTCTGTTATATTTCCTTTTTGATGTGGAAGTGTATAATTTTCACATGTGTAGCGAAATGGATCAGGAAAGTTTTTGTATATGAGCCTTCTAGTGCTTGAGGACATATTGCTTGATTATTTTTTCCATTTGTAGGTATCTCAATTCCTTAGTTTTAAAGTATAAAATATAAAGACAAGCATTAGTTTAAATAGGTACTAATAGATAATTATAATTATAATGTGCAACTGAAAAAAAGACTTGGCAAGTTTTGAGAAAATATTTTTTTTATGAATATGATGAAAGAGGAAGTGTGTTGAACAAAATTAGGACCTGATAAATCGAAACGGAGTAAAATTCATGCTCAGCGCACCCAAATTACCTATAATTAACTGTCAAATCTAAGTCAATAAACAAAAGGTGGAAATTTGTTCCCCAGTGTTATTAAAGTAAAATAGCCCTAATATGTGAACCTTCCACAAGCCACCCCACAACATAATCTTTCGCGCTCTGTTGTTTAGAATGGTGAAGTTATTTTGGTTAACTTCAACATTCATATAAAACCAACCTTCGTCGCTGAAAAAAAAGTCTTCGGTAAAATGGTGCAATATTCTTAATTTGTAGCATATGCCTGATGGCTACTTTGATAAAACCCAGCTCCATAGATCCCCTGCAAAATTATTTGGGGGGGCTAGTATTAAACTTAGCCATAAAAGTTGCTATCGTTTGGCCAGATATACTTGGCCTTACATCTTTATTCTTTATACTCTCCTATCCTTTAACTAAGCAGTGAATACCTTTGTTGTAAAATCCCTTTGGTTTTGATGAAATATACGATTTTATATCCTTTCAAACTTCATTCATATACACTACATGTTGCAAGCTAGGTGATATTTTGATAACTTAAATATATAAATATATGTGAATCACATGGAAGATGAGGAAAAACATCCCAAATTAGCAAATACATTTTCCTGTGGTGAATGTGATCGTGGAGGCCCATATTGTGAAATCAGGATACCGTTCGGTGTAACCAGTGAAGTACGATTTTTTTCACACATGTAGATTTGCACTAATTATTTGCTCATTAGAACGAGCTCATAATATTTTCTTTCACATCCCACAAAAGAAAAACCATAGGCTTCAACTTTTGAGGACTATGTCTAGGGGTAGGATTGTTTTTTCCTTTGCGATCTAGGTTTTTGTTTTGCCTCATATTACAAAACTTTTGACCCATCGTTGTAGTTCTTCTGTCCAGAAATGACTCACGATTATTTCTACTCAAGAGAGATGAAACAAGTCACCCAAACACTAATTTTTCCGCTAAAAAAGGTGAGTATTGGTATCTTTATAAATCGCTTGTAGGAAATTTAGAAGAAGTTATGAACTATAAGAAGCATTTTATCTAATTTGCCTAAATTCAACAGAATTGAAGGTAGATAAATTTAAAGAAAACTGCTTGCTCGATTTCGGCATTTGTACAGAAATAAACAATGTTCGTTACAAGTATCATATCCTGAAATACTTTTCCCACCCACAACCGGGAGCATATGATAGAAAGAATGCGATACTTATTTTCAAATAGTGAATGCAGAAAATACTGAAACATGCTTAGAGAGTGATTATAAAGAGGAATTACAAATTATGGACAAATCTAGAAAAGAATTCCGGGGTCATAAGTTAACACTAATTGGTTCAAGTCTAATACATCTTTTACCTCTAAATGTCAAAAAGAGTTCGTTCCAGAACTTCCTAACTCTCTAGTGTCCATGTAGTCTCAGTTGACTCTCACACCTGTTTAATTCTCTCACAGACTATCCTTTTAAGCTGAAATAAGAGGGACCCAAACTAACTACTTTTGATATTCTGTCCTTCACAAATCTCCCTCGCGACTTTACAAGAAATATTTGTGTAACGTAGACCATGACAGAGAGATTGATGGAAAAACTACATGAGTTCGTTATTAGTGTATCTTATGATCTAAATATTAAATTAGAGAATCAGTTGGTTACTTTCTTATATTCCTGCTCAGCTAGGTAGATTAGTCATCACCCTAAGGGACTTAGACACCTTGGTAGAGCTTATATGAAAAAAAATTTTGCTTTAAGAATTTACTCAAGTTGATCGAAATGAAGTAGCTAGATAAATGAAACATTGGAGTTTGTTGAGCCTAACACGAATATCTGCAATGAGTATTAGATGACATATAGTCATTTCTCACCGAGCTATTTCTACTTTTTTATAAGAAGCTTGTTACAGCCTTCATGCTAAAGCAAGAAATGTATTTATAGCGCAAAGAAACACAATTTCTGAATCCAGAACATATTCCATTCATAGATGTGGATGCCCTATGTGTTTACTGGTTAAATTTCTTCAATGAAGCTAAATTAAAATTAAATTTTGACGATAAGTGTGTAGTCATGTTTGGTATTTGTAATGTTAAAGTCATCGATGAATTCGAATATATGGTAGAGTGTCCTAAAACTCCTCTGATCATAGATTCATAAAACTTATAACATCTGGAGAGCTACACAATCGTCGTCTACTACAAAATGAGTGATTTGGAACGTTTTAATGAAACACAGAGAAATGGTTTCTACCAGAAGAACAAATAATGGGACACATTTCAAAAAACTTAATATGCCCGGTTGCTGCACTCCTTGCATTTTGTTTCTATTCTAGAATCTTATATACATCTGAACTTGCCAATGACTCGCTACCGAATGCAGAAGAATGCGAATGACAGTGGATAGAGATATTCCGGCCTGGTTTCCTCGTGTGACCTTCATCGAACTGTTAAAGTGAACTTGTATTCCTGTTATTGGTGGTAGTGCAAGGTGTTAATGCAAGAAGACACACTGGATATGCACACAGCTTTGGAGTTGTAAATGTGAAACATACTCCGACTATGCACGCTTGTTGGATTTATTAGGTAATGACAATATGCATATATTCGTTTCAGTTAAGGACCATGATGAGGAAGATCAGGTGAGTGAGTGCCATAATAGAAAGTGCTCCTTAATAGTTTATTTTGTTTGCATTACTACACTTTCTTAATTATATAATGTTAGTTTATTTCACAAATAATATACAAAATAACAGTGAATTTACGGGACAAATATACAATTATATAAATTACACAAGAAAGGGGAGCCTATTAAGTTCAGTTTAACTGAAGAATGATAACCACTTTTCATTGTATAATAAATGTATATGATTTATATTAAGGTATGATGCTTAAACGCCCAGTTAAAAAATAGTTGATACATTGCCGGAATAAACATAATTATTTGAATTTGGCGTAAACAATAATCTTAAGACATTCTAAATAGCATTAATACATTCCTGACAAAAAACTTCCTATATTTTGAGGCCAAGTTAACCTCCTATGTGCCTTGGAACTTGAAATATTAGCACTTTTAGAGTTATTTTGTTATATTGATCGAGATTATGTGTAAAAATTCAGTTTCTTATATCCTGCATGACTATATCCTATAGGGTAGGTTTTTTGGGTTTTTTTTTTTCAAGGCGCAGGCAAACCAACAGTTAATATTAGCCCCATTTAAGAGAAACTTTATTTAATATAGTTTTACAGAATAAAGTAAATACGCATGCAAATATCAACGATTCTAGTCACTAGGAAACCTTGTATCTCTTTGCTAATCACAGATTCAAAGCTCATATGAGCAAAAGCAAAGGTTTTATCAGAAGATTTATTTACTCCACCATAATTGTAAATTAACCAAGACACATGTCTTATCTCTCCGAATAGTAAGCTAATTTCAACTTGGTTAAAACAAATAAAAATATTTCACGTTACTAAAAATTTAGAGTAGGTTTATTCAAATATATCTCAATAGAGAATCGTTCGTATTGATTCAAAAAGCTCCATTTAGTATTTCTTTGTTTACATTCTTAACATATTTTTGTCTTGTTCATATCAAAACTAACGCTTTATTTTAACACAAATATGCACACAATTAGAGCTAATCTTGATTAAGCTTTATATTTTCAGTATTTAGATTCTGTTTTCTTTTTTTACTAAAGTTTGAAGATTTTTTTCATTAGTTTCCATTTGTAATTTGACTCCTTACCAAGAAGTTATCCTTGGAAGAAAAGGTTTTTCCTTTCGTTCCTTTTCTCCTCAAAAGGTTAATAGAAATCCTCCCTAATGTGATAAATTCTTCCTTTAAAAACTTGTAATGAAGAACGTCGTATCTTTTCATCAATTTCCTGAGTGTTGCTATGGTGGAATTCTCGAGAAATATTTTATAATGGAAATTTCTTTTCAAATAAATTTCTCTCCTTTTTATTCCCGTTTACCTTGTCTTTTTGTTTGCGAGATCATTGTAATTCTAGGATCGTACCTGTAGTTTCTTTGGTTTCACATATGCTGCAGGGTAGTTTTTTAGTGGTAGGCCAAGCATAAATTAGGGATACGAAAAATATAGAAAAGGGAACTGGCCTTCCTTCCAGATTTAATCTTTAAACGGCGCAAACGTGAAAAATTTGTATTTGAAATATGAATGTTAAGTAAATTAGGACTACTTTGAGTTAATTAAAAATAATTGTTGGATTGTTTGTACCTCCTGTTTACTACAGGTTTGTTTTCTGAGGTTAAGCCCATGTCAACTAAGATAGGGATCTTTGGGGAACATAAGCTATCATTTTATTTTATTAGTTGATGACAAATATTCTCTTTTATTAGTCACATATTTCTTATGGCCCCAAACACGAACTAGAGCCTTACAATAGTAAAGCAACTGCAATGTACGCAGAGATGGTACGCGGGTAGTATCGCAATGAGTAGCTAAATACCTTCATAACACCTAGGGCAAGCAAGATGGATGCTCTTCATCCACCTTTGTGAAGGCAAAGTGGAAAGTTAAAATAAATAATTAATACAGTTATTTTTATGGCTGTAAAATTGGTATATTTAATACAATCACATGCTTGGCGTGGATGAGCATTGGCCACGTCAGACTTGCCCCATGGAGTGTGTAGATTGCTACTTATTGACCTTTATAATCTCTTTGATTGCAACCGATGAATTAGAAGCACTGTAGTGTAATAATAACAAATGTTCTTGATAAAATCAAACATATAAAGTTATTGGTAGTGCTCCCACATAAAGAAAACAACGAGATAGAGTATCTCAAACCCTGCTATCACATCAATTCATCTACTTTCCATTCCTTACGCCTTAAGGCGGGTGGGAGAATATCAATACCTTCATATGGAAGTTGACGTCGAAGGCAAATAGGAGGTAGAGGTGCGGGAAGTCTCATCCGCTCAACTTCTCCCGCGAGAGAAGGGAAAAAGTGAGAGAGAGGCGCGATGTATCGTAGGTCCATTCGAGTTTATGTGTCTAATCCACGTCAAAGGGGTTAATTGATAGGTTGTATAGAATGTAAGGGTTATATGTGATAATAAAATGGAGGGTGATGTCGATGGAAGAAATATAAATGACTGAAGTTATGCTTTGTCTCACACACATAGCTGGCGGCAGACTCTTGAGTGTTTCCTAAAAAAGTGGATTCACATTTACTTCTTTGTCACATAACTCCTAACTTTAGACAGAGAATTTAAACTTTAAAATTCTGTGCTGAACGGAATTCTTTAATATACATACATATATATATATATATATATATATATATATATATATATATATATATATATATATATAATGCAGAAAACCCCACAGGAAAAGTGAAAAGCAGATTCCTATGTGATTTTCTGCAATTATTGCTCTACTCACGCGCTACTTTGTGAGATTCTCATATCTACACACACACACACACACATATATATATATATATATATATATATATATATATATATATATATATATATATATATATATATATATATATATATATACGGAAAACTCACAAAATATCGCGTGAGTAAGAAATACATGCAAAAAGGCTCACAGGGAAAATTAATACGAGGATTCCAAGTACTTTCGAACTTTATTTCGAATTTTTAATCAAGGAATAACAGAAGTATTGAAAATTGTAATATTTATAAGGATGATACAGAGGAGAGGGAATGCTCACAAAAAAGCAAAAAACCAATCAACAAAATGAATTAGTATGAAATGGAAACCTTAGAAGGAGCGAAGATAAATACAAAATAAGATAATTAAATCAGGTAAATTGAAAAGACTAAAGGTTGACAAGAGGATTAAAATACCACTTAAGCAATTAGGGATGGAGAAATCTTAACAAGAGATTAACCTCAAAGGTCAGGATCTAAAAACCAAAGTAGAAAAAGTTCAAATGTTTTAAAGACTTGACTCAAATGGAAATAAATACAGATAAAAACATAAGTCTACATAGATGCACACAGACTTAAATAAAATTGTTTATTAAGGTAAAATGCGCGTACGGAAATAAAGATATATTTGATTTTTTTATTTTTTTTATTCTACACAAACAATATTCTCATTCTATGAACTAAACTTAATCTTGTTCACCAACGCTACAGAACTTTTTGATACACAATATTTTTAGTTTTTCTTTGTTGATAATAAGAAAGAAGACTTCCCCTAATTGCAGTTATGTCATTATTATAGCATTACCTTACGATTTTTAAAGATTTACTTTGCTAAACTTCCACAGGTTTGGAAATGTAGTCTTCTGAATATATAGGGCAATTTTGACCCAGATGGATTAAGGGTGATTCTGTGAATGAAAACATCCTCTCTTTTTCTACTTTCAGTAAGAGTGGTGTCAGATAATATGTAGAATCAAACTTTTTACCATCGCCTGAGTGAAATTACGGAGTTTTGTTGATCCAAATTGCGCAACAACATTATTTAAAATTATTATCTTCAGTCCAAGTGGGTGGGGAGGTATGTCCAGAGGTTCTAGAGAGTTTAGGAACTCTATGTAATAAATTACTATTTGAGAATGATCGGAAATTGTATCGACTGACTTCTAAATTTGTAGAATTCCTGAGATGGAAATACCTTTGGGTATTTAATAACTATGCAGACAAGTGACATTTCTTTTCTGCCATCAGCAGCAATTACGACTTTGCCATTTTCCACTGTCAGAATGTTTTTGGCAAATTTTTCTCTCAGCACCAAAGAGCTCTACTCTCATATTTGTGTTTAGAGCCAGTGTTCTAATATTTATACGCAAGGAAGATAATTTTAGCCAAGCCTGGGCCTCATTTGCCATGGTTCCTTTAGGTATCACTCGAAGTGTCTGCCTGAAATCATCTTAGACCAAAAGAGTGACACCTCCCCTAGGAGCCTCACAATCTCTGATGTCTCGTAATTTCCTGCATAGTGCTTCTAAGGCTCTTCTATGAGCCACTCAATGAGGTACCCGTTGTTTCCTGGGTAAAAGAAAAAATAATAAGAAAAATATAGGTTGAAATTCTTATATTTATCACAAATTATTCTTTAGGCATTATTCATTGTCTTTTCTTGTGGTGCATGGACAAACAATGTGCTTTTGCTTGCCACACGTGAACAAAAATGTAGGGGACAAATAATATGTCTCTCCTTTCGACCTTTCCTCGGTCGAACGGACGAAGCAAGTTCGCAAATGGGCCCGTAGCTCTATTAGGAGGACATTTAAAGACTCGGGACCACTTTCATTATCGTCCTTGGAAGACTACATAAAAATAAACTTCTAGTTTTTATGTAGATTCTCTAACCTTTCTTGTTATAAGTGGAGAAACACACACATACACAGACAGATTTCATTTTTATTATATATATATATATATATATCTTTATATATATATACAAATACAAGATAACCAGGATAGTTTCGAAGACCATTCGTAACATTTATTGCAAACGTTTTAAGATTATAACAAAATTCATCATCGCTAAAGAATCAAAAAATACATATAAAATTTGTACATAAAATGTTTTTCTAACATGCGAAAAAAACAAGCAACAAATCACGAAACATAAAACTTGAATTTGAAACGAATTAAATGCAATGGGATTACGGAGGTGATATCAAATAGGAACAAAATTCGCAATGAACTTTTTTTCACAAAAGAATAGTAAATTTTTTAAGAAATTAGATAAGGAGTTATTATTTAGTGTGAGTTAAAGTTTTAAATATAAAGAGAATCTAGCCGGTAAAGGTCTGAGATGTTGTCTAACACATAAATTTTCTTGAAGTTCTCGAGTTTAACCCTTAAAGCCACCATGCGAGAGGTGGTTTCGAATTGGGGATGGATTAGGTTTACCAAGATGAACATCATTTCTCTCACATCTATCCATATGCTGCAGAAAGCTAGAATAAAATGTATGCCATGATGTTCCCACATATGATACAGTGCTACTGCACCAAAAACGAAACACGTATATAATTTTGGATCGCAGGATGGTTGGTGATTGATCTTTGAACTTATAAAGTAATCCTCGTTAATAAAAAAAAAATACAGGACAATAATTGAGAATAAGCCGATTTCAACAGTTTTAATCTGTAATTTTTAAGCTTTTCGAATTTGGGACCAAAGTATGAACGAAAAAAATCTTTAATTTAATAATGGTTTGTAAGATTAAGCTAATTTGATTTTGGAAGAGCGATTTGGGGTAAACATTGATGGCAAAGAATTTGTTTAAGGAGGGTATGGATGACATTAAACTAATTAAATTAATCCAAGGTTGGAAAGTGTAGGTTTTCGGTTAACATTTGACGTGCATAGACTAACTTCTCAGAAGAGATGCTATTTTTTTTTTAGCACAACATAAAATATAATAGTAGGAAGTTTCTTATTTAAATAATTCAAGAAGAGTATAAAATATGACATGTCGAAATAATAAAAACGTGTCATTTAAGTAGCGCCTTTTATTTGGTATTATAAACCTTATTTAAATGGATATTGAATAGAAAATAATTATAACTTACAGCTGTACATGATAAGTATAGGTTAAAATCTGATTTAGGAAACATACCATTTTATTAACCACACACCATTCAGTAAAATGCTACTAACCAAACATATTAGCAAAATACACATATGATACATATTTATGAATATTATGATGAATTCTAAAAAGTTTCATTATATAAATATGTTAAATATACAAATCTATGAGGGATGCTTTTTTATTAAGGTCCAAGGGTGTACATATAGAGTAGTTTGTCAAGAAATTAATGTCGTTTTTCAAAGGAAATATAAAACATGATTTTTAGATTTGTTTAAATAGTTCACAGCTTGCTGCCCACTGTTTAAAGATAAATTCATTATAGTAATAAAGCTTGGGTCTTTTTTCAGCTTACTGTCACGCATGAAGCACGGGCTAAACATATTATAGGTAAACAGGGTACAGTCGACGAAAAATGTGTGTGTGCGACATGAACTGTTAGAAAGACAATTTGTACAATGTGAAAGCATTGATTCATCTCTATTGGCCGTGAGTCATTGCTGGACAGAAATATTAAGGAGAATAAAAAGTGGAGTATTTGCCTTTATAATTATTGCAAAGAACAATAGCTTGATCGCGAACAAAACCTATTAACAACTCTTAAACTTGATCTGTAAAAGTAGAAGTCTATTTCGTACTAGGCCAGAAGAGATATTCAATATGAGCTCTTCAATAATAACTAAACAGTTGCTGCAGAGATAAGTGTTTAACAATTGCAACCTTGAAATAAAACTCCCTAAAGAAGAACGGACTGCACCGGCCAACCGACCGAGTTCTCGTCATCCTTCTTGACAATACAGACCATCATGTGGGACGTTTAGCCAAAGATATATTTGGTGATTTATATTGGGAAGTTTTCTCATTTTCGATATTCACAGGATAATTCAACATCTAATTACCATTTAATTAACTTTTTTCAACATCATCTAAATGGAAAAGTTTAATCTGATGTTAAGGAAGTGGAGAATTATAGCATATCAAACATAAAAACCGTATCAATTCTTCGAGGAAGGTAACCAATAGTTAGTTAATTAATGGTAGCTCATTTAGGGTAATGATGGAAACGATTTGGCAGAATAAATGCTTTTGTTGTATCTTGTAAATGATTTTACATTACTTTTAAAAAGTAAAAACATTAATTTCTTGAGAACATGATATTGCCTTTGTTAGAGGAGAGAGTATTATATATCAACATATATAATAAACTTATAAATAATAAATTAGATTGTATATAGATTCAGATATCTTTCAATTATAGAAAGGTGTAAGACAAGTTGATACTATCTGTTCGAAATTGTTTACGTCCTGTAGAAAAAAATCTTCAAGAGGCTAAATTAGCAGAACAAAGGCATTGAGGTCGATGGAAATTACCTCAATTAGGTCGACCTGAGATTTGTGGATGATATTCCATTCATAGATGATAACCTAGAAGTGATTCAAACGATGCTTCAAGAACTTAGTCATGGAAGCAAAAGAGCTGTATTAAAAATAAGCCTTGAAAAAGCAAAATCTTGACAAACCAACCATAGGTCGACAAGATAGACATCACATTCAATTATTAACCATTATTATAAACAAAAAAGTCCGTGCTCGTTACTACTAGAAAACACTTGTCTTGTCTCTACACTTCGTTATTCAAAAGGCCTCTTGAATCAACCTTTTGGGGGGGATGGGGATGGTAGCTTATCTGATGAGTGTCGTGGTCAGAATAGTGATGAGCGCTTGATGACACAGGTTCGAATCCAATTCCTTTATTAATTTTCATATAAAGCTTAAAAATAATTTAGCCTATTTTACTCAGGTTCTATATCTCCCATTTTCTTTCTTAAACTTTCAATGGTTCTCGATATATTTTCCTTAGCGTTTTTTCGGGTTGTGATTCCAGTTTTTATTTTTTGCGCCTTTAAATACATCTATTATATATCACGTATCATGTGATTTTCAATTATATATATATATATATATATATATATATATATATATATATGTGTGTGTGTGTGTGTGTGTGTGTCAGGAAATGAAAGAAAGAGAGAGAGTGAGCAGGTGTGATCGAGTCAAGAGAAGGAATTCTGAGCGAAGTAGCCTTGCCTCCAGACCTTCGGTAAACTTCCGGAGCGATAACAGGCCAGAAACCCGTCCCTTTTATAGCGTTACATCCTTCACTACTGATTCTCGCCAACGAGGCTGTTGGACTGAACTGATAACGCTTCCGTCGGAAAATATTAGAACTTTAGGCAGGATATTATAAATTCTCCACTCCAAGGGTAATTGAGGAATTATTCTTTGAGCTTTCGGGCCGCGAGTTGTTTTCCCGTTGCAAACCACTAAGCAAGCCCACGGAATACAGAAGATATTCCCACGGCATCATAAGAGGTCTTTGGAATCATTCATTGACGACGCGCAATTCTCGAACGACAAACCTTGCTGCTATTCGGTCTCGCAGCATAAATCCATATTCAGAACGACAAAGGCTAAGTCTAGAATAGAGCGCTCAACCCTCACCCGAGTACCCATACTCGTGGACTTCTCCAGAGAATCGTAAGACTTACATTTTCCTTTATCGTTGAATAAGCGTGACGCTTTCTGACGAAGTGAATCACCCTGCGATCGCCTCCCGGTTCATCTCGGGTAAGACTGGGGAATGATGTATTTGGTGGTTTGACAAAGGTACATTTTCCTACCTAATTTGAGCATACTGAATTCAAATATGAAATCAGATTCTCTCTAATTGCCACAGATTTTCAGTAATATCAATAACTAATATTATACAATAATTTTCAATTTATCACGCCTATAATCATGCCCTGAAGTAATTTGGAATCATCCTTTTGCGTTATTTATAGTAAAGCAGGTTTTTTTGCACATACATTTTATTGCATATGAGAAGAAACTTGAATTACACATTAGGATTAGAAATACTGTAATCAAATAGATGCTAATCTATTAATGACCGTACATCACGCTGAAGGACCTCTTCTTGATTTCACTGGGGCTAAAATTTGTGTTTGTAACTCTTTCTCTTGTAAGTCTTCTCTAGCTGATCTCTTCCAATCGTCCAGCAGTAGTTCGCCATCATGTTTCTATCCCAGTGACCTTAGTAGCGTTTTTCCATCGTCATCAAGTCCTGATGGAAGCGTTCCCCTTGCTTGTCGCTCACGGCTCCCAGATTGGCAGAAAATGAGAGCCAGGTTGCCTTCTCTTTTTCACTCATGGTGTTCACTTATCTAGAATCACTCAGAAATCTTCGGATTTGGGGACCATCAAATACTGCTGCTTTTATTTTTTTGTATGACAAAGCAAGAAACACCGATACTATGTACTAAAAACAATCATTGTCAGTGCTTAACGCCTTCATATACTGCTTCATCAACCCAGTTTGAGATGAAGTGGAGGGAAAACGTTCTTCTCTCGAATTACGATTAGCTCATTAACAATGTTTGCCATTCCTGCTTCCAAAGTTTCCTGAACTGGCCAATCTTTGGGGACCAGTGTTTGTCACGGGCTCGACTGTCCCACATACAGATAGTGCATGGAAACTTTGTATATCCTTTCTGCTGGCCAAGGAGGAAGTTGACCATCTTAAGGTCTACACATATGATCCAATTGGGTTTATGATACTTAAGTAAATCCATGACAATTCTTATGTCATCCTGTGTTTCTTGCAGATGGACAGACTGACTGAGAGGAACTCCACCAAATTCATTTCCATTATGCAAAATGACACACTTGAGGCTACGCTTAAAGCTATTCAAAAAGAGTCTTCACTCAGCAGGGCTATATGTGCAAAGTCCCAACTCGGTAAACAGACCAGAAACATCGTGGCAGTATACAAATGGTTTGTCCTCAGAAAAATACTTAACAAATGTACTCTCCCTTGCTCGGTAATATGATACCCATACCAACCTGTCAAGCATATGTCTTTCACTCAACTTGGAGGCTAAAAGTTCTGCAGCTTTCTTGGAGAGCGCCAAATCACGTATCAAGTTATTCAAATCCTCTAGATTAAAACAGTGAGCTGCTAATGACTGTTTAGCGTCTGATGATGAATCTGCAGACTTTGAACCCATTCCGTGGACGTCCATATTAGGTACATCATTTTAATCCTCGGAGGAAGCATATCCACTGTAAATCAAACCTGGCAAAGACACAGAATGAGGTCCTGGCTGAATCGCTGAGGGAATGTTGGGGTAGTTAATCTTGTGCCGATTTTTCTTCCCAATTCCTTTAATATTCACCAGACAGAAATAACAGTCCTGTTCATGATCCTTTGGCTCTCGCCACACCATAGTGATTCCAAAAGGAAGACCATTTCTCTCTCCTTTCGTACACTCACGAAGATGTTTCACACAACTATAGTAAACAGCATGTGGGGCCCACTTCTTATCTTAATCGCCAAGAGGAACATTAAAATATGCCTTTATAAGTGCGGATCACAAAGTTTGATATATTGGGCCTTTGACGAACTAGCATGTAACAGCCACATATGTAGCAGAAGGTGTCTGGATCATCAACGCAATTTCCTCTTGACGAAACCATCACTCTAACATGAGACCTGAATAAAGAAACAATAATGTCAATATTTTTACAATAACACTTATAACTCTCTTACTACTATGTACTGTAAAGTATTTGCTTTCTACAAGCACCCTCTGTGTCCGTCCGTAGGGCAATTTTCAGGCAAACAAGATAATAGAAATTACAGAATAACTATAGCATGCAGGTAAAAATGGATTATATATTTGAAATCAGCATGAAAAACAAATTAAAATTGGCAGATAAACTAAGTCACCAGAATATGTAATTAAAATTGTTCCCCCTGTGTAATTATTGTGATAATTATTGAGCCTTGTACGGCTGAGACTCACCTAGTAGTTACCTTCACTTGTCCCTCTGCTAATTAATGTAATTATCGAGCCACGTACGGCTAAGACTCACCTAGTAGTCACCTCCCGCTTTCTCTCGTGTAATTAGTGTAATTATTGAGCCTAGTACGGCTGATAGATTCCTACTTATTTCAATTTCATCCAATTAATATCGGTGTTAACTAAATCGCTTGTAATTATTCTGTAAATATTTATTGCTGTTTGCATAAGATTTAAAGATTATTTTTGTTCTCCTGTTTAAATCCTGTAACCACCAAAGTCTTAGTAAATATTAGCAATACCGGCCACAAGAAATTCATTTTCGCCATTTAAAACCCCAAAGCGCACTCTTAAAAAATCTTTCCCCCCTCCAATCGGGGCTGTTGTCTTTCCTCTCCTGCATCATTGGGCGAGTAAGTCAAAAAGGCTTCAGAAGGACTACCTCAATCCCTCAATCCTACGACCATATATCTATATTATATATAATCAAACCTTTTTATAATTTATCTTATTATTCATAAATATGCATGATAATAGTGTTTATTTCGCTAATATTTTTAAATATTTTGTCAATATGTTTGAAGTAATTAGTATTTTACTAAAGTGTGTGAGAGTAAAAAATGCTATATTTTCTTAATTCAAAATTTGACCAATATTTCATATATGACCAAACTAAACTAACTTACAGAAACGTTGAGAATAAACTCTAATTTGGCGATATCCAGTAGTCGTCAAAGGAAGATAGAGCTAAAAAAATCAAGTTTTGGACATATGCTGTCCAAACTACTATAGAGACCATTTGAGAGTTGTATCAAAGAAGAGAAGTTGCCGTCAACGTAATATAACAAAAACAGAACATTTGGGATTCACTACAGCTTCGTAGGAAATTGCTGGGGAATTCAATAAAACTTCAAAGAATATAATATTGCTCACAACAGTGAGAAGGAGACTTAATAATCAATGGCTAAAAAGAGGAAAGGCGAGAATGAATAAATATTAGTAAGGTCAACAGAAAAACGTTTTCAGTGGTTCAAAAATAAAAAAATACTACAAATTATCAATGGTCGAAAGTTTATGGTCAGAAAAAAGGAATTATCAGGTAGGTAAGAAAGACTGGTGTATTATTTATTTACATGTAATTTATTTAATGGCATTTAAATACATGTTTAGAAGTATATTACTTTTGAAAAATGAATTTTGTAACAAGCTTGCAGATTTGTTACAAAGTTGAAGAGGCATTTCACCTTGCTTGTATGCTACCATCTATACAGCCTGGATGTGGTTTTATCATGGTATGGAGAAGGATGTCTTTCTCACGACAATGGCAGATGTTTATATGCCAGTGAGGTAGAAAAAAGGTTAGGTGAAAAGACCTGGTGAGGGGGGTTTCTCTTCCAGTCTTCTTGTTTTTTTTCTCTTTTCATTTTATCTTTATAATTGGATAAACTCCACAACTTAAGCAACCATGTTATCACAAGTTTTAGAGCCATTTATCTAGGAATTGCTTTCCACACCACCAAGAACTGAAGTTATATTTCAGCAGGATAAATGCCCTATGCCATAGATCCAACGACACTGAGAAGTGATTGGGAGCATTGAAGATCACCTCTATAGAGAGGCCACCGCAGAGCAAACTTAAATACAATTGAATATGTGTGGTGAGTAGTTTTAGAAGTAATAAGGACCAGCACATGTGGAAATAGGGCGTTACAAATTTGTAAAAATTTTGTTTTAATACCACGAACAATTATGACTGAAATTAATAAAAGTAGAGTTTAATGAGTATTAAAATAACTACAAATAAATAAATATTTAATATATATACTGAATACTGAGTGTATTTACTACAAATGTCTAATGGCATTATATGAATTATATAATAAAGTGCTTTATATTTTTGGCTAATGATATATATATATATATATATATATATATATATATTTGCATATTTAGGTAGGATTTTTTATTTCATGCATGTTTTATTAAAGACCAGGTCCAGTGGAGCTTTAATTAACTTTTTTCTTTGCTTTTCTAATTATCTTATTAAAATTTGGGAGGTCTTGAGAAAGGTTATGAATAACGGTTCCAATATTCATAATTTATTTATTATTTGCCCGAAGTACCATTCGACCTTCTTGGTTTTTTTCTGGGGCTATACTGATAAATACCAAAAAATCCAATAGTATAAATAGTAAATATGTGTAGATATTTTACATATTTTAGAGTAGCTACATTCTATGTATTGTTTAATATTACAAAATAACAAATAAATTTGAAATTAAAATAAAAATTTTGAGTTTAAAATGAAAATTATTATGGTAAATTTGTAGAATGAGAATTTCATTAGTATTTTCTATTTAATCAGTTAATAGTTTTAAGGTACTATGTGTAGCCATTTGTTGGCCATTAAACCACGGTCTCTCTTCTTGGATTAAGATAGCTTCCATGATGTGAAGTCGCCTGCGGTCAGTTTTCCTCTTGATTATGTTATTTTCCACTAAAATTTCTCTTCAGAGATCGGTTCTGTGCTCTATTAAATAGTGATATTTGATAGCGACGTTTTGCAAATGCATGGTAAGTCGACGAGATAAGGATGCGGTTGTCATTCCAATGTATTTATACCAAGAATGAAGCTTACAGTCTTAATGAGGGCAATTAAATTCAGAAATTACATTGGAGGCTTTTATTGCTTTTGTTTTCTTTGTTATTGTCAATGACGTGATTGCTAATTTTCTTGGTTTTGTAGTAATATTATATTATATTACATATTATATATATATATATATATATATATATATATATATATATATATACAATTAAGAGCTTACAAACTAGCACTTGATTCTCACAATTATGAAATAAACAACGAGCAAAGAGGAATAGAAATTTATAACTGTTTTTTCTTTTTTCTTTATTTGCAAATATCTTTTCAGAGATTGAACAAGGAGTCAGAATACATGAGCTTATATAGAAGATAACGATGGCACTCCTTCGCACAAACCCTAATTAAAGGAGATAAAATAAAAGGGAACCTCATTTGAATCCTGATTTATGATGTCAGAATGGGATCAAACGAAAATAACCATTGATTTAAATATTACTGATAACGTAATTATTGTATTTAAGATGGATTTTGGCGTTATTCCACTTGATTGAGTGATTACATTTGTACACGTTGATTAATTTCCCCCTAGAGGTTAGAAAGATCTGCACTATCCATTTTTTATACAACTTAATCAATAAAACTCCTCAAGGCTGTAAAGAAGTATACAGAAAACCCTCCCCAACAAACTCTTAAATACACTCCTATTTAAACAACCACAATAGTATAAAGCGTTTTATTTTATTTCCATGTTTCTACGTAGTCGTTCACATATCGTCCCCTAAATACTTAGATCAAGAAATAGATAATATTTATAAGATTATCCTTATATTTTCCAAACATTTGTGAAGATGCCGATTAAAGATACTTTTATGGTGTAGACCAGTATTTCCCAAACTTTTTTTGTCGTGTCCCTGAACACAAATTGATCTTGGCCTGGCGACCCTTACGAGTGAAATATTATCCAATTGAATAAAGTTTGCTGAGTTCTAATATGTTAATAATTAATATAATATATTGAAGATAATTAGAGGCAAAGCTCCATACTCAGGCAAAGTTAAACAAACTTTTGATTGCCAACTATAATACTATTTCATTAATCCGCCTTTCTGATTATTCAGCTACTATTGACGGATGATAAATATAATAATTTTTTCGCTGTTTCTATATTTAGTTTTATCCAATATATGTATTTTAAGGGCATTTATGATTATTTAATAAAAAAAATATTTTTATATTTCTTTATTGACTGAAGAATATTAAAGGCACAATTTCATCTTAATGTAATTTAGTGAAACAAAAAAAAACAAAGAAAATATACTTTTTGCTGACAACTTTTTCTAACTTTTCAGGTAGACTTCAATGGAAAATTAACAAAAAGTATTTTACTGACTATTGTAATGTTCCTTAACATTATGGAAAAGTTCCCCAGGTTTGTCTTGATGTTGTTTGATAGGTAACGGCGTAGATTATGTTGAGGATCCAGGTGGTTCCTTACTTTAGTCCTGATCGTCACAGGAACTGAAAATCCTTGGTCTAAGAAGTATTTGGTAGAAAATGGAACGGGGAGCTTTATCAGCCTCATGAATCAGAATAGGCTTATCCTTTGTTGGCCTAAAGATCAGATTATGAGAGACTTTCAAAACGATTCTTCTACATCAGATTCTCCTAGAGATCTAAAAGTTCTTCTTGAAATCCTGGGATATCTTCTCCAACATCACTGACATTCACACCGAACATATTCCTGACCCACACGTGTTGACATACATCAACATTTTCTGCCATATATTTGTCCATTACCTCTCAAAGCTTCTGCAAATAATCTTGCAAAAATAATTTAATGTCAAAAAGCTCTATGTCCTGTTAATCTTTCAGAACAGACTGAGCTCTGGAAAATCAGCTGTTTTTCCGATGGCTAATTCTTCTATCCAAAGTGCAAGTTTATTCTTGAATGATGTAATTTTTTCACTGACGTCTATCTACCATATGAGTTTAATTTATTCAAGTGCTTCAAGGTGTCGTCTAAATACATAGCTCTTCCATCCAAGCAGCATCTATGAAACAGTCGGTCTGCTTATGCTTCTCCTCATGGAATAATCTTTTATTTAAATTTTAAGTTCAATAACCCGTCCAAGGTTGCTGCCTCGAGATTGCCAACAGATATTAGAGTGGAAAAGTAAGTTCTGGTAATGTGAGCCATCTTTTCACACATTTTACTGAAAATAAGCGAGTTTAAAGCTCTAACCTTTATAAAATTCACAATTTGGATAACATCATTCAGCACAACATGGAGTTCTAGCTCGACACGTTGAGGGGCCAAGTTTTACCGATGTAAGAAACAGTGACTTATTATGCCCTAGAATTTTCTCCCCTAACCCGAGTGACAAAACCCGCTTGACTTTACATAATCAAGGGTGTTCCATTAGTACAGACCACCAAACAATTCAACCAGTCTATGTTATGTTTTTTGAAAAAACTGTCCACCATAACAAAGATATCTTCTTCTGTGATGATTGTTGATAGGATATTACAGTACAGATATTCTTCCAGAATTCTGTCATCTCCTCTGTACCTTGCAAAAACCAGAAGTTGAGGTTTGCCAGCATGTCCATAGATTCATTTGTCTACAATGAAATGTTACCTGTTTTTGTCATGCTTCAATTACTTGATCCAAAATATCTAATGAAATGAGATCAATTCGACCTTTGATGCACTTATTAAAAGGTGGTGCAGACTAAATTTTCTTAGCTACATCTGCTCAACAATTAGTTTTGACCCCAGTGACTGCTGCTCGTATCGCCAGCTTCTCTCTAATATACTATGCCACTTCAAAGGGTGCCGAGGAAGCTTCTCCAAAGAAAAATTTAAGCCTGAAGGAGCATCAATCCTACTTTGTTTTACCTGTCCTTCCTTAAACTTCCAGTGAATTAGTTGCTTTTTAATAATGTTTGGATCAACTAAACATAAGTGACGTTTAAGTTTGTTTTTATTTATTAATTCACTGGCAAGGGTTTGATGACACTCAACACACTGATGGCCGACATTACCTGATCTATCTTTCAGATGTGTAAAGCCGTTTATCCGAAAATCAGGTTTATACGCCAATTGTTGTTTGCTTTGGGCCACCGTTCCCTCTGGAATTCATACTCAAAATAAGTATAATGTATTTTTATATATATATATATATATATATATATATATATATGCCTCATACACTGTTCTAAATTACTCATTCATAATGTGACAAACGCTCACCCACATACTCAATGGTTATTACTTACTTCAGACGTAAACAAATGTATAAATTGCCAACCTTATCACATTAGTCATAACAATAACCTTATCTTTAGCAGGTTTCCTTTATGAGTGAAAATTCAGAACCTTATACTCTTTACTCTATATTAGACTATTAGATATTCTACTCCTGAATTATCTTAACAACCTCAGTTAATAAAAAGTAACATGCTAATAAAACTTAGGTGATACGCAAATCTATCCCCTAAAGCAGCTATGTCGAAATTGAATATTCTGAACAAACAAATCGAGTCAAGCTCCAGGCACCTTAGCATATGTACAGCACAAGTATTGCACTTGATCATACTTGTATTTGTTTTGTTCTACTTTCATTTATCGTACTTAATTTTTTACAACTATTTTTGTGGCCAAGTTTGAATTACGATTTATATTTCACAATTATGATGTTAATTATTATGTTTGAACTATTTTTACTTCTAATATTCCTTTCTCTTTTAATTTTTATTTTCTTGTAGCCATCCTGCGACCTTCAAGAGCACTCTTCGAGCCTCATATAGGTCGTGATCATGGGTTTGGGAAACAGCGATGTAGTGAATAATATTACATTGTTTTACGCAAAAATACGCTGTTCTAAGCTTATGAGCATATTTTCAGTAAAATTCCTTGTCTCCTCCAACCGCTTAAAATAAATGTAATATTTAATTATAAGTCATCGCTACATCGTATCCATGTCAAGAAGTCCACCTTCTGCCCATGTGACGTTTATTCTATAGGGTCTAATAATTCTAATAAATGTTATTATGGACAAACTGGGAAAGAACTCCAGCCTTAAAGCGATGTATGCAACCATAGTGAGCATTATGCAATCTTTTACATATGTACAATTGTAATAATTCAATCAAGTGGCATATCACCAAATCCATCACCATATGCAATAATTACATTTTCAAAAATATTTTAGAAGGTATATGTATTAAGTCTTTCTATAATATTAATTCAAATCTAGGCTTAGATAATTCTCTCTCGTAAACTGTACTCCAGGTTAAAATGAAGCGCCAAGCGATAGTTTGTCAAACGTCAATTTTGGGGGAATAACTCCGTTCAATTGAATTTTTTTAATATAAACCATGTAAAAAGATAATTTATTGCCAAGCTTAAAATTAGACTAAGTGTCAGTTCCAAATTGGATTACGTCAATAAAGAAGAATAAGAATCAGCTGCAAATTCCACACCAAAAGACCAAGGCAAAATAATATTGGAAAGTTTTTTCTCCTTCCTTTCATTAGAATTTTCTTCTAATTACACACCCTAGGGTCTTCGGACGAATGTACGACATGACAGAATAATTCCTAAGACCATCCCTAAAACGTCAAACCCGACCGCCATGTCTTCGACAATGTGTTGGGGGAAATTAACATAGTGTTGGTTAGGTTAATTGTCACCCTTTTCGGCTTTACGGCAAAATGCCGGGGAGAATTGAATGCTGAACTACTGGCCTCGTCCAATTCCATCTAAATTTAAAAACGATTCAACCTTGAGGCCAAAGTCCTGCCTAAAATCCAAGCTCATATGAGCATGATCTGTAAGCCACTTGATACCTAGGTGTGATACCACACCACGAAAAAAATATACAGCAAAAATCGAAGAGAGACATTATTGAGCAAAAGTTTCGGAAGTAAGTAAATTTCAGGACTACACACATGTCTTTAAAGTCATTTTCAATCATTCATACATGACCCAGATGGCAGAAAGGAATGGACACCTTCTATTCCATTCCACGGTTTGTCCAGACTAGATTGAACGAAAAGTGTATACATAGATCCAAATCTGCTTCAGATGTTATAAATACGATCAGCATAAGACCAGAACTTGCCGGCTCATCAGGTGTGACTTAACGAGCACCACAAGAAAATGCCTGAATTGCAGAGCAAACACGGGTCTAGAGTCATGGCATTCTCAATAAAAATAAGGTATTAAAGAGAATACAACAACAAAAAAATCAGAGGAAGAGGATAAGGCAAAAAAAAACTTACGACAAAGTTGCAAAAAGCTGAGATCACCGAATCAGGAACCTAAAATACACACCAGAAAATAGAAAAAGTGGCGTCAACCAAGATCATGTGGTGCATTTACTATGTACACATTGCCAATCTTAAAAACCCAGGTTCGTTCTCAAAGGAACTAAATCAAATATTGATCAGGAATGGGATGCATGAGATGTGGTTCCACGAGAACCCCTGCCCCCTTAGAGGACATCGTAATGATATAAATGGAACCTCCCAGACCTGCACCATGAACACGGAAGCAATACCCTCCAAATGACAAGCAACATGAATCACAACCACAACCGAGTGAAGAAGCTACCTAAGCAAAATCAGCAGACCCCACGGAAACCCAAATGGAAATGAACCCACTCTGCAACCGGGAGCCCGCAGCAAAAGATCTCCCAGCGGATCGATGGTGAGATCTTCCTCATCCTCCAAAGAACATCGCTATATGTACCACGTAAAGAAGATTAACTTGAAAATATTGGCATCGGAGAAAGCCTTTTTCCCTGCCATGAATGACATATATATATATATATATATATATATATATATATATATATATATATATATATATATATATATATATATATATAAATATATATGTAGAGATAAATAGTGACATCTATAAACGGGAGTAGAGCTGAGCCATTCAGGAGAGGGTTGTTGAAGAAGCTCTCTTTCACTGGATGATCCGGCTAAGCTAAACCAGAAAATTTAATTGCGCGCCCATGCCCCCACCCAAAGTCGTCTTCATCCAGAAAGCAAGCATATGACGTTCCAAGTAGCGCCCGGCGCCTACGGCATAGCGAGAGACGCGGTTCAATGCCTAAGATTCCAACTTAACAATCAAGAACATGGAACTCCCCTAAAAAATTTCCAGAAACGTAGAACAACCCCCAGCCAGGCCTTTCATCCCAAAGAACGACAAAAGGAGAAATTAATAAATGAAAACATGAGCATACTATATTAATTTGGAAATGCCAACCGAGTATATAAATCTAATAATAATTTTCTCGTCCCAAATCTTGCTTAGTAATCTTAACAAATTTACCTGTTCCTTCATCTATGATTTCCCCTATTTCTTATCTATTTCGGAATTTTTGGATAAAGAATTGTCCAATATCTATGAAATAAGTAAGAAACTTTGTTACCCTCGTAAATTTTTTCCGATTTCCTTAAACTTTGAAAATAGAACTGTTTATAGAACTGATAACCCACCGGTTTTCAATTACAAAAATTGTTTTATCTTGCCATACTTTGAACCATTTATTTGTCTCCTATATTTTTAAGCAACTTAATATCTCTGTAAATTTTAGATATGAATCCACTTTATATAAAATGTTAGTCCACAATAAAACAAGGAACAAAGGTGGAGTATATTCTATACAATATTCTATTTGTAATTTACCTTACTTCGGGCAAACTAGTAAATCTTTATCTACTAGAATTTACCAACATAAATATTATATTCGAAGAGGGAAAATAAACAGCGCTTTATTTTTACATTTATCTTAAAATAACCACCCCCTTAACTGGAATTCTGCAAAATTCCTTTATCATTCCGAAGATTTCACAAAAATAAATATTGTCGAGTGTTCCTTAATTAGTATCTTACCCAATATCAACATTTCCCCTGGCTTATTTAAACTCGACCCTGTTTAATAAAACTTATACTAAATGAAATAACTTCATAATGCAGCCTGTTGTCACTCTTTATTAGTGTAATATCATTCATATTGCCTCCCTCATCACGTGTCTTTGTTTTGCTTGTGGATTAACTCTTAGACTTAAATGTTTTTGCTCTAATGATAATCCTTTAATTTTTTTTCGTTTTAGGGATGCACATGTCTGTTATTAGTTGCCTATTGTTCTTTTTACTGGCATTTTTTTGTCTTGACTTTGTGTTTTTTTATTGGTTTGCACTATGTGATCGGCGTTCCCTACGTATCTTTATACCATATATAAGGTTGTCTTCTCTATTTTCATGTTAATCCTTGAAAATGAACTTGCAAAATATAGATCGAAAGTGCTTGGATTCATCTTTTCATTTCCCTGTGGGTTAATTTTCATATATATATATATATATATATATATATATATATATATATATATATATATATATATATATATATATATATATATATATATGAGTAAAAATCATGAGAGGTAACACGTGAACAAGTATAAATATTTGTTTATACTACGTAAGGAAAAAGAAAGATTGATTGGAGTTAGTACTTTCGTCGTCTTAACATTTTCAAATTCACAATGGCTTACAAAATAGAGAGAGAAAGCAATGTTTTCCCTATGAGGTGAGATTTTTTTATAATCTCTGATAAGTCTAATTTGAGAAAGAAAGATGGGATCGGTTCTAAGGGAAAAAAACTGCTTCTTATATCTACATTTCTCTCCTTTGTGAAGAAAATTAGGAACGATTCAAATATATTTCTGCTAATAAAATCATTTATTAACATTATAGTATCTGCTTTTGACCAATTAATCTTGGTGACATATCTTAAGCCTGTCGACGGCCAAAGCACTATTTGAATATCCCTTAGATACTGCATTTCGATCTTGCCTAATTCTTTTAGAGATATTTTTAGAAGTTTAACTATATAGAATAAATTACAATAAAACCTGGTATATTATATATTACATTATTATTGTTCCTATGGCTGTGTTTTATTAACATATTTTTTAATGTATAATTGTATTTAAAAATTATACTTATATTAAGTTGTTTAAAAATTGGTACTGCATAAAAGAAATTATTATGGTTAGATAAAAGTAATATGTTGTGTAAAGGTTCTGTTTTTTCTAACTTGCGGTTATAGAATGTTTTTTTAGCTTTATGCAAACATTTTTCCAAAAAATATTTCGGGTAACATAGATTAAAGGCAATCTCTTCCATTTTTGTAAATTCTTGATCTATATAGTCAGTGCTACATATTCTGAGCGCCCTTAGATACATGGAAGAAAATAATGATGTTTTAATATTTTTAGAATGACCTCAATAAAAATGGACATAGGATAAATTATTTGTTGGTTTCCTGAAAATAGAAACCTTAAACCTGTCTGGTTGTCTAATTATTAAAACATCTAGGAAAGAAAGGCTATTATTTTCTTCTTTGTCTAAAGTAAATTTAATTGGCAGAACCAATGAATTAATAAATAAAAGAAAACCATCGAGGTCTATTGTCTTTCTTTAGAATTCCCAGGACATCGTCCACATAGCGGTACCAAACAATTTGAGTGGACCAAACCGGTGGAATCAGCATCGTTTCAAAATATTCCATATATGTATATATTTGACAATAAGGGAGATAAGCGATTACCCATAACCATGCCAAACACTTGTTCGTAGAACTTACTATTGAAACTAAATTTACATTTTTAATTCATAAACAGTTGACTGATCGAGTTGGACTGTAAACTCAAACCATAACGTTTAGAATACTAGCTAGGAAATCGAATAATTCATCAACGGGCACTTTAGTGAATAATGAGGAAAACATCAAACCTGACTAATCTCAGGTCTGATGTTACACCCATATTGTCTAACTGATTGCAAAGATCAATTGAAATTTTCATATATGAGGGTGATTTGGATCCTAAGATCGGAGAAAGTAAATTTACTAAATATTTGAGAGTTTATATTGGATTGACCCAGTTGCACTGATGATTGGTCTATTGGATTGCGTGGTTTATGGGTTTTTATTAGGCCATACAAATAAGGTAATGATAAATCACTAGAAAATCTGAGTCAATATTTGATTTGTGTTTTTTTCAATATTTTTTAGGTATTTATTAAAATTCTAAATAACATCATCTAAGGGATCGCTTCTTAACGGTACATATGTAGTAGTATCAGATAACAACGTAGCCATTTTTTTCTAAATACAATGTTTTATTCATTATTATACACATTTTGCATTTATCAGTTTTTGTAATATGCAAATCCTTGCCGATTTTTAATGATTTAAAGGCTGTTGTAAATCGTTTTGGAAAATTATGCAAACTCTTATTCATTTAAATTTAGCAATTTAATCGGGAAAATGTTTAAGATGGGAACGCATTTTAACCGACTTAATTCTCTGGTCTCTCTATTAAATTTACCCTTGAACTCGAACAAAATGGTGTCCTCCCGTTGTTAGATCTACTTATTCATAGGACTCCATCTGGATTTAAATTTTCCGTCTATCGTAAGCCTACCAACGTCGATTTTTATATTCCGTTTTACTCAGGTCATAATGATAAAGTCAAACGGTCTGTATTTATTTCAATGTTTCTCCTCCAAGGCAAGGGATCGCGAGGCGCCAGCCCAGAATTGTTGGATCTTGAGATTTCTAAGATCTCTAAAATAGGTAACAATATTAGCTACCCTCAAAGATTTCTTGTAGGATGCGTAAATTTGGTAAAAATAAGTCCTTTTACAGAACTAAAATTCCTCCCGCATACAATTTTAAGAACTCCCTTGTTTTACCGTTTTCTGAGTCATTTTCCTTGCTTCCTCGCCTCTTGAATATGTTAAATATTTTTGTCGTATTCAAGTATCAGTCTACCATGTACAAAATGTTGATTCATAATAATAACAATAGTATAGGGAGGATTTCTTATGTCAATTGTTTAGTTTGCCCTAAGCAATACTTTGAGCAAACCGGTAAATCATAAAGTGTACGTTTGACGCATTAGAAATACAATATTAGAAGGGGCTGAAAGTAATCGTGCGTCCTTTGTCCATTTATCGGAAAATAATCACCCTATTCATTGTAACTCTGCTAAATCTTTTTACAAATGTGATGACTTTGTTCAGAGAAATATTCTCGAATGCTCATTCATTAATTCCTCGCCTAATAGGAATATATCCCCCAATCTCTTTAAACTGAACTCTGTGATTAAAGGGCTTTTTTTATAACAAAATCCTCCATTTTAACGGATTTATCATGTAGTGAGAAAAAATGTATGTAAGCATTTGAATTTGTAGGCTTTCGATAGACTGAGCACTGAATATAATTTTTTGAACGGTGGATATTTTCCGAATAGATAATATGTGAGTGAGAGGTTTTACCCACCGCATTTGATAAGATTCCAGCCAGCCATTTTGATTCAAATATTGTGGTTTACCATTATCTTTCACTGCTGATAATATACATCAGGCCATTATGATATCTTCCATTCCATTATATATATATATATATATATATATATATATATATATATATATATATATATGGAGTGGCATATAGTAAATTTTGTTCGAAAATAGCTTATTTTTACTACGAGTATGATGAAAACTGGATGTACCCTCTTGGTAGCTCCCTCAATTAGAGTCGAACAGCGCGTATTGCAAAATTCCTGTTAGATTTGATACGACGTTCTATATAAAGGACACAATGATACTTTTGATGCATTTAAACACGTTTTTATTGTTTGAACACATTCACTGCCATATCACCAAAATTTGGTGACATGGCAAGATTGAAATCGCATTGTCACCAAATATTGATGACAGCTGATTCTTTGGTTTGAGCCTTGTCTCTAACGATTGGTGACGTTCTATGCTGATTTCATTACAAAAAATATACTTGGCGCTCCAGGCAATATTCTGTCTTCTCGGTTTGGCTCCCTGCAGAGTGTAGACCTCGTCACCACTTTTCAAAAAATTGCATATAGATGACCAAGGTATTGAATGATACTGGTACATGCACTATTTTGTTTTATTTTTCTTACTTTTTACACAGTAAAGAACTCAAATGTTCATGTTTGCCTGAAGAATGAGACTTAATTTAAGCCATACAAAAATTAAAACATTCAAAAAAATAAAAAATATTGTTTTGAAGTAAGAAAAAAACAAAATAAAAACATAAATCTAAAGCTTCACAAATTATACTTTATTACTTGAATGCATTCAACAAAGGGAAAACTTACTAAATTAGAACATTAACAAATACAAATGAAGTACATTAGCATAAAGTTAGGTTTTTATAAATATCTCTAAAACATGAAACACACATTGCTGGGGAGATTTAACATGCAGGACAATAATACTTTTATTTCTTATTTTTTTTCCTTGCTGCATCTCTACCCCTTGAAGCAACAGCCTTTTAATAACAGATCCTGCTGGTTTGATACACTACTCTATTTTGTTCTTTCTTGAGAATCTCAAGCACATGAGTTTGACTGGTTGGCTTGATATACCTTTCTTTAGTTTGATAACCTAAAAGGACCAATGCAATTTTCTCTTCAAACGATTTTATACTCAGATTCGTTCCTTGCATCTCTTGAGCTATTATATGCGCATTCACTACGCTGTTTCCTAGAAGCAGCTCAATCCGTATCTTTCTATATCATTTTACACCCTTCCGAAGGGTTGTGGCATAGGATGCCATTTGGTCAGAGAGATCTATTCTGACCTTTCCTTTATTGTATGCTAAGACTGCCTCCCGCTTTGTTTATGTTCTTACATTCCGTTGTTGAATGGTCAATGTAAGAGTAGTTGATGGTCCTGGAACATTTTTCGGTTGATCTTCTTCTTGATGATCCTCTTCATGTTGACTTATGTCATGCATTCTCTTTGTAACTTCAACCAGATGTGGTGTGTGTTTGGTTGAGAGTACTCTTACATCTTGTGCATCTTTCCATTTGAGGATGATAATGCCATTGTGATCTTCTTTTGAGGTTACTTCTCTTCTCCTTAGTTTGGTGTCTATAACATCTTTTGGCATATTATTTTGCTTGCCCTTACAGTTTCTACTAAATGAGTGTTCTTTTGTAGGCAGCTTCTTGCTAATTTAGACATTGTGTGGAAATTGTTTCACAAATAATGACTGGCCTTCATTGAAAAAATTACGAATCAACTGCTCACATACACATTGTGCTACTTCTACTTCTCTTACACCTGTTGATGACTTTCTTTAGTCTTTTCCAGGTTGTATATAGGTGTTACCTGTCATTAAGCATAACTTAAATAATTTGATTCCATAATTGTGCGCTTTGTTTGGAATATATTGGCGGGACTTAAGTCTTTCTCTCCATGGAATCAGTGTTTCGTCGATAACAACGTCTTTTCCCGTAGTATATATTCTCTTGTATTTTCTGATAACTGTGTCCACAAGTAGCTAAATTTTATCTAGTCAGTCGCATTCCTACAGTTCTTTATTTTCAGAGAAATAGAAGCAGTAAATCTCTTTGCAGTTCAAACCCATCCGAAATAAAATTCATAAGAAATATTTGATTTTGTGTTCTGCTATTGGCCGCCATTTTCTATGTAATGCGTTGGGTCGTAAAGTGTTGTCGCTTCTTTTTGTCGTAACTTGTTTTGCATAGATGTTCATCGGTTCACCAAGAAGTTGTATGACTTCATCATCAAGAATTAATTTGAAGGCATAATCTGGTTTCGCATCGTTGGCTTGTCGAGTGGCGAGCTGAATGGCATTATTGCCTGTAAAATCGATGTCTTGCTGTCGTCCACTAAAATCAGTCTATCTTGGAGTTGTTCTTGAATCATCTCTTGTTCGTGCTAACTACTCCTCCTATCTCTTTTCTTCTACGGTCAATTCTCTCAAAGCTTCCTCCAGTTGCTCTTCTGCATCACTTTCACTGAATCCACTAAAGGCTTCATAATTTGGATCCTAACTGAATCACCATACGACAGGTCGTAATCAGAAACTTCATCCTCTAGCTGTCGCTCAATAGCATCGCCATTATAATTCAGAGCTATTCGCTTACTCATTTAAATAACCATAGGCGGTATGAATTAATTTAGAATCGGAAATTTATAATTCCCCTAGAAAAATAAAATGCAATATTATTCGAAATATATATATATATATATATATATATATATATATGATGAAAATTAATGCAATATCGCAAGAAAAGATGAGGAATTAAACCACATTCTCCCAAGACAATTTAATTCAGAACAGTTTCGGGGTATCTCACACCCTTTTTCAACTGACACTGGATAGGAAATATAAGAAAAATGCATACAAACATAACACAATGGTCAGGTCGTGAAAGATCCCCTCTTTTTTCCCCAAACACCACCTGACCATTGTGTTATGTTTGTATGCACTTTTTTTATATTTTCTATCCAGTGTCAGTTGAAAAAGGGTGTGAGATACACCGAAACTGTTCTGAATTAAATTGTCTTCGGAGAATGTGGTTTAATTCCTCATATATATATATATATATATATATATATATATATATATATATATATATATATATATATATATATATATATATATATACCAGGCAATGGCTTCGCCACTATGATTAAAATTCATTATCTAAAAAAAAGCAGCCATGGTTAATTTTTTAGAAATTTTTTGAACTTAGCCAATTACAATAATTCTAAAAAGGAACTCCAAACTAAATTTTCTCCCTTTCAAAATAGCACGTTGCCAAAATATAGTTATATATGAAGCTATATAAAAATAAATTTTCTGAACTTCACCATTTGTAATTCTTTGGGATTTAAAAAATGAACAAAATTTTGATACTTAATGTTTTTTTCTTTTAGTTTGGTTGTCACCTAAGTATATTTAAATTTCTTATCAAATTTATTTCTACTAATTCCTTTATAATATCCAAAAACAAAATGGTGAAATTCAGAAATAAATACGGCCGTATGCTAAGAAAAATGTGAAATGCACTTTTATACGATTTAGTGTAGCTTCACAATTATTTATAAATTTATTATATGCAAAAGGCTAAAATGTAAAATAAATAAAAAAATAGGGTTTTTTTTGCGCAAATGCGCATTTTACCATTTTGTTTTTGGATATTATAAAGAAATTATTAAAAATAAATTTTGGAAAAAATTTAAA
Organism: Ceratothoa steindachneri; assembly: GCA_963969495.1. Taxonomy (NCBI): domain Eukaryota; kingdom Metazoa; phylum Arthropoda; class Malacostraca; order Isopoda; family Cymothoidae; genus Ceratothoa; species Ceratothoa steindachneri. The sequence continues at coordinate 88,167,758 of OZ018325.1, read as the reverse complement.
TATACTTAGGTGACAACCGAACTAAAAGAAAAAAACATTTATTAATTTTTCACCCATCTTCAAAAAGTGAAGTGATGATGATGATGTATACATCATATTATATATAAATTATATTATATTATAATATTATAAGCTCTCACAAGTATCTGATGACATGGCCATCAAAGGTGAAATACACATAAACCAATATTTATATTTTTTATTAATCCCTTATTTGTGGTTTGATACATGTGAAGAATATACAAATACATATATATTGCACATAATTCGAGAGGCCTCCAAAGCAGTATTGTACATAGCACAATTTGATTCTCATAGGGCTATGGTAACATGGCCTTTGCAGTTAGAAGCAAACTTTGACCGCCATTTTCTTCAAGAAATAATAACTGCTGAACACCAACATTGGTGCCAAACAACTTTATTGGCAATATATCTCACCTTCCTGGCACTAATAATTTTTTTGTGTGTGTGTCCTCGAGGTACATTTTGCTGAAAATGGGCTTGGCAAGGAAAGTGTTAACATATAGATATGTTTTTAATTGTAATATTAATCAATGTGGCTGCCCACGGTGGCGAGCACGCAATCCAGGCAAGACCTGGAGGCCGCTCACGCGTTGAGGATGAAGTCCATCCTCACACGCAGTTGACGGAGGACTTATACGCGTCGAAAGTGCTGTAGCGGAGCTTGCAGGACTGGTTCTTGATTTGTGCCCACATGTTATAGTCGAAGGGATTCAAGTCGGGTGATTGTGGCGACCAAAATTTCTTCGACCAAAAGTTAATGTTTATTTAAGAAACGATGAGTAATAAACTAATGAACTATAGGTTGACTAGAAAACAACATATATATATATATATATATATATATATATATATATATATATATATATATATATATATATATATATATTTCTTTTACACATACGTAATGTTTGGAATCTCTCTGAAGTTGTTCATTGCTAGCTTCTTGGATGACAGGGGGTGAAGATAACCATCAAAGATACACAAATGTTTTTACTTCCTAAAAGCATCAAAAGATATATGAAAATGATGAAAATTTGGGCTCGCCAAAATATCAGTTTGGCCCAACAACGTTAATCGACGGCAGTGTGTTAAATAATTTTGATCAAGTTTTCTTGTTTGTGCACCAAACAACAATTAAATTAACTACGGACAGTAAATATTTATATCTTTATTATAGTAGTTAGTTGATTATAGACTATCCAAGACGGAGAAAGAGAGAAATTAAATTTGAATGATTTGTTCTTGAAGGATTGGCAAGTCGGCCTAGATAGGATGCCTAAAATGGGTTGGAATCGTTATGGAACTGTCAGAGAATTAGCATCTTCGTAATTCATGAGAAAAGCTTTGTTACACAATACATTCATACGATAAAATGATTGTTACATACAAAGGTATATACAAGTTAAAAGAAGCAATCTTCATCCACACAATTATAATTATTTAAATATTTATAAATTCAATATGGAAAAATTAGTACGGTCATTGAGCATTATTTAAAATTGTGTAGTTTTTCAATACATCAAAATAACTTTACACACGAAATTTGCAATATTTTTGTGTGAAAGATATAGAATTAAGTATCGTTTCAAGACATGCTAAGAATTCTTTTTTTTTCATAATTACAGGAGAAAAACTGAATAATATTACTTAGAAGACAACCAGATAAACGTGGTTTTTATAAATTGAGCGTGAAAGGTCCACGCACAGAATTTAAGTATTTTATAGATTTAATCCTTGTTATTTAAGGAATAGTGACACTAAAAGCGCTTTTTCAACGAGTCTTCGCCTGAAATGAACCATTATATGTTTGCAGAACTATGATGAGCTTCCCAAGTTACCAAAAATCACATATGTGCATTATGTATTTTGGGAGGCCATCCGCAATATACGCAATTTGCAATCTATAAATATGATTGTACCCAGAAAACGAGGATCCAACATGTGTATTATGGGAACTTTAGCGATATTATAAAGGAAAAATATGACAACGGCAATTCACAAGGTTGCCTGGAAGACATACGAGGTTACCACAGGTTGATTGTCATATGAGTTTATGTAAATACTCAGGTTTTCTCTTTGTGCTGTATGCAAAATTTAACCAAATAGTTTGGAAAGATATTGTTTAAGCGAGGAACAAGAATACAACGGTTGCTTATAAAATATGTGAAAGGAAAGAATAGTGTGGTTTACGTTTAGATTTTTAAAAATATGTTGTATGCCTAAGGATCTGGTATTTTAAAAGAAAAGTTGGAACGCAAACTTTCCCATTATAAGAAACAATCAGATTTAACATATGAAAACAAGCAATCCTTTTGTGAAATGGCTTTAATAACTTTTACCTCGGATATATCTGAGAACTTTCTAAGCATTAATTTTATCAATTAACGATATATAAAAGATAGGTAGGTAAATTCATAAAACTTAGGCTTGGACCCCTAGATGTTGAAGATAGTTTTTGGAAATTGTGGTCTGGCAGAGGGAATTGTTGCAAGAGTTAGTTTGTATGTTATATATAGCTCGGATGTTGAAAGCAATTACATTTATGATCAAATTGTTTGATATTATTCTTTAACGCAAATGCTAATAAGTATTTTCTGGTGAGAGAAATTATTGCTCATGCAAATGAAGGTTAAAATTCAAACTCAAATAGAGAGGAAAAAAACATGTTAACTCATTATAAGGATGTACCAACCGTAATTATCTGAACCAAATTTGGGGAAGAGTAGAAAGATATAAATTTGCGTGATGCCTTTTAATTAAATACTTAAAAGAGAGACATATTCTTATATTTCTCAGCAATACCCGAAAATTAGTCAGCTCTAAAGAGGTTTGAATATACAATATTTTGGTAACCATCATTACGGTCCTAAATGGTTTGAAGCTTTGGGGCAAAGAAGTAGATGGCAGGGATGGAGGTATAGCATCTGCTTTAGACCGGGTTTGTTTGTTAACCATGGGAAAGAAAATTTACGAACAGCCTTGCCGTTAAGTTCAAAGTGTATCAGATTGGACAAAGTTTTTGTTATAGAACATTAAGGCGTTTTTTAATTGGAAGCTTCTTAAGGCGGTGTAAGCAGCTAAACATTTCTTTGAGGATAAGTATAATTCACTTTAGACTATGCTACACCTATTCTTGAAGAAAGCTAGCCGAACCAATCTCACTATAGTATGTATATAAATGAATTCTCCATCCCTTTCATGCTTGCGTCACTATGATCGTAATGAGGGCATTGTAGACGGGATGATAGAAGATGTGATGTTCAAGATCGCAACTTTGGCATCTTAAATGCAAGCTGCACAAGAGAAGACCCTTGAAAGATGGACAAGCGATTTTCTTTGTCTCCTTTGTAAAGGAAATATATTGATAGTAGAGACTTTGATGGTATTAGGAAATAAGTGGTTCTTTTCAAGCTGGTATCTGATCGATGGGCCACTTTTCTAGATCAGAAATTACACGCTCCCAAGAATAATCAAATGGAGCGATGAGGAAAAAACAGCGTCCAAAAATATTTTTTAAGTTTATATCCAAAATAAATAAATGAGTAAATATATAATTAATGATTGCTAATGTTGAAATAGTAGCCTACGTAAAGATAACGAAAATAATTTCTTCGGAATTCGCGAAATGCCTAGTGGCTAAATAATTATAATAGAGGGCAAATTTCTACTTGAGGAGGAGCACCCTGGAAATTGCAGCCAACAACAAAGCGAGAGGAAAATAATAATAAAAGTAGGCACAAACGTAGTAGTAGATGAATCCTTTGGCATGTAGCATAATAGCGCTTCTGGATCATAAGTCTTTTAAAAAATATTTCCTCGGCCGTTGTGTTTTTCCTTAACTCAATATAGACCTGAACTCTGGTGAATGAATTACGTCAACGGAGTGTAGAAAGCTCTGAAAATAATCAAACCTAGAGTCTACTCTGTCACCTTGGTAAGACAAAATTCGGGAACATGTATCCATCTCTTCCCCTTGTTTACTCAGGCCAGCTCAAAAAGGAATACATTAGTGTCAAGATCTTGCTAGATGCATTGAAATATGAAGAGTACGGTTGGTAGGTTATCGGAGAATTAAAAATAGTGAATTTCTTGATGAGTCTCGAAGGTGGCTATATTAAGTTTTGTTGTTATTTTTGCCTTTGTGACAGTTGTGACACCGTGGCAGGATTAGTCACAATGGACCGAGTTTAGTATGGGGAGAAACAACGTCAAATGGGAGCATTTCTTGGACCTTCGAAAAGTACTGCCTTCCCCTAGGCACTTAAATTTGGGCCATATGAAACAATTCGTCAGAGCTCTAGATAAGGAATCGATAGCTTTCAATTATCTCCAAGAATTTTTCCTAAGCTATCTGTGGAAAAGGTCCACAAATAAAAAAGATCATGAAGTGCAAGGAGTTTCCCGAGAAGCTCAGTATGATGGAAAAAGCACTGTGGGGCAGCTTTATCGCAGTGATTCTGGGCTTTCTAGGTAATCACGAAGCCGCAAACTATGTAGAGCTTTTAGAGAAATTGACGAGAGACTAAGACAAGATGAGTTGCAGGATGTCTCTGAAAGTACATATTCTTGACGCTCATCTTGATCAATTTAAGGAGAACATGAGAGCACACTTCAAGGAGCATCTCGAGCGATTTTATCAAGATCTAATGGATTTTTACGCTGCTATCAAGGATTGTATAATGAAAATCCTATTGAGAGACTATATTTGGAGGCTGATTCGTGAAAATAATTTACAGTATAAGCGTAAATCATGGAAAACTACACATTTCTAATATTTTAATTTTCTTACTTATGTAATTCTAGAATAAATAAATGCTATCTTTGCATCATGTCATTTTGTTTCTACTTTATGCAAATGAAAGATCAAATTTGCTACTTTCTTCCAGAGGAAATAGGTGTATTTCATATAAATATCATTATCTTGGACACAAAAGCAAAGTTTGAAACAAATAAGTTTTTTTTCATATATTCTAGACACAAGCAAATAGAAAATAACAGTTTCTACCCCAAGGCAAAAATCGTGTTACACAGTGTATAATTATCGATCCATTGTGACTTTTTGCTCTCGGGTGGTCGGCGTGCTATTTGCTGGTGATCAGTATGATCACTTTATTCTCCATACATTTTGTATATTACAGGTTATTGAAATTTCTTATTACAGTGATGATCTAATGAACATCGAATAGATTTTTATTTAGTTTGTTGGATTTTAATAAAAGAATCTATGATTTTCCATGAACTTGTTTTGCATCAATAACTTTTATTGTTTTGTGGCTTCTAAGCGTGTGAGAGTAATTTTAGGTGCCAATTTGTTTTATTATTTGTTTAGACACATTCTTTTTCTCTAATTAACTTAAATTTGGGCATTTTTCTGTTTTGAGGATTATTCTAATTTTTCATTTCATTATGCAATTGATTTTACGCGTACTGATCTAAAGGTAGGAGTTTTGGTGATCTACCGGGAGTTATTATGATCTGAGTGGCGCCGTCCACAATTTGTTTCTTGTTCCTCCGTAGTTAGATTGAAACTAGAAATTATATACTAAAATTATATTGAAAGATTGGTGAGAGGTAGTGTTTTCTCATTCAAATAGACATATCTGAACATTACGCACTTTTCTGGCAAACTAACTCTAGTTAGTTAATGGCGTAACTCCGCTTTCGATATTTCGTCGGAGTTCATCGCAACTAGAAATGTAGCAATACTGTTAGAGATCTGCTGTTACAATTATTTGTTAGGTAAAGGTAGCATGGGCAAATTACGTCCAACACGAGATAATTTGGAGAAGTTGAAACAAAATACACAATTACAATTTAAAGACGAAATACAAAAAAATGCAAAACAAAAATACCAAACCATTTGCAGATATAAGTGCGGAAAGAAATAGAATGAAATAGCATTATTATACATAGACACTTATAACACTCGAAAATGTCTATGTGCATAGTGATAAATCTGTCGGAAAACATGTTTAAGGAGCTTTTTATCTAATTGTTTTAAGGTCTCGTCCGACTAGCTTTGTGTTTATTCTACTTCAATGAGGGGTGTTTGACATTTTGTTATAATGTGATGACTGAAAATAAGTCGCTGCGCCGGACAGCGTTTTATTATTCTATATTATATTCCAGATTTGGGTCCTTGTCTGTTACCAAACAAGTATTGACATTTGCTGTCACCCTTTTGGTACAAGACCCCAGCCCATTCTTGTCATTCATCTTGTTGTTTACTTTTCTGAGGTGAAGTGGGGGCGAGTTAGTCGGTTTATGTGTTATTTAAATGTTCGTTGAGTATGGCCGTGATTCCAACTATTCTGGATATACAATATTTCGGGCTACTCTTTCGTTGCCTTTTGCTGATGCGGATTGCTGTTAAATGAAACATCGCTTTAAAGTCTTCTTCTTCTTTGAAATGTAATTAAACGCTGATGCATTGCGCTCATCAATTAAACAATAAATAAAGAAAAATCTTTATATATATTGGCTTAATTTCACACATGAAGTTAACTAATTTAAGTTTATCTCCTTTTCAAATCTACTTTATGTTAATATAAGGTCCCCCTATGTGTATTTCTTTCTCTTCACCTTTGCCCACTCTTACGTGGGGTCGGAGTTTTTGAAAAGCCTTCGCTACTCGTTCCGGTTCTGCGTGTCACCTCTTGTGAGTCCCTTTCCATCAAGATCTTCCTAATATTTTCCATCTAACTACTTTTCTGCCTTTTAGGGTTACAATTTCCCCCCTCTCCCAACCTCCATCTGCATCACCTCTTTCCTACTCATTCTCTCGTCTCATCCCGAGCCCATACCACTGTAGTCTCTTTTTCTGTATTTTCTTTGGAATTTCTGTCACTTTTATTGTTCCTCTTAATCGTTTATTCCAGATCTTATCTATCCTCGTCACTCTACAAGTCCACCTCAGCATCTTCATCTCGGTGACTTCGAGCTTCCTCTTCTTGGCCTTCTTTATTGCCCATGTCTCCGCTCCGTGTAACAGTGATGGTCTAACCACTGTCTTATACACTTTCCTCTCTGTCCTTATGTTAATCTTTTTGTCACATAGTATTTTAGATGTCTTCTTCCAATTAATCCTTCTCACTTTAAATCTATTGGCAATCTCATCGTTCAAATCTCAATAACTTGTCATGGTGGACCCCAAATATCTAATATTCCTCCCTCTTTTCAAGAGTTCCTCCTGCATTCTAAGCTCTGCCTGGGCGTCATCCAAGAAACTCAGATACTCCGGTTTTTCTCCTAATTATTTTCAACCCCCTCGGCTCTAATGCTTCTCTCCAATGCTCTAGCTTTCCTTCAATTTCTAATCGACTAGTGCCGCATTATACAATGTCATCAGCAACAAGCGTGCACCGGGGGAAAGCGTTCCTTATCCCCTCAGAAATGACATTTATTATTAAGTCCAAGAGGTATTGGCTTAGAGAGGACTCTTGGTGTAAACCAAATTTGACAGTAATCCATCCTGTACGGCCCACACTGATTCCTACCCGAGTTCTAGCATCAGAATATACTGTATATCCTGTATCAGGTGTACATACTTTTATGGCACACCTTTACTTCCCAAACATCTCCATACTTTTTGTCGTGGTACCCTGCCGTATCCCTTTTTCTAGATCAATAAAAACAATGTGTAATCCTTTTCCTTTTTTCAGTATTTCTCCATTGTCTTTCTTAAAGCGAATATTGGGTCAGTTATTCCCCGGCCAGGTATGAAACCAAATTGCTAAATCCCATATTGCTGTTTCATTCCTCAATCGACTTTCTATTAGTCTTTCCCTGATCTTCATAGTGTGAAACATTAGCTTCATACCATTATAGTTCCCACATTCTTGGATGTCACCCTTATCTTTATATATTGGTACTATAATACATACTATCTCTCTATTCTTCCGTTAATTTTTCTTCCAGGTAGATTTTCCTCATCAGATCCAACAGCATGTCTACACCCTCATCTCAAAGTTTCTTCTATACTTCTGCTGAGATACAGTCTAGTCCACTTGCTTTTCCGTTCTTCATCTTTTCCAGGGCCATTCCCACCTCCTTCCTACTTATCTCGGGTGTCAAACTCACATTTGAAACTCTCTTCCCATATGTGGGTATAGGATTTTCTTCGTTGAGTAGCTTCCTATAATATTTCTCCCACCTATCCTTGATCTTATCCTCCTCACTTAACACTAGGCCTTTCAGGCATAATATCGAAGTTTGCTGACGACACCAAAATCGCGAATTCAGTACTCACTAACGCACAGATTAATAAAATGCAGAACACTCTCAATAAATTATCGAACTGGGCGCAAACGTGGCTAATGCCTTTTAACACCGACAAATGCAAAGTGCTCCATATCGGATACCGAAATGTCAAAGCAAATTACTCACTAAATAGTATTCAACTCTTAAGCGTAGACAGAGAGACAGACCTAAGAATAACAATATCGAGCGATCTCAAGCCCACTCAACAATGCTCAGACGTCACAAAAAAGGCGAATAAAATAATTGGATTGATTGGTAGAGTGTTCGAGTAGAAGTCCAAAAATACAATCATTACTCTCTATAATTCTTTGGTCCTTCCCATTATGGAATACTGCTTCCAAGCCTAGTGCCCGTACTATCAGAAAGATATAGTGAAATTAGAATGGGTCCAACGAAGGCTCATTAAAATGATACCAAGTCTAAGGAACATAACCTACGAAGAGCGACTTAGAGAACTAAATCTCTTTCTGTTAAATCACCGTAAATTAAGGCGGAACTTAATTCAGTTCTTTAAAATTATCAAAGGCATAGACAATATGGAGCGCAATAAATATTTCACTATCGACCAGTCAAATTACACGAGAGGAAACGGTTGTAAAATTATAGGTATTCATTTTAACTCGCACGAACCTAAGAACTTCTTTTTTAACCGAATCGTTAACTTATAGAATGGGCTTCCTCGTAAAGTAATAGACTGCAACACCCTAGATACTTTCAAACGCCGTATAGATAAATACTTTGAATCAAATTCCCGACTAACTGCGTTTTTATTGCGATTAACTAACTCGCAAGTATTCAGGTGTCAGGTAAACCCAATTTTTCGTAAAAATAAATTTCACTTCGGAATCTCTCTCATGTTTCCTGTACAGCTCTTTCTTTCTCTCTCTCTCTCTCTCTCTCTCTCTCTTTCTCTCTTTCTCTCTCTCTCTCTCTCTGATAAGACACTGTGTTGATAATAAGAAAAAGAAAGAGCATGTTCTAAGCCTAGACGAATAAGATAATTTGATTCTAGATCTATATAAAATGTAAATACGCTTCTGTCATCTTTTCAGAACACATAAATCCTAGATTGTACATGAATAAATACATTTAAAAATATCCTACAGAAAATTTGAATCCCCAAACGGTACTAGCAATGTTCAATAAGTCAAAAAGTTTTAAAATAAGAATGGAAGTAGTAGATGGATCTAATAGATAATAAGCGTCAAAAATATAAAAAAATGCATGTTAAAAAAGGAGCATGTTCTGATATAAGATTATTAAGATAAGTCATATTTTCGTTTATTTTTTAGTATATATTAATCTGTTCCTGCTCTCCTGTTAAAATTTCCTGGGGTCGTCTATTTTCTCACACTAATCCAAGCCCGGAAACGGGTGGGAGAGGTGGGTGAGGAGAGACTTTATCTTTGCTATCCTATGCCTTACACGAAGTATTGTAATAGTTAGAATTTAGAATAAAAATAAAGGTACTTCCATTGTATTGGACCGAACAACCTCTTAAGATAGTTATTACCTTCCTCATTATCTTTTATCTCAGGCAACCTAGTTTGGACCACAAGGTCTGTTGTGGCCTGTTCATCTATGATCATCGTTCACCTGCTTTATGCGGGTAAAATCTTTCGAAATATTGTCTCTTGGCTTTGCATTTCTGTTCAAGCTCCTTTCTCATCCTGTTGTTTCCAATTCTTGTTCGATCTCTTTCCAAACTTGTGCCTTTACCACAGCAAAGGCTAGTTATTCCCATTTTCCGTAATTTTTAATCTAACATTTGATTAACTAGCCTGTCATAAATCTGTTTTGTAATAGATAGAGAGAATATTATGGACGCCGCTTATGGAATGCTTGACAGTCTCTAGAATGGCTCCAATTAAAAGACCCTCTTGATGGGGCAGCTTTACGATCACCCGCGAAAAAAAGGAGTGATAAATTTCTTAGATATGTTATCTGGGGGAAAGCTGACAAGAACATACAGGAGATTGAGCTGAATTTAGTTGTTATGCAGCAATGCCGTTTCTCTTACAAAAAAACTAAGCATTCTAAACATTTTGGCATATAAACTTTTCTAGAAAATTTCTAATCTTCTGATAAGTATCGTTTAATTTAACAAAATTAAAATAACCTTTACCCTTACTTACTTTATGCCTGTAGGTTATCACACATTAATTTATACAACCTTGGATTTTCTCCGACAAAAGTTACGGAAGGTTGTTGTGAAAGAAATTTAGGCGTTCTTATCTTTTTACATAGAGGAATATGTAGATGACGTAAAAAGAGAGCACTGCCATTAGGCTTCCCTTAACCTCTAGTTTAAAACTTCAAAATGTTAACCTAAAACTAAGGAAAACCTAATGGAATTTTATTTAGTGAAAATAAAACACAAATTAGAATACAGTTCCAATTTTTTTCAATCCTACAAAATGGATATGAATAAATAACTAATGCTTAAATTACATATTTTCCGTTCATCTTTAGCGATCTCAACCCATTTCCACCAAATTAACGATAAATCACTTTTGCCATTAAATTTGTGCAGGAATATATTAAATTTAGAAAGAAAAATAAAACAAATTCTTAAATGTGAATAATAATATTATTAGATAAATAATTTTATTGACATGAATAAAGGGGAGAAATAATTACGAGAAATAAACAATATTTCTAGTGTAGTGAACTAGAACGCTTATCATATATATTTAATTTCAGATTCATATAGATATTTAGTTTTAACTTTAAACCTCATAAAATGAAAAAATATCTAAACTTTTAAATATGTTTTCACTGAAATTTTAAACTGAAATTAGTTTAAAATGAATTATTCAGAAGATATAAATCCTGAAAGAGATTAAAGGTTATTTATACCAATTTTGTAAATTAATTTATGTCGTTCTTTAAAATATACATACAATGGTAAGATAAACTTCTTACCAATTCAATTTATCCTAATTTAGCACAAGGTTCAAAAAAAGGTTCATGAACATTAACCATTAAGCAAAAATTGGAAATTGATAAGTGAGTAAATCTGTGAATTAAATTCAATGATGAGTAGTTCAGCTATAAAAGACATAGTCCAAATGAACAACTCAATAGTGTTCACATTTTATGCTTATGATAAGTAAACTCAGTTAATCGTTTGCAGAAGTTTAACTTTCTTTTCGTTGAATTCTCTAAATTCTTTGAAAATTCCTTCAAGAGAAGAAATATCAGGTGTAGTTGTTGCTGGAATTTCAGTGATAGCAGAGGCTAATTTTTCTGTGACCTTCTGAAGTTCACCCCACGAGTCGGCCAATTCTTGTACCTGAAGAAAGAAGCAATAATTCTGTATTATATTACAATAAAAAGAGACAAAGTTGGAGGCCATACCAATTTAACGAATATTATATATTTTCTTTAAACATTATAAGGCCCTAGCAAAAGTTTATGAATAACCCAGTTGTGAACTATTATTAAATTAGGTATGCTTCCTTTAATTAAGTGATAGAATTTAAATATTTATCGTAATTGCAAATTAAACCAAATGATGCATCGCTCTGAATAAAGCTTCAATTTAATATGCGATATTATATTTTTGTAATATTTGATTACGTGAATTATCATTTAATTCTTTACCTCAAATTAATGTGTCATATGCCACCAATTAGATGACTTTGTAAAAATCAAATTTCTATTCACACAGTTATCAATTCAGAAAAAAAGTTATTTTATATTTCTTACAATTATATTAGCAAATATTATAAGACTTAATTTTAGATTTAATATGAACTTTGACTATAATTTAATTTACTTTATATTGAGACAAATTGATGAAAATAAATCCATTAGGTAAATCTATAATTTTTCAATTGCAGGCTCTCCTCTCCTGCCACCTTTTACCTTAGTAACGCGCTCCACTGCAGTCTTCTTGACCGTCTCCCATCGAGTAGTGAGTGTTTGTACCTCATCATCAGCCTTGGTCTGTTTCTCCATTTGAGACCGAGACACAGCGGCATTGTCCAGCTTGGTCTTGTTCTCAGTGCAGGCAGTTTCATATGTCTGAAAACAAGATGCATCAGTTTCTATTTATAAACCAGTAGGTTTAAAATTAGCCCGGCTCTATACTTCAATGATACTTTGGTTCTTTTGCGTGTCTTATATCTTAGGAAGATTTTAAAATTTATCTAACATGTAATTAAGAAAGATTTTAATTAAATGAGCCTTATTTTTTCACCCCGTATCTTTCATTACTTTGAAGCTTGCAGTCAGAAACAATCTTTTAAATAAAATAAAAAGCTAGAATCCCTAAAGTAAATATGGTCCTTGCAGAAAGAATAATTGTTTGGGCTCTATTCAACATCTTTCGAGCTCTTTTAGGAAAAGATTCCTGCAATTCTGCCAAATTTTCTACCAGTTAGAAAATCATCCGCTACCATACAACAGACCCGAAATTAGAGGAGCCTACTATGCTTTCCTCACAATTACTCGTTACCAGGCTGTCTCAAAAGTGAATCAGTTAGTAGCTTTTCCTGTTCTGTGTTCCTTCATTCATTTTCTCTTTCTCTCACACTCTCTCTCTCTCCACAGAACTTAAATAAACTAATTTTATCATCGATGTAGAATAACTTTTACTAATTTATAACATGATTATATGTATTAATATAAATTATTTGAAAACTCCTGTATCATGAGCAGCAAAATACAAATTATTTACTGTTTCTAGGTACTTTACCTTCACAGTTTCCAGAAGTTTCATGGTATCTTCCAGACTAAGAGGCTTTTGCATTGGCGCTTTTGCAACATTCTCTGCCTCATCCATCCAGGGCTTGAAGGTTTTAATTCCATATAAGTAGTCGGCGAAGTACTTTTGGTCCTGCGTGATGCTCCCGGCTTCCACTTCGACCTTTTCATGCAGCTCATTCACGGTTTCTTTGATTCTGTCGTATTCCGTTATATGCTTCAATGCAGTTTCATTAGTCTGACCACCCTCCTCCTCTGTGTTAGGATGTTAAACAATTAGTGAGATCAAAATTTAAAAGTGAACAATAGAACCTTTTATAAGCGCCGACAAACATAAACAACTTGAAAACATAAAATTTCATCTCCTCAACATTTGAATTAATTAGTGGTGCCTAAAATATCAAAATTTTGCCCTAAAAACAACGGAATGTAACTTTAGTGAGAGGTTAAAATTATGAAATGCATTTTTAATCAAATCTCACAACCTTAATTAGGATAAAAATATATTTTTTCTTATTTCTTTGTTTTCGATGAAAAAATAAATAAATTATCACAATAAATATTATAAAATTTAGATTATCTTATTTGATTAATTTTGTTTCGGTAGGTTTTCCATCACTTTTGGGGCATTTGATGTCCCTCTATGGAGGTGATCTTGAGGTTAACCCGCGATCCAAACAGCCCGCCACAACAACATGAGCGGAGCCGCAGCAATTACGATTCAACTCAAATCGGATCACCATCTCACGGCTAACCATGTCCAATTAGGCTTAACTTAGATTGCAGTAAAAATAGGCTTCTGCCTGAGGATATATCGTGACTAACTATTATGATCCTACTGATCTAAATGGTGGAAATCAATTGAAGGTTTTGAAAGTCGGAATTTTTATCTACCATGAAATAAAATTTTAATTAAAAGTTTAATTTCCTTGTCTACAGAATTTACCTCTAGATACCACTTATGAAACCTAAAGGGGTTTCTGGTGAGTTGTGTATTACTAAACTATAGAAAAAGTCCTGTGCATTTTCTATAATCTTTTCATATGTTTTATGGTAGCTGAATACAACTCTGTATTAAATTAATTCCTCTTTCGTGGTTCCTTTGAAACTGTTATTTATTATTTTATCAGTGGAAATCAATAATATTAGAATATACTTTTCAATAACATGTTTCATACCTATACAATTCTTATCACTAAAAATACCATATCAACCAAATAACTTAAATGTCGTACTAACGATCGATTAAGTTTCATGTCTTTCTTAATGCAAATATTGGAAGATCTTAGCTTTGATATTCGTAATTCTAGCACTATATCGCAATTATAGCAATATTATTTATTACGATATATGTACAAACAGACGTTGTACACATTCAAATGAATAAGATTTGAAGAAGCTGAGACCTCCATTTATTGGGGAATCAAAGTAATAATCAACTCCCACACTCCCAAATCAAGATTCTCACCCTAGATTGACACGTCAAAAGCATATTATTGTTGTTTTGTATTAGTTTTACTGTAAGATGAAAGACAAAATTAAAGGGCTGTGAGGTGACAATAAAAAGAAAGTGAATTAAATATTTTTCAAAATCCAAATTATTTTTCCCCAAAAATTATAATTCTGTTATCGTATTTTCATTAATAGTGGTTAAAGTTACATAACAATTAAAGCCAAAAGAATGAATAGTTATCGCAAAAAGGTTAACAAATAATTATGCGAGGTAAAAATATTTGAAATAGCTTTCTGAAAACATAAAAAATAATCATTCGCTGATGGAGTATTATTTCGTCTCAAAATAAAGATTTCGTTATAAAATAAAAATGTTATATTATTAATGGTATTATTATTGTGCTCGTGTTATTGAAAAATATTAAAGCGTTATTTCCCATTATTTGGTCACCTTTCTTAATGTTCTGAATATCTGTTCGTTGGTGAAATTTGGCCCGAACATAGATATCCGTTCACGACTGTAAAAATAAGATACAAGTTAAACATTTCACAAATGTTCTGATAAAATCTAAGCCAGAAAGAAAACTTTTATTAAGGTAAAAATATCATTAACATTACAATACTAAGAAGAAATTGCCCATTATTTGACTAAAACATAAAATCTTCAATGATCCGGGAGGTGATTTGTTCAATTTGGGGGACCATACACGGTTGTTTGTTTGTACGTATCATCAAGCCTGAACAATATTTCTTCACAAACAGGTGTAAACTAAAATATATATCATAGGCAACAATTTCATACTTAACTATCTGATCATTATTCTCAAGCTCTCCCAGGACTCAGCAACATAAATGTAAATTTTCTTCTGATACGTAATTCTTTAAATATCCTATTTTATTGGTTAAATTAAAGACGTTAACATAAAATCATTTATGTAGGCCTTACGACATTTCCCCTTCCTGCGTCTATCTGACTACAATATTTCCTATTCTAAATGATATAATTTTTTATTTGTTCAAGTAAGATCCATCCATCGCAAATAGATGCATTCTTTCCCAAATGTACTCATTCATTTAAAAGCACCATTCTCCTCCACTCTCACATTTATTCCAAGTATTCGTGACAGCTACTTACAAACTATTCTAAGACTAGATTAAATCTATAAAAATATGCAGATATTCTACACATTTCCGTAACTATCCTAACGGCTCAACACCGCTGTCTCTTCCTTTCACCCCTCTTCATTGACGCACAATGCCCACACAATCGTGACATGGAACCGATGACGCTCCTTTTACCACTAAGGGTTGGTTCTCTGCTTGTTGCCACACATGAAGTATGCCTACAAAAATGCTTAACAGTGACTGTTATTATTTTCTTTATGCAAATTTCATCCGATGTGAAATTTAATTCAAATCGATTAATGACGTAATTTAGTTTAATTACACAATTACAAACAAAGATTCTGGTAGACCACCGTCCATTCTTAATCCTGGGGTTAAGGAAATGTTTCAATTTTAAACTGCCTGCAAGTCCAATTACTTTCGTGTTTAGGGCCTGCTATTTAAGTATTTGGATTTTTAGCGCCTATCAGAACAAAGTATTTCGTTTTAAGAGTCTGCAAGTTCAAGTACTTGCTTTTTTCAGGGACTTTAAGTTCAAGTATTTCGTTTTCACTGCTTGGAACTTTGAGTACTTTTGTTTCCGCCGCTTGCAAGTTTAAGTACTTTCATTTACAGCACCTGCAAGTTGGATTCCTTTAGTGTGCCTTCATAAAAATTGTGTGTTTGACGATGCGTCAATAAATGGGGCTCTGAGATTGCCCTCCTTCTCTTAGTTAACATCCTTTCCTCAGTATTTAAAAAGAATAAAATTCATACTCCAAATGCTGCGAACTCAAGATTAATTGATAGATAAAATATATACCTTGTTTTTGGTGAAGCCTCAAATTATTATTTAAAACATTTCAAGATCATTGTAAGCATAATATGCCAAATACTATCAGTTGTTTTCTCATTTACCACTTTTCCTGACATGATCTATTTATATTTTTTAATACAGCTGCATAAACCTTTATAAAAATGTTCCTGAATATGTAAAAGTATACATCTTCTTCCAACTCTTTATTGGTAATAAGATCCGTTGCCTTTAATGCAATTCGTTTTTGCTAAATTTCTGAGTCTTCGCACCTTTCAGATTTTTCATTTATGCCTGCCTCTTTTCTCTTTTTTATTAAATAAATATGTAATAGTTGGTTCCACTAGCCTCGTTTATTCCATAATAAAACGTAAATGAATAGGGCAATTGAAATGCAGAAAGAATTATCTGGACCTATCCAATCTTGGCTGTACGAAATTACAAGAAATTGTCTTCATGATTTAAAATCGGTTGAAGGTAAAATTTCTCTATCCTGGAGAGAGGAGTTAATTTTCTGGAAAATAAAATGTCCATTATTAATTAAATTCCCCTGGAACGAACGTTGAAAATAGACAAAAGTCTTTTGTTGGCATGAACAAACTTTCTTCTTCAGAGTTAAATGAAGCTTTTGTTCTATTCCCCATTTGCTTTCATTCACTCACCTCTTTGTTCCTCTTACACTTGGCTAAGTCTTCTTCTAACTCTCATATTTTAGCCTCATCACCCGAAAATTAGCGTCAAATTAGCCTGCTATTCATAACTAAAGATTCGTTCTAATTAGAAAAAAGAGACAAGATCTTTGATCACCTAAGTCACTAGAGTTTGATCTCTGACAACTAAAACAGGAACCTTGATCATAACTCACTACAGGTTGATCTATGATAACAAAGACAAGAAAATTAACGCCTATATCAATACAGTTTCATACGTGAAAGCTAAGACAAAAACTCTTATTTGCTAAGTCACTAGTTTGATATTTGTAGAGAAGAACAATATCACTGATCGCCTAAGTCACTATTTTGGTTCCTGAGTATCGATACAAAGTTGCTGATTAGGTCTGTCTCTTCTGTTTAAGCTGTGACAGTACATATAAGATTATTAATCACATAAGTCGCTACAGATTGATTTGTAAGCAAAAACAAAATTGGTTACCTAGGTCACTCTAACTAGATCCGTGACAGAAGAGAAAAGATCATGGATATCTAACTCACTAGAGTGTGATCCGTGGAAGCAAATTAAAGATAGTTAGAATAATATATCTGGTCTGAGGAATATCAACAAATTATTCCACAAAATAACTCCAGGCGCCCCTGGATAAGACTCTCAGAGGAAGCATTTAGAAGTTTATAATTTCTTGCAGAGACACTGAAATTTTTTTACTCCCATTCGAAACTCGTTGCTCGGTTATTTACTCCCCTGAGAATACACCTAGATGATATTTACTCCCAGGTGATACCTATTGAGGTTGTTTTATTAATTGTTTATTCAAGAGAGGTGTAGTTGATGTTTATTCCCATGCGATCGTTGTAAAGGTTGATTACTTTCGTGAGTGACCTAAAGATGTTATTTGCTACCATGAGAGACGTGTAGTGGTCGGTTATTTTCTCGCCTTACAGATATGTAGATCCTATTTACCTCCATGCGACACATATATAACGTGTTTCTATTTCTGCAAGACCTCTAGAGCTTGTTTATTACTCTAAGAGGCATGTAGATGCTTTTATGTAGATTACAAACGTCTCTGATTGGTGTGTAAACGATTGCTCTACTTGGTAGACGCGCGGATTTACCAAAATGGTCGTTATTTGTTATTTCAGTGGAAAAGAAAGTTGTAATGAATGAACTTTGATCAGAATCAAGAAGCGAGGTTTTCCAGAAGGAAATGTTTGTAGACCAATACTGTATATTTAGTTATTTATAATGACCATATTGAGTATCGTCTCTAAAAGTGGAAACGAACGTTAGCCTGATGAAAATTGTCTGACGATGAAGACCAAATACAGCTACAAGCCGCTCTCGATGAGTATGTTGAGTTGTAACTTAAATATCCTATTAGATGACTCGTAGGTCTTTAATGGCTAGTTACAAAATACGTAGAGAGCTACCCGCCTCTTGACTTCTTTGCCTAGCACTTGGACACAGGCATCTCCAGGCCACACCCGCTAAAATACATATAGCTAATAACAACACCGTTGTCTCTTATGTCTCCTTTCCTTCTCACACACAAAACACTTTACGTCACCTTTCAAGAACCTACCCAAGGGACTTTCATTTCCTCACTCCTTTGAGGCAGAAAGGGGGATCCTCCCTTGGGCCATGAAGGTTTCTCTACTTGATGGTTAGTAACACAGTTCCATCCACACATGTACCCAACAGAAGCCGGCTATTGGTACCCTCGAGCTAGCCGAGGGTCCTTATTCTGATTTTTATGTTGATTTCAGCTTCTGTTCGTAAGCTCTCGTCCAAGGTTGAAAAGGATAGGTTGTTTTATTCTGATTTTTATGTGACTTTTACTATTGGGTCAAAAGATCTAATACATTTGAAAGGTAGTGGATGGGTCCTTCCAATCTTTATGTGATTTTCACTTTCGAGTGGGAAGATCTCGTCCAAGATTAGAAAGTGAGTGGTTATGTCATTTTGATCTTTATGTGACTTTCAGACTCCTCCGAGGATATTGTAAACCATTGAAAAGAGCGTGTTAGACTACAAAAATGGAATCCAGCTTAAACCACAAATTTCTCCAACAAAAACTTATTTCATTAAATTCCCATAAAAAAGACGACTAAGAATTGAAATTATGCACCCCTTTAAAAAATCCCAAGGATTCGAGTAGGAAAATAAAAAGATTATCTCTACTAAAAACAGGAGGGAAAGTCTCTCCAATGAACTGCAGCGTTTTGTGATCAGATGATAAATGGTTATTGCATTAATGCTTTCCCATGGTTCTAATCACTTACAAGTGCCTGTGAATGGCTAAAAGAGGCTTCTGCCACTAGATGGCACCACCCAGCACCAAATCTGATGGCAGATGGTCATATTGGCCATTTCATGATTATAAATGGGTACAATTGAACTTTACTCCTTTTGAAAATTGAACTATACTGCTCTTGAAAATTATGCGAAGTCTAGACCTGGCGCTTCGTCTCACGTAACAAAGAACATAAAAAAACGGCTCAAACTCTAAATCAAAACCCATATCGCAAAAATTCATGTTTAGCCTCCAATTCTGGAGTTACTAGCATCTCTGTGAATGGTTTAAAGATTGCCTGAAACCAATTACAAAAACTAATATCGACTAATTATTCTACACACCATAAGTGGTTATCAATGCACGATAAGGATTTTTAGCCTTATTTATATTAATTTTAAACGAAAGTATTTAATTATATATATGCTAGGAAAATTTAAGCTAATAAGAATAGGACTAAAGATGGCGTGCAAAGCAAACGGTTAACCTTATGTACACTATTTATCTTTTCGTTTATTTTACCATATAATTATAGTCAAACAACCATATTTAATAATGCACATATAGGATATAGTGCAATGATATTAGATTCAACCTTTCTCTCATTTAGATATCATGATTGTTCTTTAAAAGAAAACTCCTCCATAAACCTTTGCAAGAAGAGTTGTTCTCGGAACTAATATTTTAAAATTTTGCACAACCTTAATTTTATAAGAGATTATTAACTTAAGTGATACCTTTATTATAAAAATTTAAGTATAGAAATAATGAAAGAAATGGATTAAATGGTAAATACGATACTTCCTGAATTCTTAGCATACCTATATAAAATCAGGAAACCTTTATTTCACCCCCAAAATGAAATTATAAAAACTGTAGAATATGAAATCTAGGGTAAAATTGATAAAAAAACAAACTCTACCCAAATTTATAGTTGTAATAAGAGTCACCAATTTACCTAAATTTATAAATTTGGGGCAGCATCTCAAGTAACTTTGTAATTAGGGAGACAGGGAAAATTAATTCAAAATAAGCTTTTGGAGGTATTAACCATAGAACCTTACCTCCTTCAGCTAAGGATGTTTGAGAGGTTGCAGTCGGAGAACAAATTCCATGTTAGGGTAATTTAAGAAAAGGTGAGATGTGGCATCGGATGAAGCAGAGCCCAAGGTTCAAGGAGGTGTCGCATAATTGGAAGCAGGAAAAAAATTATGCCGAGAGAAAAAATAAAAACAATTAAATAAAGATGAGGCAAATTCTAAATATTTTTAATTCACTCTGTATTTAGTCTAGCAGCGTGACTTATATATATATATATATATATATATATATATATATATATATATATACATATATATATATATATATATATATATATATATATATATATATATATATATATATATATATATATATATATATAAATTTCAGTAAATAGAAAGGCAAAAAATAAAATTTCAATATTTTGAACAAAGAAAAAAGAAATGTGTACATTACTCGGCACCAAAAAATTAAATTGGTCAGACTAAAAGCTTTAAAAGTTGAATAGTTGTTTCTCCTCTTTTAATATTTTTGTTATTTGTATGTCACTTCAAGTATATGTCCAACCATTTAGATTGGTATTGTAAAATTTCGTTTGAAATATAAATAATGGTAAAACTTAAGAAAGGAGGAAAAAAAACTAGTAAATTATTATATCGTTAGGTTTCACCTATTTGATTTGTTGGTATCATTATTTTAATACATTTTTTTTCTCTAGTTCATCTGTTATTTTATGATTATTAAGAGGAATAAACTTTGATTAACTGCTGATCATTTTAGTTTGACATATTATTTGCTTTCTCCCCTAACCTCCTGGAAGGCCAGAATCAATTTCTAGAACTGGAATATGTTAAATAATAGTTAATTTTATTAATAATAATGAATAAAATCTGAATATTAAATGCAAGTTTGCATACTTAAAAATGAAAAATGGTGAATTTTTGAGGCTAATAAAAAATAAGATTAAGCCAAGTTGAGGTTTGTTTAAGCCTTTAATATCGCAATAGAAAAATTTAAATAAATCATCCCCCCCCAAAATGAGTTGCACTATTACACTTACCATTCACAGTAGCTGGTGGAAAGTTGCAAATAGTTTAGTGGCACTCATTCTCCAGCAGTACGTTAAGATAAAACGTTGCACCGAATTAATAAAAGAGAATAAATTATTTATTTATTAGTTTGTCTTGATCAAATCAGTAATAATTATCTAACTAGAAAAAAAGACGAATGCCGAATACGTAAGTAGATAAATAGGGGTACTTAAGCAAATGGCTGGCAGGGGATTTAAAAGTGCAAAATGTTGGTTGCGGATTTTAATAAATGGGGTAAAGGTTCAATAAACAGACGAAAAAATTTCAGGCTTGAAGCAAAAGCGAACCTATTTATTGAAAAGCTTGCTTCTCAGCAACCAATTTATAAGTCAGGCAAATGGGGAAAATAAATGCGTGGATTATATATATATATTATTAAAGAAATCCTCTAAGCCATTATTCAATATGTAGAGTTGGGGACTTAACAAGGTTTAGTTAGGAAAAGTTAGCCTGTTATTTTCATATTAAGCTTAATATGCCAAAGTGCCAATAATCAGAAACGGAGTACATAAAAATTTATTCAGTCTTGTTAAGCATTGTCGTTCACCCTCAGGATACCTGTAATTTCTAAACTAATTGAGAAATTTAATCCCATTTCTATGTTGTTGTTGTTGTTGTTGTTGAGCTGTGAGTCTTACTTAAGTGTCTACAAAATTGATAAATTGTTGGAAAATGTGCTCAACCCATTTCTCCATTAGCTAATTGATTTATTACATGTAAAACGAATAGATATTAAAATATATATTTGTTATTGGTTCATTAATTTTGTAGTTCCAATAATGGAGGGCAAGCAAGCGTCTACTAATGTTAATTTGAGGCCAAAAAAAAGCCTTCTAACAAAGTTAAAATAATTATATAAAGAATTAATTACATAAATTAGGGTGGAAATAAAAGCAGAAGATAAAAAATACAAAACTTAGTCAACCTACCAATTTGTAGGTGATCTATTGTTGTAGAAAATGTTTCATTCCACAATCAAATTAATGGATTAGTAGAATTTTTATCTAATGTACTATTTTGCTAGGCTCTAGTTAAATTTACCAAAATATAATTGGAAAGCGATGGGAGATAAATCACAAATGGTGGTCATTTCCATTCTTTTTTAATTACTTCCAACTAATAACATTCTGTACAAGCATAACACTTCTGTTTCTATAATTTTATTTGTATTATTTAAAGGTCATTAGCAGTAATGACTAATAAATATACTAAACCTTATATTAATAAAAATAGGTTCATTTTAATCCGAAAATCAGCTTATGACGTGATCAAGGTGATGTTTTTGTTGATCTAAAAATCAAGTGATTTATCGGTGAACATAGAATTTAGGAAGCTAAAGTGTACCCCTAAAATAAAAGACAGAGACGAACTGAATTTTAGGAACTTTAGTTCCTTTACAAATAAGGGAAAATTTAAGTTTGGGAAATATTTTTTCTATCAAACGTTTTTTCAAGATTTTAGGTTACCCTATATTTATGATTTATAATATCATAAGATGAATCCTATTTTAATATTTATAATATAATGTTTTGATAAGTATAACCATGCTATTAGTATGCAAAGTAAGAATATTTTAGATAAACCCAAATAAATTAAGCGGGATAATGCTCTTTATAATTATTTCAGTTAGTCACTAGGTAACTTAGAACTCAAGGGCAATCTAATTATTGGTCGAGTCCTCAAAATTATTATGCGATGAACAATCTTGTATTATAATGATAATGGAATTTTTTTATTTTGTACTGGCGGTTGAAATGTTAAAGAAGCGCCTATAACTCTTATAATGCATAAGTAAACATCTTCTGTATCCTTTTTTGTGGACTTGACCTAGAAAAACTGTAAGTTTACCGTCAGGATATTTACTTCGGGTCAAGCGGTAATTCTCCCCTACTTACCAGGCACTGTAACGAAAAAATGGGGGTTATCTATCTAAGGTCTTCGAGAGGGGTATTGCTTTATGTGAGAGGCCAAACAGCTTCCCTAACCATGTTTACAATTATCATAAAAACAAAGCATTTATAGGAACAGTATGGTAAAAAAATCTTTCTCCTGGTAAGGTCTAAAATGATGGTAAATATACCATTATAAGTCAAGCTAAACAACGATCATCATAGACAAATGCTATATAGGTAGTGTTGTAGGTTGGTAGGATCGTTTTTCCACTGTTTCCTGGTTTGATACGTCACTGAATGACGAGCTACTGCTTCAGATAGTAACCAAACACTGATGGTTCAATAAAATATTATAAAACATTTATAATATCCGAGTCCATATCAAGTCTCAGAAAACCTACCACCCCTATGTGGATTACCCTCATTCATGGAGAGAAACAGTTTTTTCAGTTCCCTTGGTAGTATCTCTACCTGACCCTCTTAAAAGGCAAAAGTTCATCATAAATTCAAAACTTTATTTCCTACATTATCTAAACTATGGATATTATATGCTCTAAAATTTCTGTTAAATTTTGCATACTTATCAAAGCTAATTTAATGTATGTTTCATTTAATAAATGTGCTTGTTCTTTTATATCATTTATATTATAATCGCCTAAAAATTTTTATATGACACTAAATATAGTAACACAAATAAAAATAGTGCCATACCTAGGAAATGCTAGTTTAATTAGTAAATTCATTGCAAATTATATTAAAAATTTAAAGATTTTTATTATTATATCAGTCGTCTAAATAAATGCGCATTGTTCTACTGTGATTAGGACAGGACGCAAATCTTACCGTCTAACAATTCGTGAATTTCAGTTCCCAATGGTTCCACAAGTGGCAGCCTTTCGTTCACCTGTATAAATGTGAAGAAATTATTTAATTTTACTGATACACTTCTTGAATCTTTTCTTTTAGTGGAATTCACACCTAACTTATTTTGACATATGCCCTTTCATAAATTAAGACGCATTGGCTTAAGTTTTTGTTCCATTTTCAAAGGAATTTCGAAATTACTAAATGTCTAAGATTTTGTCTTTGCTAACTGAATTTATACTTAGAGATTTCAATGGTTAAAACACATCGTCTATAGTTCTCAAACCTCAGCTTGGAGATCGAAAATCTCTTTGACTCGATCTTCTGGAGATAGGTCAGTACTAGCGATGATAAAGCTCAGCTTCTCAGTAGCGGGTAACATCCAAGCATTTATTGTCGCCATTTGTTCAACAGACTTCGTCAAACGCTGGTTAAAATCAGTGAGGTTCGAGAGAGACTGGTCGACCTATAGAGTAGGGAGAAAATATTGAAAGAAAATCCAATGCAAGTCTCTAATATCTGATATTCGATTTGACTGGGTAATTCTGAGCGTTACTTACACCTAAGATTTTTTCGAGGCCTTTTAACAATATATTTTGGTACATCGTTAGTAAGAGAAGGAATACGAGGATAGAAAGATGGTGGGTAGCGGTTGTTAATTATTATAAATAGTAAATATTCGTTATCTGAGAGAAGAAAACGAATGCAATAACGATTATATTCGGTATTACATTATCTCCCAGTTATTTTACTAGAGATAAGAGTAAGAGCGTGATTAGGATAGCAAGAATAACAATAATAATTAGCAGCACGTTATTTCGCATATTAAAAAGGGTTTATTTAATTATTTAGTAGTAGTAGTTTGTTGATTTTTAGTTCTTTTTTATTAGTTTACCTAATGTATATTATTATTTTTACTAAATAATTGTGTTATTTATTTGTTCTTTGTATAAAAATAATGTCTTGATTTACATAGAATTTTACTTTTTTCTTTTTGTTCACCAATCACAAACTACAACAAACTATATACAATCTAGGTACCCAACTTGACTGGAATCCTTACCTTCTCAATGATTCCTTTCCTCTCGTCAATTTCTTTAACTTCCTTTTCCATAAATTCTCGCTTGTCCTCTCCAGCTAGTGCAAGGACGTTGGCAAAGGACTTTTTCAAAATGTCATACATCTCGAGCACTTGATTTTTCATTTCCTCAGCCTTCTTTTTCTTGCGTTCCAACCAGTCAGAGCCTTTCTTGGGATCGTAAATTTTACGATAGGTTTTGAACTGCTCTTCTAATGTATCAAGTGGAGTGTGGATCTGGGTTCTCTTTGCCTCATAAACTTCCCAATCGTTGTGCGTATCTGAAGTAATAAAAAGATATTAAATTCAAATGTTTCAGGGTGAAAAGTATGCTTACAACTTAAAGTGATGAATAATAAATGTTTATTAATAGGTAAAAATACACTGTTTATAACAGTTTACTATATAAAATATGAATAATCTTTCTAAGATAAGATATTGGTTGTATGTAGAAACGTTGGGCCTTGATGTGAATTTGGCAGAGATTGTCTCAATGAGCTGAATTTTAGGAAAAAGTGAATAGACGTTTGTCGTCTCACTGTATCTTTTGTACCTGATTATCATAGAAAGATTTGATGGTATTTCGAGTGGTAAATAGTGAAACATTGATACAACCTATATCAACCACGGCAAATTTCACCTAATTTTGTAACTACCAACCGGTAATGCTCTTGGCTAGCCTCAGATAATATACATATTTTCATGTAGGTGTTTGTTAATATAAATGACTATCTGATATGGTTTTGCGTGTATGAGCAAATGTAGAGAATTTTAAAGAAGGTAAGCATTACTCCTATGACTTTTAAAATACTATAAGCTCATCTGAGCAAGGGTAAAAGGAAGAATTTTCTGTTATATTTACAAATGCAGGGTTAAATCACGGATTTGAATGAGAGACGGTTAACTATTGGACACTCAAAACAATAATCTTACATAAACAAGGTCTGCTGACCAAAAGGTCGCGTGCCCTCACTTTATAGAATATTATTGAAACTCATAATACAGCATTGCATAATATAGCAAAGCATAGTATAACATAACATGTTATAACATAACATAGTATAGCATAGCATAGCATAGCACAGAATAGTATAGCATAGCGTATTCTAGCCTAGCCTAAAATAGAATTGTATAGCCACATACTTTATCATAGCATAATAGAGAATAGCCTAGCCTAGCATAGCGTAGTATTGTGTAGCATAGCATAGCCTAAATCTACCTAGTATAGAATAGTATAGTATAACTGTCGTAGAATAGAATCAACCCTATTCTGCGTTTACGGGTGTGTGGTAGATTTATAATATAAGTAGAGTGCAAATTAACTGAATGTCAGTTGGCCAATAGTCGAGTATCGTGGAGGTTCCGGTGTAACAGAAAAACGGGTACCAAAATATCTTTACCATTACAGATTCATATTATTTTACAAGATTAAAAGGAGTTTTAAACCGAGAGAACGGTTTCCGTACAAACAAACGAACAATATTGACCGAGAGATGCTCGGATGACGTTGAGCGTATACTAAGCCGAAGATAAGGTCTTTACACTAGGGAGATGGGGGGTAGAGAGAGCACTTGCACAGAATAGTTGCACGTTGCTGTTGCCTCGAAGATTTGGTCTAAGGGAGTAATCCTTTCTTTGACACAATGTTCAAACAATAGTCTCTTGACAATGACTATAACGGGGTGAACTTAAATATTGCTTTCGAGTAACACGAATCAGGACTAAGCGCGCTGTGTTCGAGGAGCAGGAGGAAGCGGGTCGATAGACTCACGTGAATTAACGAGAATACCGGGAGCTTGAGGGATTCTGCGAGAATTGTGTAGAGTCCAACGGGAGGCGAATAGCGGGTACGAACGGGGAAGTGCAGACGTCGGATACGGATGGGGCAGGACGGGCGGCGAATACTGACTTCCAACTCTGGCGCGGAGGATTTATTGGAGTCGAATGTGGTTTTACCCACTTCGTCCGAAGGGGAGGGTTGTAGGCTCAGACGCATCGGCAGAGGAGAATAATCTCGGCCTTTTAGCGCAAGCGCGGGAAGGTTCCTAAGTCAGCGAGGCGAACTTTGTCCGACATCAGATGGGAGCTTCTGGGTTCTAAAACTTGTCGCAGCAATTCAGGTCACCACGGCGTCCCAAAGCAGGAGGATCGATGGGGATGATCCGGTTATCCACACAGCGAAAGCTAAATTAGTTGTGAGTATTGCTGACGAATTTAATGAGCAAAATTAGGCTATTAACACGGTAAATTAAACTGAAGGTTTCCTCGGATCTTCAAGAAGGATGACCGAAAATGTATGAGTAGGTGTGTATATACAATAAGGATACGGAGGAGGAATGAGATGTAAATTTAGAGCTGGAATTTAAAGTAAACAGGAAAAAGATTGTAAAACTGTATAAAAGTAGAGAAGCAGCACAGAAATAAATCCATGCAAACTAAACGGATCAGTCAATGATGAAACAATGGGAGCAAACTTAATTCAATTTAATATGGAATGAGGTAAAAGGACACTAGATCCTCCCCATCCAGATCTTTTAATAAATAACATTCCCATCTCCATATGTGATTCTTTTAAGTTGCTTGGAGTTATGCTTGACTCTAGGTTTACTTTTGAGAATCACATTCGATCTATTTCCTCCTCTATTGCTCAAAAAATTGGCATTTTGAGGAAATCTTACAAAGTATTTGGAGAGCAGACTGTTCTTAAAAATTGTTTTAATGCTTTTATTCTTCCGTGTTTTGAATATTGCGCCCCTGTTTGGAGTTCGGCAGCCAACTCTTATCTTAATTTATTAGATAAAAATTTGAGAGCAATAAAATTTTTAATTCCTGACCTCAAAGTTGATCTGTGGCACAGGCGAGCAATAAGCTCCTTATGCATCTTATATAAAATTTTTAACAATGCAGATCATCCACTGCATCACGATCTGCCCAATTTATATGCCCCTCAACGAGTTACCAGAGGTGTACTAAATGCCAATAGTAGGGCCTTTACGCCTATGAGATTCAACACAACACAGTTTTCAAGAAGTTTCATTCCTAACACAACTAAACTGTGGAATGAACTTCCTAGTGTTGTTGTTGAGTCCTTGGAACTTCAGAAATTTAAAGTGGGTGCTAATACATTTTTAATTAACAGAAACTTATAACTTTAATATTTTATTCATTATCCACACATATATAATATTATAATATTTTTAACATTATAGCATTTAATTTTTTTATTTTTTTTATTTTTTTTTTTTTTTTTGATTTTCTATTTATTTATTATGTTTTTCTTAATCTTTGTTTCGTTTTTTCCATACCAGGTTTCTTTCCCCACTGGGGCCCTTGGGCTTATAGCTATTTGCTCTTCCAGTTGGGGTTGTGGCTTGGAACTTTAATAATAATAATAATAAAAGAAGGGATACACTTAGCTTTGCAAAGAGATAAAACACTTAAAAACCCCAGCCGTGTTCAGCGCTGTATGAAAGTGTAACCAAATACTTTAAAAACTAACCACTTTACAGGACACTCAGCCGTGTTTAGCACTGTATGGCAATGTAACTACAAATTTAAAAACATTAGCGGGTCATTATATATATATATATATATATATATATATATATATATATATATATATAATGGTTGGAAAAATAATTGGAACACGTGTTAAATTCAATGAATATTTATTTAATACGAAGTTGGTCCTCATTTTGCTTTCTGAACATCGTCGATGCTTCTTGGAATTAATTCATCCAGCTTTCTAACTTCATTGAGAAGAATCTTAAGCCATACTTCTTGCAATACCTGCTTCAGCTGTTTCACACACGATGGTGCAGGTTGACATCTTCTAACCCTTCGCTTCAATAGGCACCACACATTCTCAATAATATTAAGATCTGGAATTGTGTTGGCCACCAATTCTTAACCACATGATTAGTGTGTATTGGAACAGTGTTATCTTTGAAAAATAATTCACCATCAGGAATTAAAGACTGACTGGACGATGGGATGGGCTTGATCTTCCAAAATATTCTGATATTCGTTCCTCTGGAACCTACTAGGCAGAGCAACGATTGGACCAAGAAAATTCGAAGATATGGCTGCCCAAAGCATCATTAACTTTCTTCCGTTCTGCACTGTAAGAAGGAGACAGTCAGGATTAAAAGCTTACCCTGGCTGCCTCAACACATAAACTCTCGCTGCAGTAGGCAAAAGAGAAAAAATGGACTTGTTGGAGAATATTACTTGCTTCCATTGGTCTGTCGACCGGCCATTGTGATCTCTACACCAGTTCAGCCTTTTTTTAATGTTTTAATGAGAAAGCAGATGTTTCTTGATTGCGGGTCTTCCATGATATCCAACTTTTTTGAGCTCACAGCGAAAGGTTTTGGTCGAAACTGGGCTAGAGAAATGTTCATTCAACTCTGCAATATCTTTAGGGGCAGTTGTACGGAAATTTTCATCACAATGCGTTTAAAAACTCGTCGGTCTCTCTCAGCGAGCTTCAAATTCCTGCCAGAATTGCTCCTCCTGTTGAAGGGTTTGCCTTGCATCTTGTGCTTTATAAGGTAGCTCGTGAAAAATTAGGGAGGTTAGGTGTTCTGGTGACGGAAGTTCCTGTAATTCGCGCTCCAACAATTTGTTCTTTGATCGAAATCAGTCAGATCACAAATTTTAGCATCTATAGCACGATCCGAAAAAGAAATACAAATAATCATTAAAGTTAATAAATAAAACTATGTATTTACAATAAAAACTAAACACTCACAATTTTATGGATATTTGTAATATAATGGCTCATTGAGATATTGATGTCAAATTTCTACTAGTCAAATTATTTTGTCCTACACCTATATATATATATATATATATATATATATATTGTCGTGGTACAACCACTCTATACCATACACTACTCCTATATTATGTGGGGGGGACCTAATCACCTACTGCAACCCGAACCGTTGAAGGACTGTTCACAGGGATTAACGACTTACTAGGAAGTCAAACTTGAGGTGAGATTTACTTGAATAGGCCGAGATCACTGTTCAAGGTTTGTTAAAGATGAAACAACAAAAATATAATTTTATTTGCACAGATCAAAATAAGAATAATAATAGGCAAAGGGGACTTATTTAAATTAAAATAGTATCTTAATAATTATTATGCGGAGGGATTCTCAAATGGAATTAATTAATTAATGTAACTAGGCTCAGATCAAATGGGGGAACTTGACAATACTAATAATGCAGGGGGTTTCAGTCTTACACGTCGATGACTTCGAGGAAGGTCCTTCTTGCGATGGGGCGAGTGTGGAACGATCCGATGAGGCAAGTGGGGCGCAATCCAAATGAGGCAGGTTTGGGCACGATCCGAACCAACCTTCCGATGAAGATAGCCAAAATTCAAAGATGTCGTTCGACGGGAAATGTATGAATTCTCGTAATTCCACTAAAAGAGGAATCTTCTTTCCTCAAAGGTAATCGATGGAGATTTTCTTCGGTTCGAATAAACGAAGGGAGACTGTTGCGCAAATTCAAAGGCTTTCCGATTAGTGAACCTACCAGTTTAGAATGAGAGTAAAAAAGAAGTAGAAACTATATTTTCTGCCGCTTTGGGGCGCAACTGAGAATGTCAGAGATGCCCATAAATGGATACTATGAAACAAAAGGCAAGTAAAAGAAGCGAAATATTTAACATGTAGAAGGAAGGTGAATGAATATCGGGATGGAATAGGAATTTGTTTTATAAAAAAGCAAAAATAGTAAAAATTCAAGAATAGATGGCGGTTCAAGTATATTAATGTGGTGAGGTTCTTGATTGTATATGGGAAGGTGGGGGATGGGGGGTCAGAGGCCAGGAACAGGTTCAGAGTAGATATCATGTAAATTTCCGATGAGAGTTAAAATAGGTGTGTAATACGAAACAAATATGATGGCTTTAATACTAGAAATACGACGCTGTAACAGTATATGAAACCGTTTCACATGTTAGAGGTTAACATTGAAAAATGTTAAAACAGCTGAAGTGGATTTCATACTAACCATTATCCTTTGACTATAACCATATTTACCATTATCTTTTGACTATAACCATATTTATACGATGTAAGGTGAGTACAACAGATAGAAAACACTCCTATCATTTATGCAATATGAAACGCAAAGCTAACAATTACCTTTCGACCCTTTTGACCCTTCATATATATGTGGTTCTATGTGAGACGCCATCTCGTTCCCGCAGGCTTCAACCATGATCAGAAGACCCCATTCATGTCCACAAATAACCAGTAGCTCTTCCACGCTTATTTTACCCGATATCATCCATTTATCCTTCGGTTATGCCTTTCGCCCCGAAATACTCGATTAATACTAAATTCTAATAATTTATCTGCTCTAATCCAATATTTTGCACATCCCCACAGTCATTAATTGTATTCACAAACCTATTCTCAACCTTTCTTCTTACATACATCGATTTATTTACCTTCTGGGACAAAGTCTCATTCCCACCTTTCTTCACACCATATATGTATATCTTAATCATAATCATTTGTTTCTTGTCCATTTTGCATTCTCATACCCAGTAACTCTCTTATTTTATCCATCTGCACTTCTTTCAAACTCTATCTCAATTTCTCCTATATAATCTAGTCACACTACCATGCGGTTACAGCCTTCTACTATGTTAATAATCAACATCCTATTTACATATGGTTATTGTTAGTCAATCCTGAACTTAATGAGAGCCAGTGACTTCTCCCTTTAACTAAAACAACCAAATTGACTTCGTATTTATCATCTATCACACTTTTCATCAAACACATAGCCAATAACAATATTGTTTTCTTTCCTCTCCCGTCTTTGAAGCACAACACACACATACACACTATGTTTTAAGGAAGGCTGCCGATGGATATCTATATTCACATACCTCTGACGCGGAACATATCCATCTGCCCCAGGCATGAAAAAGGTTTAACCTGAATGCTGTTTGGTATCAAACCATACTTCCTGGCTCCTCTCCCTAAAGAGAACCGGCCCTTGGGGCCCTCGGTCTCACCAGCTATTCTCATACTGACCCTTATGTCCATTTCATTATCCAGTTGGGATGCTCCTGGATAAAGGCAGGTTGGCGAATCACTAACTACCAAACAATTCCATGTGGAATGAATTTCAATTTCATCTTGTTCATGCATTCGACAAACCTGAGTTACTTTATTATCCATTAAAGGAGGAAAATTCCAACACCTTTCTTTTTCCCCTCTGAATATGGTTATAGCGATTAAGAATATAGATATGTCCTAAATTTCCCTAATTTTCCCCATGCGTCATGGTAAGTAATAAAATTCATTTACCATAGCTGTAGGTTTTTCCCATCGAACTGTCAATTATATAAATAATTTACCCAATCTTATAGTTTTCTTCTAAATATTCATATTTCTTTTAATTTCTAGAACTTTAGGTAAAGATTGGCTTTAACACATTTTTGAAAATGAATTTAGAAATGTGTTTTCTTATGCAGTTTATGTGTACTTTTCAGATCTGAAACTCGTTTTTTTTCCGGAAATGCATACTTTTCCCATAATAAATCGAAGTCCTTACTAGAAAAAGTATGCATTTCCAGCAAAAACTAGTTCCAGATCTGAAAAATACACATAAAACGGCATAAGAAAAACACATTATTAAAATCATTTAAAAGATCCAGAACCAGACTACATCTAACCAGGTAATTTAAGAAATAGTTTATGCTATTTCCGCTAAAAAGTAACAGTTTTTAGGGACTTTCAAAATGGGGGGCTTCGCCCCATAACCACTACTTAATTGTGGGGATACATTACCCACAACCCCTGAAACTTAAAAAAAAACCCGAAATATTCTTAATTCGAAAGCTTACCATCACCTTTGAATGCAAAAGTCAATTGTTAAATGTTGTTAGGCCTCTAGTTTGAATCAAAGCTTTGCGCAGAAAACAGTTTATAAATAAAAGGTTAGCACTTGTTCGAATGCGGGCATTAGAAAGCAAAGTGCCCTCAAATGCACTAACGCAAAATTTGCACTGTTTTTTTGCCCTTTAATCCCGACCTAGCAGAGCCACCGCATGCCATTATACCATATAAACTAAAAAATAAGACATTGCTTTCGCTTATTTCCAATTTTGGAATTGATGACCTGTCATAGTATACCAGAGCCATTCTGCCAGGCAGATTATTGCTGTAAAATAGAAATATTCTTACTATTGAGCAGGTCCAGTCTTTCTTTTGACTTAATATTGGTCTCTTTCCAGGCCTCTTCCAGACGTATCATTTCTTTTTCAAGGAAGGCAGGTGCACTGGGGTTAGACTTCAGCTTTTCTCCTCGTTTCATAAGTTCTTGGTAAATATGAGCTTGGTTTTCAACTGTCTTGATCACCTGAAAACAAATATAAATCCTATATTATTACATATTTTCTCGTCAAAATTTGAAGGTATTTCTAGGAATCAGTTTCAAACTTAATTGAGGGAGATTTTTAATGAAACGAAATCATGATGGAAAATATATTGAATTACTTTAAAATTTTACGGTCGTTTTTCATATCTGTTTATGAACCTTAAAATCATTTGGAATGAAGAAAAGAGGCTGAGGGTAAGTTTATATATTGCGTTTTCCCAAATACTTCCAAAAGGTTTCTAATATTTTTTTTATATACCGATTTCCCGGCATCGTTTGTGCTACGAATTGTCAGTCTGCCTTTATACCCTTTCAAGACTTGTCTGTCTTGCATTATCATTTTTATTTCCAAATTTATGTACCCTTATGAAAAGAAACAACTGATTTTTGTCATTGTCTCTTTTCTTTTTGATGTTTTTCTCTTTAATCTTAACCCTATAAAATTAATCTATAGACACCTACCTTTTCTTGTTTATCAATTTGTTCCTCGACCATATCCATATTATGAGGGTGAATCTCTTTGCAGGAAAGATGGGACTGCTCGTTCAGGACCTTCATTACAGGGTGTATGTCATCACCAAATGCGTAGCAATCAGAGTAGTGTTGAACCTTACCTACAAAATACTTAAATGTTGATATATGATCTCGCTTCTCAATTTCAACTCTAAATGGTGAATCCGTGAATCGCTTCAATGTTGGAGATGTTATCTTATGAGATACATTTGTGATTAATTTTTATATTAGCCCCAAATCTACAACTTTAGCCTTACTTGATAAAAGAGAAGTATTTATTTATATGCATGCCAATTATTTATTAACAAATTCCCAAAATAAATTTAATTCGATGTCATCAAAAGTTGATGCTCTCTAACAATACTTAGCAAATCTAAAGAATTTCTTCAATGGAATTTGAGCTTTTAAATGAACTTTTCTGACGGGTTTATTAAATGTTCCTCCGATCAAAAATAATCAGGACTCATTAGAAAAGCTATTTTATTGTCCTTTTACATTTCATCATCATTCCATTTTCTGAAATTCAATTTTAACATTTTGCTCTATCGTTTTGGTCCATTTTGCTCTCTAACCAATTTCTCTAAATATAAATTAAGTAAAATTCCCTAATTAAAGTAGTGTGGTCTTTTCTTACCAACAGTCTTTAAGATAATTAACTAATTCATTCTATGGTTAATTTTAACATCTGGCACAGATGAGATTTAAAAATTGATGCAATGTCGTGCTCATGCAAGAAACCAGAACATTGTTAATCAGTCATTCCCTAAGCCAATAACAAACAGGAAAATGCTCATATCGCAAACTTGTTATAAATTGCGGTTAATTTCGCTTTGAATTGCCACCTTGGCACTGCATCGAACAGAGCTTAGGGGACGCTCTTTATCCAGTCCAGCAAGATACTGTATCCATTATACCCCACGGCTGCCCTTTTAGCTTTTAATTACTTCTTCTTCTTTTCCACTTGAAGAAAAGAACTAAATTTTGTTCAACCCGACATTAAAAAATTCGAGAGAAATAAAATTGTAATTAATGATTATTACTAATCGGTCCTAATTTAGTCGGCTTTCATTTCAGAGACGGCATTTTCCCATTAGATGGTAGGGTAAATTTAATGCTAGTAAATCTTTTTAAAAATCTTTTTAAAAATCTCTAACAAAAAGAAAACACAACAAAAGGAATGATAGAGGCGACACAATAATTCGTGAGGGAAACAATCAAGGGTATGAGAGATGTGGCCGAAGGACCTCAAAAACAAAGAGTTGGTATTTCCTGTTAATGTAAGCGTGTCCTGCTATTTTGTGCTCAAAGCCAGAAAAAATACTAAATTGGCTTAAATTCTCCTTCAAAATCATGGTTCGATATAAAATTGGGAAAACTCTAATATATATTATGAATGGCTAATCTTCTGAAAATATTATGGATAATTTTGTTAAGGAAACAAATTTCTAAAAACAAAACTGAATCCTAACACTATTTTTCCCCAAATGAATTAGAAATTCCTTGACAATCGTTACTTCAGTGTTTACTTCTTTACCTTATGAAAAAGTTGCCAAAAATTTATTTCTTTTTTTTTTACCCGTGAAATGAGAAGCGAGAAAAAACGTGTGATTTTTTCAAAGATGGAATAGATCTATATGTAATCACTTTCACAATATTTTCAACGAGTGATTTAATTCTGGAATTTTTTTCACAACTCGGTTGAACTTTCAATTTGAGCAATGTAAATAAACATAAACAAAGGATCTTTTTTTCCCTAAATTTAGGCAAGCATGAGGAAGGAAGAAGAGGTCCTGTACTAACAGCAAACGAGACAATAAAGCGATCACATGAAAATTGAAGTTCTGAATGATAATTTGATATATATGAAGATGCTGTGAAGGAGACACAACGTGAATCTATTATTTTGAACAACTACAGACTTCGTTCCGTATCTAAGGTCTCAAAATTCTTTCTTCTCTAGAACACCCTAAAGAAGGTTGGGATGATAAAGACGAAAAACGCACGTTGAAACAGGCTTGGCCATAATGGCTTTGTCACAAAATTAGAGCTGAATTCTCACAAAAGAAAAACCAGAGGAAACGCCTACATCGGAAAAACCATTCAAAGACTTCTCTACTTGGTTGTTGCTAAAAATCACCCTGGTACTCGGAAAGAAATTATGAATACACTTAAAGAAAAAATTAGATAAGGCATCTTATTCTACTAAGAAGGTTAAGGCAATCTTTGTATGTTTACATAACATCATTATAAGTTCTATACATTGGAAAAATGAATTATAACAAGCCTTATTTGGAAGAAAATATCAAATTATTGCCTGGTTCTTATATAAAAGTGATATTAACAATTTTAGTTTAGCTACTGAGTACGGTGGATAGTTTGTCGCTCAACTTCAATATAAAAGAAAAAAAACACATAGTTCATTTATACGGATATACTTATTTATCAAAATTATCTCTTAAAGAATTGAAGGATTGTACTATAAATTTTATTCAATGAAATCTTGGTCGGCCTCAACCACAACTTCCAGGAGGGGTTGGAACGTGTTTTAAGCCTTCTCAACAGTCCCTCTGCTTAACTGGATAAAAACTGAGGGGGAACTTTGACCTAAGGGCCAACTTGGTTGTACATGGAGACTAAATTGTTCAATTCTCTCTCTCTCAACCAGACCCCAAATATAATAGTCCTAGTGGTCAAATGGTTGCAGTTTTGGGAGGTAGGAGGCCAGATATCCGGAGGGATGTGATCGAAGAAAATAGCTGACAGTCATGACTTTGCCATCCTGTTTGTGTCGCTTGGAGCAGAGTACTAATGGCCTATGTAAGGCCTTTAAGCAGCCACCTCATATATCCAATGCAGCTCCAAATCTTACAGTCACTTGATGAAGACCTGCATGAAGATAAATGGAGACATACCGTGGGCATCACAATTCCAAACATCATGAAGTGGAGAAGGAACTTGCTCTTCATGACTCTCGGTATATCTTTGGGGACAAAGAAACCGAGTGGTTGTTTTGCAAGTTCACCACCATCTCCTGGCAGAAATCCTTCTTGCCTGATAAGAATCAAAGCATGCCAGACTTGATTAGATGCTTTCCTTTGTTTACAAGCTTGCAGTACATTCTTCCCTCTTGTTCTCCCCTTTCTTCAAAAGAAGGTGTCCATTTCTTATCTTATATGACTAGGAGCGGATGTCCTCATGCAGTAACTGCGTGATGAGAGACTTTGACACTATATAAACCATAGCTAGGTATCTCATTAACTTGCTAGGATCGTTTTTAATGACGATCCTGATTTCCGCAACAAAATTAGTGTTGTTTTCCTACCAAAGCCGCTGTACCCTCGTAATCATAACATGACTCATCCAACTGTTTTCTGATCCTCTGCACCGTCATCAGATTGACATCCAAGCACTCGAAGATCTTCTCATTGGAGCTCCTGGCGTCAAACCAATGCAGTCCAGTTTTCATTGAACATTTTTTTAGGATTGAATTCAGCCATGGTATTGCTTCTTCAACAGGCGCTGAACAACTGAAAATAACGGACACCACGCAACATGGATGCGCCGAATTTAGTGTTGCTAACGGTGCGGTGGCTATTTGTAATTAAATATCAAAACATTATTAAATAAAAAGTTAAAATACACGCGTTTTCTAATAGCTCCGGTGATGGAGAGAAAAATGTTTGTTTTACGAAATGTAGGGTATTTTCATTGTTTTTTTTATCAAGAAACTCTGGTGATATAGTCGTCTATGGTTGGTTTAAATTTGGAAATAGGGCTAAGGGGCCAAAATTCCTGTACATTATAATTCACTTTAATCTTTCGTATTTTACCTGCTAAACGGTGACAGGTAATGTGATTGATTTAAAGAAAAACAACTTTCACCGCTAAATTAACAACAAATTTTAGTTTTAAATTTTAGTTTTATAAAGATGCGATTTATGAACCGCCCCCCCCCCCTCCCAATCTCTTTCTTCAGTTATGGATAGTACGAGGAAAACAAAAGTAAATCCTAGCCTTAACTAAAATGGAAAAAAGAAATATCGATTTCGTCAAGTGAAGAAGAAAAAGTAAATGAAAGTCTTTCCGAGTAACAAGGATCATTTTGCTTCTTTCTCTCCAACTGCCACATACTCTGCGCCTCCATCGTAGGCCCAATGAGTCCATTGTGTCTCTCAATCATTGCTTCGAGTTTCTTCTTCTCCTGGGCCTTTACTGCTTTGTCGCGAATCGACATATTTTCCTCGTTGCCTTCGTGAGACGCCGATAACTTGTCGATCATCATATCCAACCAAGATTTCGTTCCGTCCTTGTCTAAATCGCGGCACAGTGACTGTCAAATAAAAGAAAAATTGTCATCAAAGATATGCATAAGATATAGACCAGTGTAAATCTTGTTTAAGGCAGGCAATACTCGAATAAGAGGAAAAGCTATACAATAAGAATAACTACAGGATCTTTAATAAATCATATGTGATAAATATTGTTTTATCTCCTATTATATGGGCTCTAATGAAAGTTTTATTTTCCTCTCTCAAGTGTGCTTCATATAATTATGTTACTTTTTGCCATTCATTACCTAAGTTAAATGGTGATTTATTTTAACTATCCACACAAATCCGAATCTCTCCCAGAGATTTGAGAGAAAATTTGGCTTCCCTCTCACTCTTTACGAGAGTCTTAGACACAGATCTCTGATTTGTCTTCAAGCAGAAGTTTCCCTTTAAAACCTACAATACGGAAAATCTAGCTGATATAAAACTTACTGTGAAAAATTGCGCTTTATTTATTACCCATTTCACATCGTATATTGAAGAATATGTGAAATAATGCCTGAATTCACTCAGAACTACTTGTTGCCAATTGGACTAATAACTCACTCCCTTTCACGGGCACTCTATCTTCTCAGTGCAGTTAAAAGTTTATTCATATAATAAATTTTAAATAAAAGTCATAGACATTTTTTGCTGAAGCAATGGATTTTTTTAATTATATAAAGCTTTTCTTAAGGTTTATTAGAGAGAAGAGAAAGAAAAATATCAATGTCTGAGAATATCAAAGTCTGATTGAAAATATCTTATCAGCCCCATATTTGGAAAGCGGAAAGGCCATTTTATATCTTATTTTTGTTACATCTTACAAATGAAACATACAATCAGACGAAGAGGGTAATACACTATTACTAAATTACTATTTTAACAGCCTTTTACCATTTCCTCGGGAAAGACGGGCCAAAATTGGTATTTTGGGGTTTGAGAGGCTCAATCTGCTGGTATTTTTCACTGAGATATCATAAATATGTCCTCACAGCCAAATAAAAATGCTGGGTTCATTACTGGTTCTGTTATGTTCATCAAACTTATCACATTATCACTTGTGTCAGTTTTTCCCTCTCTTTCTTCCTCCACTAATCGCCGTAGTCCCTTAAATCATGGGACGAACCATAATGCAAAATGTCATCATAGCATTTTAACCGAGTGTAAAGTCACAAATTGGAGGCGGCAGTTTAATTTTGATGTCACTAAATGCGTCAAAATGTTATAGTACCGAGAAGAATATAGCTAAGCAGCACAAAAGTGATAACAACCTAAATAAATACTATACAAATGCTCAGAATAAATTGAAATTGAGCTTCATATTTATATAACAATCTAGACAAGAATTAATCCAAGTTCTTAATATATAGAAACGAACAAACGTCTGAATGTG
Source organism: Ceratothoa steindachneri (assembly GCA_963969495.1). Lineage (NCBI taxonomy): Eukaryota > Metazoa > Arthropoda > Malacostraca > Isopoda > Cymothoidae > Ceratothoa > Ceratothoa steindachneri. The sequence goes on along the minus strand of OZ018325.1, from coordinate 88,127,828 downwards.
AATATTCTTTCTCTAGGAAAGAAACCACAGAAATTTTAAGGTATGGAGGTAATTTAAAATATGAAACGGATATTGTCAAAAAAAATGAGATATGAAAAGAGATATTGTGAAGAATTTCTTAAGCTTCCAAAACATAACAATTAATTATCCTTCCACAGAAAGTTATTGCTATTCCCAGAAGTTAACCATTAATTATGCGAGGATGCTCTTGACTTGGTAGAGTAGTACATACATATTTCGGAAATTCTCTTCAGTTTCTTCGAAGTTTTTGGTGCTTAATGCCAAAGTTTTTCTTCCATAGGTTAGAACAACTCGTGTGGTGACTTAGTTTTTATGGAATTATGAACTGACGCAAATTGTTTCTGATAGTGTACGTAAGCATTTTTGCCACTCTCAAGCCTAGTGATGTCCTTCAATACTGCTATCTGTGTGGTCCCTTGTGCCTTTGGTGGAAGTCGCCAGGTGAGAGCTATTGAATTTAAAAATAAAGCTTACTTCAGGAGTCATCATCTATCCAAAGTATTTTTGTACCTCCTCTAAAATTCAATCTTAATTCTAGTTTTCTCTCCTCGAAGTTATCGATCCGTATTTGAGTCTTTAAAAAGATAATTTTCAGTCTAACTATGATTGGAATGGATTGCAATGATTCTGTTATCTTTGATTGTAATTCTTATAGATTCGAGGAAAATATTACTAGTTTCTCAGCAGACTGATATTGACTTGAATATCACCCATTAACTTTGATTTCCTTTTGTTGCCACTTTTAAGTTCTGAATAAATATTCTATTACTTTCTAAACAACTTTATATGGGGCATTTCCATATCTCACTCCTCTTTTGATATTTTATAAAAGAGCGACTGCAATGTAAATGACCCGATTGCAAGACAGTGCAGGAATGAGGGTATGACAACAAAAGTTTACTAAGTCAATGGGTTTTTGTAGTCTATAAAATACCATATAAAAAGGAATTCTATTTATTTTTGGGTCGGCAATAATTCCCAATAATTTTTTGGAGCAAGGTCCAGGTGAACATAATTACTATAGGAATTTGGGGAACCACCCAGATTCGAGGCTGATTGGGGTCCAGTATTTATTCTTGTTTGTTGATTATGATATTTAGGCGTATCTTCGAATTTACTCATTGACCCATAAAATTTACCAGTTGTTTGATGATGTATTTTCTTTATTTTACTGAATTATGGTTTGTATAGCGAGTAGCAGTCTGCACGGATACAAGTAGGCAGCTGAGTGTCATGAAGAAGATCAATGGATCGAAGCATGTTTATACAAGTGAATTGCGCATACTCGCAACTTTACATACCAGGGACATTTATAGGCAAACAACATTCATACCTAGTGCTCTTATGGTATTTATGATGTCATCATTCGATTTGGGAAGACTATAGCATATACGCACTTTAGAGGAAGTTCATGGTCCAGTGAATGAGCCGCTCTTGATCTGGCTGTTAAAACCACACGGGAATGCCAATATCTGGTGCACTTGAAGCTGCCCATGATAGTCGTCCCTTATTTGATTTTAATGATGTCTAACGAATTTGCCTACGTCCGTAAATAGTAAGTGAAGGCGATCCTGTACTTACGTACAAGCGATAGCCTAATATTTTGTTGCACCATCATTGTTTCTTATACGCATTGACCAAATCCTGGAAATATTGTTTGGGAAAATAGTCTCCTCGTCATTAAATATAACTTTTGATTGGGCGACGATTGCAGGTTTACTCTTTGTAAACTTGTTCCTTCAGCATTACCGCAACTTTTGAACTAATGCCAGTCAAGGAATTGTATGGAAGCAGCGGTAGAGAAAATAATATTTTTCTGCAGGAACAACACAAGTGTATCTTGCGCAGAGTGTTTCAGATCAATGTCTCGCTGAAAAATCAAATTATCCTACTTTTCCAACTTATCCTTTGTTAGCTCTAATTATTGTCCATGATTTGCTAATATGTAGACCACCAGCCCCATTAACAAAAAAAACAGCGCCATACTTTAATTGCTCCGCCTCCGTGCTTGGATGGTGTTCTTCCAATCCTAGATCCTTCCATCACGGTGCTAATCATAGCGAGGTGGATTCTGGCAAACGCGTTAAATTTAGATCTCATCTGGCTTTTCTATATACTGCTGGAAGCTCGTCTATTGAACTCATTACTAATTTTTACTTCCCTATCTGATGTCCCTGCTGTAAGCCGATCGTCTTGCCGTTTTGTCATCGATATCATAATCATCCGTATTATTCAATTGTGGTGTTTTTTATTACTTTTTATTTTCCTCTTCCTAACGTAAAATTAATATTGTGCAAGATCTCCTTTTTACAAATAGAACTCTAAATATTCTTTTAATGTCACTATGCATCATCCTTTAATTGGACCATATTCAAACTTGTGTGGATGCTGAATATTTGTTATTTTCCCTTTCAAACCCAAATCAATACGTTAATATTATTTGCTATGATTAAAACAATATATTTCCGTATTTCACTAATTAATATCGGTATATTCTTTGATATTTGCATTTGTATGGCAGTATCTATGCTTGTGAGCCATCCTCGCTTCGTGCTCCGAATAATTTGTGCGTTGAGTCGCCACCCAGCCTTCTGTAGGTTTGAGGTTGCAATTAGCCCTTTTTTTATCAGGAGCCATTGTTCTTACCTACATTTTTATTTTTATTATAGGATACTACATTTGACACATGTAGCGAAAATTGCACATATAGCACGATAAACTGTGATTTTCACTGATGTAAGGATCAATTGGTGCAAATTGGTGAAGAAAACTTATTAAAGCTTTTTTAATATTATGATAATTAAAGATGTTACTATTTCTTCTATTTTCCCCCATCTATGGCTTCCTACGGCTTAACCTTTCCGTGTTCCAATCCCTTCATTTTCAGTCATAAATTAAATCCAACATTTTTTGCCCCAAAATTATATGCTTACCATTTTTCTACTTATTCTTCATAATTTTCATAAATAACATTACTTTCCATCCTTTGTGGCCAGGAACTTTTCTTGATAAATTTATATATCACCTTACTTATCTTTGTAGCGACCAAGTTCCTCATTAAATCGTTTTAACTAAATTTAAATATAAGCATTTTTGCCTTCTTCTAGTCCATAGGTTGCCGCCGATGAGACCGGTATAATAAAATAAATATCCGGTAGTCATAGATATTTCGAGTGCATCACAATGCAGAGAGTATCTATTACATTCTTAAAAATAAATACATTTCAGTGACATCAGTTGGATCGACTCCAACTAATCTGTCAATATGTTTAAATGCATCAAACGTCCCTTAGCCAAAAAAGGTGTTTAACAACCAATGTCTCTTCATCTCGCTAAATCTTAGCCAAGAATTGGCACAAAATCGCATTATATTGAATCCCAATTACGTATTTTGGAGAATTTCGAATGAAGGGGCCTTAAGATGTTCCTTCAGTAAAATTAATGACTACGGAGAGCATAATCTATACAAAATGGATAGTGAATAATAAATAAATATTGTAACTTACTATAGTAATAAATAAATGAAGATAGTTAAAAATATAAAAATCGTGTGCGAAAATACCTTAGGCAAGAAAGGGTACTGAAAATCGAAGACAAAATGGAAGAGAGAAATGTCAGAGAAATCCTAAGAAAGCTAAAGGCAAGGAATAAGGGGAGGATCACGCATTGCTAGAGGCCGGATTGACCATCCTGCACTAAAAATATCAATGGAAGAAGAAATTATGGGAGGAATGTCATGACGTAAATGAATCACACTTGAAATAGGAAGGGAAGTTTTGAACGAGAGAAACCCGAGCTGAGGGGAGGCAATGTCATAAATCGTTTGACGCATGTGTCATCGTGTTTATTTTTAGTGTTACATTCGGCTTCTTACTCGCTTGCGAGATAGAGCCGGAGCCAATCTCAGCTTTTACAGTTTGAACGATTCTTTTATATGATAAAACAAGAAGAAAATCTGGATTGGCTCCTATTCCAAGGCAATGGATAAATTGTGCCTCTGTAGAATAGCTCAAGTAATAGGACATGGCTTGATAGTCTCGAATCTTTTATGGCCAAGTTGAACCTTGGATATAAAAGTAAAAGATATAAAAGAGTCAACAGCTATTCCCTTTCCAGGAACAGATGAAACTTTGCCTGTATTTGCACTTCAACTTTCTCTCTTCACTGATAGCCTCGTCATTCTGACGCGCAGAATAACATACTTTCCTGACATGCGAAACTAGAAACAAGTAGTTAGCTATAGGAGATAATAACCCATTTATCATCCCTCAAGCTCATTATATAGATCAAATTGTCTTAAATATTCATAAAATACTCTCTTCCTCTTCATCATTTGCGGTCTTTCTTGGGCAGGCTGTGGATGCGCGCTCGGAATTTCACGAAGTTAGGCTTACCAAGTTTACCTGTAACTAAGGGGACGTTTATCATGCCCTTTTCCCCGAAAGTTGGTGTCAGGGGTAGCGTGACTGACAATGCTGCAACTGATTATTTACAGGATTACGTGCCCTCTTATCTCCAGCATTCACTGCAACCATATGCCCTCAACATCCATTGATCCCTCCTTGAATGTCCATTGATCTTGCCTGTGCTTTTAATTAGCCTCCTTAACCACTTATTTAATATTCTCTGAACCCTCTTGGAACAGCCTTTAAGCACCATTATACACTTGCTGAACCTCCTTGGAGACCTCACTCAACACCAAACGAGCCCTCCTTGAATGCACAATAAGACCTCTCTCAGCTTCATCGAGCCTTTCTGTAATATCCTTTCAGCCTTCCATGGCTCAAGGCAGTCTTTCAGACAAGAACCTACAGCGATTGTTTGTTTTTCTAGTGTGGACACACTATAAACACCCATTAAGCCATCCTTGAACATGATCAAGCCTTCCTGTACACTCTTTATTCCCTTCCAGAACACATATTGAGTCCTCCCTTAATACATATTGGGCCCTACCTTGAATAATGTTTTGGTTTTGGTCCAAACGTACATCGATGGGCACCTTATGTAGTCTGGGCCCTCATTTAACACCTATTGAGCCCTCTTTCAAAACATAGAACCATACATAAACACTCCGTTAACCCTCTCCAACCTTCAATGAGCCCTCTTTGTAGCCGTTCCAGACCCTACTCATTATAGACCTTTCCCATCAATCTTCTTCCCTCCTCTTTCATCCTTCAGTCTCCTTACAATAGCTATGAGGATGAGATTTATGCCTTAATTTACATCACTCGCGCATCATATTACTCTGCCAATAACAAAATAAAATACACTCAAATTTATTTTTAAAAACATTAAAAATACATCCTCTAATTGATTAAAAATGTAAACAATACATCCTCTAGTTTATTAAAAATGTATTAAATTGAATTAAAATAAGTATATACATATTTTTTATAAATATAGTAGGAATGTTGATTCTTTGAATAATAATAATTATGAGTAAAATCATTATGAATTCTAAATTGAGCCAGTCGGAGATGCTAATAGATAGGGACCATATTAGTGTCTAGTGCCATGTGTTCTTATACTTCATACGAACTCTCTAGTCACAAATTTGTATATTAATTTCGTTATGATTTTAATGATGGTCTCTTATATGTGATATACTCCATTATTAAAACTTTCTAAATTCCTTCCCCCAATTTATTAAAAAAAGATTTTCCAAGAAATGAAAATTTATCCTTAATATTTACTTTGTTGTTGCGAAAAATGTGCAAAATCTGCAGAATCTACGGTAATTAATTAACCGTATTTTTCCTAGATATTTTTAGAAACTCATAGACCAAATAAGATGATAAAAAAAATTAGAAATATCTCAAAATAAAAAATGTAAAAATAATGTAATCAAGAAAAAGATGCAGTGATGCCAATATTTTAGGAAGCTGTAATTATTTACATTTTCCTTAATATAATTAACGATATACCTCCAAGTGGAGGGGCTACATTAATTCTTTTTATAGTTATTTAAATCTTATGAACCACCTATGGAATGATCAAGTGTGTCCTTGTTTCTTTGAAGGGTTCTGCAAGATGGTGTCGTGTTTTGCCAACAATTCCATTAACCATTTTTGCAATACAAGGTTGAAATCTATTTTGAACGGCCAGTAAAGTAAACCAACTTGAGCAAAAATTCCTAATAAAATATTAATCAAAAGTAGCAAACGTATAAAGGAGTAACGAAGCAATAAATGAAAAAGGATGATAATGGAAAGAGAAAACCAAACGAATAATTAAGATTGGTGATATGTACTTGATATTGTGAAAAACATGGATAGTCATAGAGATAAGGAATACACAAATATGGTAAGCAATAAATATAAGAAAGATAACAGTGGAGTGAAACATATATGGTAAAAGGATGTGTCCCCAAACGAGATTGCATAAGACGCCAGAATAGCAGAGCAGGTAGACTTCGGCTCTCATCAAATTTTCTTTACTAATATGGCGTCCTTTTTATAGAAAACTCTTTCCTCGTGTTCCAATGGTGAGTTTCCTTCCTTGATGGTTCGGTTCGATTTTATCGGTTTCTAAGAAGAGTAGGAAGTCCTCTTCTTGGCTAAGCAAGGTAACTCTACAACAGCTCTATTTTGTTGATGGATGGAGATACTTTCCAGTCAACTCTGAGGCATTTGCCATATGATATTGTCGTGCTTCGCCCATCTGCCTTTATCCAGGAGGATCCCTGACCGAATAATGAAATATACCTAAAAGTCAGTATGAAAATAGCTGGTGAGCCCGACGGCATCAAGGGCCGATCCTTTTGGGGGGGAAGTGTCAGGAAGTATTCTGTTTGACACCAAACAGCGTTCAAGAAGAACCTTCGTCGCCCCTGGTCCGAGGGACTTGTTACGCGTCAGAGGTATGTTGATATACATACCCATTGGCAGGATTCCTTGGAACAGAAAATGTGTTTGTGATATGCTGCGAAGACGGGAGAAGAGAGAAAGCAGTGTTGTAATTGGCTATGTTTGTCATGACAAGTGTAAAATCTACCCACTCCAGTACAGGGCTGAGCTTAGCATATTCACGAATTGGTAGCCAGATCTCTACGTACTCTGGCGTTTGTATCCGCTGATGCTGGGGTCGAACCATGTACCGCTACGTTAGCGTATACACTCGTCTAGCAAGAGCTATTGCCATATGATGTAGAACCCATTGGTTCTGAGCCTAAAGAAAGCTAACTCTACTTTGTTACGGAGAAACTAAGGCATGAAATGTGCATAAGTAAATCGTCGGTGAGTTTCCTACGCCACAAAATACTATTAGCATTTTCGATAGAACTTCTACTATTATTAATATTATATTAATTTCTGGAATTTGGAATAGTAATTCTTAATCCTTTGTTTATTATTTATCTATTTACATAGAATGAAATTTATAATAACGAAGGCAGTCTGAGAATATTAGGCGCATAATTATATATATGTATGTGTCGACATGTAATTATGATAGCATTACGACAATATCAATTCTTAGCTACCTCTTTGGTTTGTTTTGCTTGGATCGATCGAGAGATCTTTCGAAAGCATCAACTTAATTCCTCGAGCTCCAAAGAGGAGTTCTATTCAGTAAGAAATTTCTCTATCTTGTTTATATCATTTCTATACATACTAAATACTAGAGAAATGAACATCGATTTTTTAATTCGATAATCTATGTGCACACCACCTAAGTTCACAATTAAACCTTTGACAAAAACAATGTGATAATGTTCGATATATTTATATTAAACTCCATTATTATATGCATATCTCTAGTGCAGTACAAGGCGAGCCATCTGTTCCCAGAATAGATGGGCATTACAGCGAGGAAGACATAATGATGCCAAATGAAGAGACATGCCCGTATCCATCAAAGGCACTGTGCCAGGAGGGCCAAGGCTAAAAATGGCATTCGCAGTTGGATTAATTGTTTTTGGCAACTTCAGTAACAAGCTTGAAATGATGAAACTCAAGATTTATCGAAATATCAAATATACCATTTGGCGGCATATAAGCCGTAAATTGAGGAGAAATGGATGATTTGAACAAAGTGAGTGGTAGTACTGACTGTGTTAATTTATATTGCCCAAATAATTAGTGATAAAAGATGTCTAATTATATTTCATAGGAGCAAATAGCGCCAAGTAAATTATGAGTATAGAAGTAAAAATGAGAGACAGAGATTAATATTTGGTTGTTTTACGCCTTGTTTAATCTTCGGATATACTGTATTTACCAAGAGGATTAAATATGTTTAGATCTACGAGGGGCGGTCAATAAGTTTTGCAATTCGGATATAGGGAAACGATATATGAGGAAAAGTGTTTTATTATTTTTCAATATAATTACCCTCGACTTCAATGCACTTGCGCCACTTGTCCCTGAGGCTTCGAATTCCCGACAACCAGAAATCTCCCGACTGCTGTTCAATCGACTCCCGGATGGCGAGCTGGACATCTTTATCGTCCCCAAACCGGCGTCCACGCAGTGTAGCCTTGAGCTGGCGGAATAAAATGTAGTCGCTAGGGGCCATATCTGAACTCTAGAGGGGATGGTTGAGCTCCTCGAATCCGCACTCGCGCAGGGCAGCTTGTGCAACTCTGGCCTTGTGGACTTTGACGACTTTGAAGTCGATCATGGGAAGTGAGGTTTCTATGGACCCAACGGGCAGAGACCTTGGTCATGGCCAAATTGTCGTGGATGATGTTGATAACATTTCCATGTGATATTCCAAGTTCTCGCTCGATTTCTTTGACCTTCACCCGTCGATTTTCGAGGATCATCCTCTCTACACGGGACACATTGTCCTCGTTGGTCACATCTGACGGGCATCCTGGACGGGGGTCATCTTCAAGGGACTCAAGAAAATGGCGGAAGTCCCTATTCCAGCGAGCAATGGTTGCATAGGAAGGGGCGGTGTTGGTAAATACGGAGTAGGTAGTAAGAATCCACACACCATGGAATAAGAGTGCATTTATCGAAGTGTGGTTAATAAGAATTCAATGACCACAAACTTGCTAATAAGATTCAGATAACTACCGACTGGCTAATATCAGTCCAGTAAAAACTTACATATTAATAAGAGTCCACTGACCACGGACTGACTAATAAGACTCCAATGACATGATAAAACGTGTGCAAAGATCAAGACTGACTAAAAAGAATCTATGGATGTGCTGATACGAGTTCGCTGAACACGGATTGGCTGGCCAATAAGATTCCACTAACGAAGGACTGGCAAGTAAATTCCACTGTCCAAGGACAGCATATTAAGTATTCACTAATCATGGACTGCCTAATAAAATTCCACTGAGAAGTACTGAATAAAAGAGTTCAGTGAACGAGGACCCGCTAATAAGTTCCGTTGATCAAGAACTATTTAATGACAGATCACTGACCTCGTACTCTATTAACAGGATATACTGAGTACGCACTGGCTAATAGGAGTACACTAACACATGCTGGCTAAAGAGATTCTTCTGAATACGCATCGGTTAATAAGAGTCCACTTAGAACTGACCGGTTAATATGTGTCTAGTGACCAAGGACTGCCTAATAAGAGGCGAGGGACCACGGATGACGGACTGACTAAAGGAATTCCGTTACCCAATGTATTGTTAATAAGCTTCCACGAAACACGGATTGGTCACTAAAGGAGTACGGACAACGGACAAGCTACTAAGACTTTCGCAACCAAGGATTCGGTATTTAGGTGTTAACTTACCATAGAATGGCTAATTCGAGACTAGGGGACAAGAAATAGCTATTTAGATTCCGCTAATATAGGTCTACCTAATAAAAATTAAATAAACAACGATAGCTAATAATAATCGGTTCACCATTTAGGTCCTAATAAGAGTCCATTGACCATGGACGTGCCAATAACGAAAAACTGACCATGGACTGGTGCATAAAAGTCCACTGAGCTATTGCCTGCTAACACGACACTACTGAACACATAATGCCTAAAAAGTGTCCACTGACCAAGGAATGTAAAAAGGAGTCCAATGACGACGGGTTGGATAATAAGATGACATAACTCGAAAAGGGTAATATTAGTCCAGTGAGCAGGGACTAATAAAAGTCAACTAACCAAGGCCTGGCTCATGAGATCCACTGACCACTGATTGCTTAATAAGTATTGCTTAACCATGAAGGAGATAAAAATTTGTCACTGATCAGAGATAAGCTAGTAAAGGTCTACTGACCTCGGAATACCTAAAAGGTCGACTGGCTACTAAGTATCCATTGACAACGATTCCGCCGTCCATAGACTTGCTAATTAGATTCTTCTGACCACGGAATGGCTAATACGATTAAACAGAACACGGACTAGCTAATTAGTGCAGATTGTCCAAAACCATTTAAAAATAGTTCATTAACCATGCTCTGGATAATATGAAACCAATCATTAATGACATTCTAATGATAAATGAATTATGACGAAGTTTCTAATATGATTAAACTGACCAGAGTCTGATAAATAAAATTCTCCTAACCAATGACTGTATCATAAGACTTCAGCGACCACGGACAGTTAAAGAGAGTCCAGTGAAAACGGACTGCCTAATAAGCGTCCAATGGCTGTCTATAATGAGTCCAAACACCAAGGACTGAGAAGAAAAATTGTTTACTGAATAGGTAATATACAAGTAACTCCACTGAACCCGCCTGGCTAATAAGATTCCAATGACTATGGACTGAAAAATAAAAGTTCACTAAGCATGAAATAACTTGATTTAACACACCATCGACACTGTAATGAGAGCTCATGGATCCGGGCCTGCCACAAAAGTTTCTTGTCCCAGACCAAGGACTCTCAACTAAAAGTGTACTGTCCCCAGATTGGCTAATAAGCAGACGACGGAATGGCCGATACGAGTGAATTAAAACGGCATGGTTATACGAGTCAGATGGCCACTGATCAGGTACACTTATTACGGACTGAATGATATCGTTCCATTGACCATGGACTGAATAATATGAGATCACTGACGAGGGGATGGTAAATAAGTCTGCTATTAAATGACCTCTTTATATGAGTTCAGCAATCAAAAACCTGTTTTAAAAACTCCAGTGGCCACACACTACCTAAAGAAGTCAATCACTGCCTAGTGTGATTCACACGACCAAGTTTTACCTGTAATGGTCAAGTGACTCTAATGGGATTTCCCTAACCACAAACTGACTAATACATAATCTTCCAATGACCACGGGCTGAGAAATGGGATTCCACTGACCACTACATTGCTAATTAAGGTAAGATGACCAGATAATCGCTAAAAATAGTCCAATAATAGTCCAATAGTCCAATATGCACGGACTAGCTAATAAGTGTCTGATGACCATGGACTGAGTAATATGAGTTCACTGATCATGGAAGGTTAAAAGGTTTCACTGACCACAGACTGATAAATAATACTTGGGTAAGATCGGACTGGCTTATAAGATTTCATAAACTACAGAGATCCTAAAAAGTAGTAAATAACAGAGGCTAATAGCAGTCAACTGACCACCGACTGGCAAATAAAAGTTTACTGACCAAGTAATGGCTAATAAAAGTCTACTGACTAAGTCACGTGAAATCAAATTTCACTGACTAAAAACTTTATAATAAGGTTGCAATGACCACGGAATTGCAAATAAGAGTCAACTTACCAAGGCGTAGATAGTTATATTACACTACCTAAGGATTCCCTAATAAGAATGTACCAACCACAAACAAATCACAATCACAAGCATTGATGGCAAACTGTCTAATAAGATTCTCCTGACCAGGAAATGCTTAATAAGATTCTACTGAGCACGGACTAGTAAATAATAGTCCACTGAGAATTGGTTAATATGAGTCCATTGATCATGTAGTAGCTAATAATATCCCAATGTGCACTGAGTAATTAATGGGAGTCCACTAAGTATGGCATGCTTAATAGGAGTAAAGTGACACGGATTTGCTAAAAGGAGTCCACTGACAACGCACTGCCAAATAAGTGTACAACGGTTGGCTAATAAGATTATAATAATAAAGTATGGACAATTAAGCGTTCATTGACGCGAAAATATGAGCTTTAAGAATTAGGAGTGACCGATAAGTGTCCACTTACCATCGATTGCCTAATAAGAGTCCATTGTCATGCTAATAAGTGTAGAATGACCAAGGAACAGACTAATATTTTTTCACTGAATCGCTAATAAAAGTTCAAACACCATCGACTGGATAATAAGCTTCCATTCTCCAAAGACTTGGCTAAACAACTTAGTTGATCACAACTTGGAAGATAAGAGTCAACTAACCAACTAACAACGGACACGCTAGCAAAAGTGCAGTGGCTACGCACAGACTAATACCAATCACTAACCAGGGACTGCATAATAACTATCTATTGGCTTGCGAATAGAACTTTAATGACAAAGGAGTGACTAATAAGTAACTGTCAATTGGCTCGTTACTACGAATCCTGTACCACTTACTAGCTAATAAGTTTATATGTCTACCGACTGGTTAATGTAAGTGCACGGACTACGGACTAACTAACAAGAGTCACTGAGTATGGAAGGCTAATAAGACCCCTAATCAAAAAGTGGTAATAAGAGGTCTATTTCCACGTACTGGCTAATAAAAGTGCACAGATCACAGACTAGCTAATAAGAGCCCAATGATTACAGTCTTTCCAATTCGAGTCCCCCGAGCAAACAGTGAGAACAAAAGTACACTGAACACGGAGTTGCTTAAAAGGGTCCAAAGACTCACTAAAAAGAGTCCACTTATCCAGGACTTGCTAAAAAGGGTCAACGGACCCTAGACTACATAATATGACTCTTTTGATGATGATTGGCTAGTAAGATTTCTCCGACCCCGGAATAGACAATAATAGTCCGTTGATCACGGCATGGGTAATAAGATTCTACTAAAGACGGACTGGAACATAAGAGTCCCCTTTCCAAGTAGTGACCATAAGAACCCACTGACTTTAGACTGCCTGATAATGACTGACTAAGGACTGACTTATAAGTGTACACAGCTTGCTGATAAAGTCTGCTAACCAAAGACTGGCTAATAACTTTCCACTACTATAGACTAGCTAATAAGAGTCTGCTGACCCCTAAATGGTTAATAAGATTACAATGATTTTGTATTAGTTACAAAGAGATCCCTGGTCTACTATTGGCTAAAAAGCCTCCACTGTTCGCTCACTGTCTAAAACGAGTCCACTTATCATGAACTGCCTAACAAGCGTCCACTCACCACAATTGGCTGATAAGATTCTTATGCCCACGGACTAGCTTATATGATTTTATGCTACCACTGATTCGCTAATCAGAGTTCACTGACGACGGAGTGGCTAACTAATAAGACTAACTAATAAGATTCCACTAGCCACTGACTGTCTACTAAGAAAGAGTCCACTGACCATGGACTACCTAATAAAAGTCCATTGACCACAGACAGCCTTATAATAATCCACTGATCATCGAATACCTAATAAGAGCCTACTGACTACCTATTATGAGTCCAATGACGACAGACAGGCTTATAATAATCCACTGATCATCGACTACCTAATAAGAGCCTACTGACTACCTATTATGAGTCCAATGACGACAGACAAGCAACTGTAAATCGAATGCCTAATAAGAATCTAATGACTGTTAAATTAGAGTAGAATAATTAAGTATTCTATAATAAGAGTTCACTGATTCATTACTAAGGGTCCACTGACCACGAAATGACGACGGCATACTTTGGTTTTCTGGTATAATCTGAGTAGATTATTTCATCTCTTATTGAGATTATCTTTAATAGTAATATCGAACGTAAAATCACTCACTACCTTTATGAAAGGTTATTTAAGATAGAATTTAGGTGTTATTTTTTATAAAGTATGAATGTATGGAGAATATTTTATGTATGTAGCTTAATCGGAGTAGTAGTATTGCATATTTAATCGACATGATATCACGTCGAAGAAACTCGATTTACAACATGGATTCGGCTTTATTTTTATTTTTTTGTTTATAGACATTTGCTTGATTCTAATTTGCTTAAGAAATGTTGCATCAATTTCGACTAAACATCCTATAAAAAGACTTGAAAGCTCCAATAATTAAAATGGTAACTACTACAAAATTGAGCCCGTCTATATAAAAACTAAAAAACAAAATATATATTAATCAGAAGGTAAACTCATTACCTACTTAGCCATAAACCTTAAACTTTTTCCATTCCGGGCATTATATGAGTAGGAACACCTGCATCTGCTTGCGAAAAGTCACGATCCAGCTTAATAATTTAAAATGGATATTGGAGAGAAAAGATGAGGGCCACTTAAGAATTCATTAGCTATCTAAAGAGCATTTTATCAGTAAATTGTATGCGACGCAAGAAGAAGGAAATAAAACGTGAACTTAATATAATAAGATAACGTAATACTGTTTAGCAAGATTTTTTCTAGAGCTTTTGGGGAATTAATAAACCAAGCACAAGATAGAAGAGGATGAAAGAGCTTTTGTGTGCGAGGCATTACTTAGTAAAGTGTTTTTAATTAGTTTCGTTGTGATACTGTTTTTTTGCTCGGTTTTCATCACCTTCAAGTTATATACTTCAGCAAACTGACTTGGGTAACAGGGACGCAAGTGATTTTCTAGCCAATCTTTTAGACCATTTTTTTCTGTTATTCCTTTCGATCACTTTCATCTTCTTCTATTTATCATACTATTTGCCATTTTACATAAACAGGCCATCGTTCGCTACCACCAATAGAACTAAAAATAAGTTTTATATATGATACTATTTATCCCAATCTATTTATTTAGCTTTAAGCCACAACCTTTTCAATCTCTTTGGTCGATAAAGAAGTTAGAGAACTGAAAGATAAGAAACCACCACAGTAGATAATTAATCATCTAGAAAACTGCCAACCTATCTCATTAAATAATAGTACAAAAAATTTACATCGCCTTTCTAATCACATACATATGTTCAAACAAATAACAAAAGAGACAACTGGGAAGCATTCAGAAACGACACAGAACACCTATTTAAAACAATAAACAGTACAACAATCCATAAGTCAACACTGCTATATACACTTTTAACACACACATACAAAATTCAGACAAAATACATCCCATTATTCAAAAGAAAAACAGCCGACCCATATTTTAACCAGAAATTCTAGGCTTATTCTAAAAGGCAGGTTACTAAAATGCAATTCATCATTATCCCTTACACACGACATCGCTATTCAAATACTAGTTTTTAACACACGAATAAACAAAAATACTAAAACAGAAGACATCAAAATTACAAAGATTTGTTAAAACGCTTCACCACAGAACCAACACTGGCAAATTATACAAAACGCTAAATAGTATCACACTGCAATAGAAATAGTTAACAATCACACGCTGTATTCACCATAAGAGACTCAATTCCGTCAAAGAAACAACAAGAAAATTCCATCATTAAGCAGCTCTCTTTCTTTACACAGTTAAACCTGCACCTTGAGGATAGACGATTCATGTGACATAAACAACAGTTTCCCACTTACGCTGGCTCATCATCGTTCACAGACAGTCAGGCGACTGTGGTTCAAACAACATCAGTAACATACATTTCACTCACTTCGAAATGCATGGAATATAATCACTCTCCAACATTTTAAACTACAGCTACTCACACAATAGCTAACATCTAGAATCATGCTAAAATAATGACAATCCCTAAATCAACAAAAAGAATCTCCTTCACACGTGATACCTTTCTTCTCCGCAACGAAGCTAAATATATAGATTGCCTACTCATAAATAACGTCTATCAACAGAATCTCTTAGCACCTACAAAACATGGTTTCAGACAACTAACTCAGCAACCACTCTGCTTACACTCCTTACATAATAAATATTTGAACACATCAACGAATCACAGCCATAAAGACTACCTTTTGTAACACCTAACATCATTAATGCTTTCGATATCATCCCAAGCCACAGCCTCACTGACAAGATATATAACACCAATATGCACCTCAACATACGCGCGAGTGGCATAAAACATAATAAAATTCATAGACTAAGTCCACCAAGGTTTCGTAGTCTACCCCCTCCCCCCTGCACAACGCATTTAACCACTCTCTCTATGAACAAAGTACCTATACAATTACATATCCCAGTTATACAAAGAATCATACACAGACACATAACTCGCACAAGCAAACACTGAGTCAAAATCACTCTAACTCATCCCATCTAACCCTGTCTAGGCAATCTATACCACTGGTTCGCCACATACTGCCTCAAAATTTCCTCAACTAAATCACCAACTCCAATCATAACCAGCCATAAAAAACATCCCATAACATACATTAATCACATTCAAATATCCTCACACGAACATAAAAATACAAATGTATTCCAAGAATTACGCAATCAAATCACTCGCATACAACAGTGAAGTAAAATAAATAAATCGCAACCACAGTATACAAACAATCCATACGTTGGGTAAGGGGGACTACAACACCTGTTTAAGTCTTTAATCTCTCTTAAACCTTCATCAACCCTTTTCATTCCATAAAAAAAGAGATAAATAATAATCACAGGTTACACACATTAGCTTTATTCTAAAAACAAAAGCCCTCACAGTCAAAGATCACTTTGATATGCTGATCAGACAAATATTAACCTAAACATTTACACACAGAGAGTACCCACTACACTACGTATCAGGAGAAACATTCCCTGATAAAACATTAAAATGACACCCAATACAAACTATATTAGAGAAAAGCTGTCAACTCTCCTACTTCGCCTAGCCGAAGCCATTTTAACAAGCCATTTCAATCAGCACTTTCTCCCGGTACTCACACAGGAACCTGCTCCATGCACGGTTCCCTGACATCCATCCTTCTAAATCCATCAATCCTTAGAAGGAATGAGTCATCCTGGTCAGACTGCCAGGGGACATCACCCAGCCCTTCTTTCTGTCTTATCAGAAGAGGCCGGATGTGACTATCGGCGATGCCTGCCCAGAAGTCAAGGCCCCACCACTACCTCCACACAAATTTATATATTGAAAATGGTTGGGAATCAAACTTGTGATGCACATGCACCTGTTTATCAAGCTAACACTTTAACCCACTCAGCTACCATTCGTAATCTCACAAAAAAATTGTTTCAAGTGTTTTAAAACTTGCTTCAATTAGTCTCCAATTCGTCATAAAAAATATTATGGAAAAATTCACTGCACACAACCACACACATCAGCACCTCCATATACACTATCTAAGGATTCCTTGGAAATTGAAGTACAGGCTATATACTTAATCCTGATCTAGGGGGTACTAGGACAGACAGCCTGATTCCTTTAAGCGCCTATCTTGCGACTGCCAACATGTGAATAAGACCCCATGACAGCCTGAAAAAACATAACAGCAACACTATTCCTGAGCAAAAACAAAATCTTCATCATGAATGTGTGTTATTCAAACAACCTCACAACGCTCAATCAACTGACACCGACTACATAATTACCCTCAAAGAGTCATAACAAATTTGGATTATTCAAAGAACAGTAAATTTAAAAAGTGTATATGATTAATTACAATAATTGTCTTATCTCTTTCGAATTCTTTGCTGAGAAATAATATCAATGTTATAGAAAAATATGCTCGATTGAAATGACTAATCGACATAATTTATTTTGGATAATTCCAGGGGATATTGGAAATTTAAAAGATATAACAAGCAAGTGATGACCCACAAAGTTTAGAAACTATAGGATGTCATTCAATGGACAAAAATACAGATAGGTAAAAACCATAGGAAAAGTATGAATGGTAAGAGCAGCAGTACTTGGAAGTATTCAATCGATTGCTGTCCAATACGGCTCCTCCTTCCTGCCAAAAAAACACATTCTATCTGATTTTTGTGGCCTGACTGACGTTTTTCAATCTATCAGGAAGTTACAGTTACCGAAATCACAAAGAAATATGAGGCAATATTCCCTTTTAAGGACGATCTTACGAGGCTGACATGCATCACAAAAGTCTAAAATAATTACAACTTTATGTAAATATTTCTTAGTATGGGAGAAAATAAGTGAAATGATATATTTATCTTGGCTTTTTACTCTTTTACGGAGTTTGGCACTAATGTACGTGACTTAATTTATATTTACTGCTGGTCGAAATCACTTCAGTTCTTGTGAATACTATTTTTTTATTTTATTGATATCTTTACACGTTTTTAAGTTTAGAAACTCATCACATTTAATGCTCGAGAGAAATCTTATAAGTTTAAGATTTTTCTTTACCTTAATGATAAGTATCCATAAATCTTAATAAATAGTAAAATTATAAATGTGTGGTGATACTTATTGAAACATAGCTACCAGAGTTAAAATTGTAAAAATATAATTTTCCTCTATCCGAATAAAAGCTTCGATTCTTCAAAATTTCTAATTTAAACTTTCAACCTAACAAAACTTGCAAAATAATATTTCACTTACTGTATCTGCATTTACAAATGAAAAATACAAAATAAATGCACTATGGAAATAATCAAAGACAAAGGAAACGTGTGAACGAAAATCTAAATGAAAAGAATTTGTATACACAAGTCTAACCTCAAAGATTCTAAACAATTCCTGCTGGTTCTTAAACCTTAGTAAAAATGCTTCGAAAGAACTTCTTTTTTCGCATTCTTGATGATATCTCACAGAAATGGGTTCAAGGACCCATTTACACGCCTGTCGCATGGTTTTCGTCTGTTTGATGTTATTTCACATCGGTCCCTCACGTCCATCTCCGTAATCACTCTCATTTTCGAAGTTTTCCGCTTTCTTATTTGAAGTGTGGCGAACATTGTATGCTGAGGAATAAGATTGTTAAGCTTTATTGATTTTTCGATATTTTCCTCTTTTCTTTTGTTCGATAATCGATTTTAGTTTATTTCTTTTATACTTTGTTTGTTTTGTTTTTTATATAATTTTTAGAGTGATTTTCACTCGCTCATCCTGTTAGTTAAGGGATTTGGGGGAGTTTTCAACAAACATGAATGTATAACTTCTTGATTCACGTGTTTTTAATTTTAAAAGTTTGCTTTATATCATTACCAATTCTGAGACATATTTTATGTTCTATTCCATCTATTTTTGCGTCATTTTCTGGTTAAGATTGAAATTATAGCATTTAAGATGAGTGCGAAGTAATATATTGTCTTTTTCTCTTATTATTAGGACTTCAACTCATTCAGGAAATCTATTCATACACGTCTCCTGTATCTTGCAGGGTGTTTTTTTACTCTAACAATCTATTCGTCCATATTGTTCAATTTAAAAATGTACACTTTTTGATATTTGATGGTATGTCTAATATATACTACGATTTATTCTATTTAAAAAACAGCTGTTCTTTTCAAATCTCGCCACCACTCCACATATGTAAATTCAAAACCTGATTCACACTAGTTGTTCACCTCTATTTGAGATATGATAGGAACTTATACATAATATCTAATCCTTGGAATATACATATTCTTACTTAATATAAAAATGTACATAACAATATATCATCTAGAAATGTCTTTTTTTATACTAATTTTGCTATGTAGTTTATATTTCAGCTGGTATTTTTAGACCTCTTGATTTTGAACTATAGCTTTTATTGATCTAGAAAGCTTTAATATCAATTCTGGCCAGAAAACTATTAGATCAATAAGTCGATGTCACTCAATAAGATCTATTTGATAAAAATATATATTATTTTCCAGTCTAGAACTAGTTTCCATGCTTTTGGCTTAATCTTTCAGCTGAAAAATAGGGTAAGAACACTTGACACCAGTGTGAACTTATAAAATATATATTTTCTGTCGTCACAGTATATTTTGACTCATTGATCTTAGAAGACGGTACCCTTCAACATACCAACAAAATACTATACATTTATCTTCTCTTTTATACCTTCTTTGATTGATTGCTTAATATGCTTCTGTTTTTCGTGTTGCGCAAAATAAATTATAACAATTGTTTTTTTTTTGTATTCGAGCGATAAGTGGGTTATTTAAAAAGGAAAAAGGATAAAGGGAAGAAAAAAATAAAAGGGAAAATCAAAATCAACGAAAATACATTGCAAAGGCGATTTTTTCATGTAGTATGGAAAGAAACAAACTGTTGAATATCCTACGGCGTCGGTGATCAAAACTGTTTAGTTTAATGATTCAATTTCACTCTCGAACAAAAACCTAATTAAGATTTTAAATTTCTCTTAATGCAATTTTTTTATCTCTATTTACCCATTGCTATTGAGCGCTTAAAAAGAACGCATCACATGTTATTTTCTATATTTAATTAAATAGTAGTGTAGTTTACATGTGCAGATCATAAAGCAACTGATATTATTGCTCATTTACTTTTCTCTTTTTTATCTCTAATGTTGTTTTCTTATTAAATTATATTATGATGGAAATTCTGCGTTAAAAAACACCCGAATCGATATTAAAGTTCTAGAAGAAGATCAAATTTACTAAAGACAGTTTGTTACTCCTCTTCAGAACATGGAAAAGAAAATTAGGAAACGTACCTTATTTAGGCAAGCGATTTAATACTTCTATGTACGAATTTAACCAGGAGGCTTAAGATAGATTTTACCCAAAACTATTGAAGATTCCATTAAACATATGAAGATACATTTTTGGTATACATATATAGATATAGTATCGTAATGTTAATATTATTAGTTCATCCTGAAAATTCATGCTGCTTTTCCCCCAAAATATTTTTAAGAAAAAATAATTATATAGTTAGCATTTTTTTTCTATGGCCTTTTCTCATTTTATTTTCTGGATAAAACGAAACAAAATTGTTTGACAAACTACAAAATTGTTCTCTCTCACATCTTAGTATTTTCCCTGTGTTGCAAAAGGTTTTTTGATTTTTGTATGTAAATATCATTAGTATTTTTCCTTTTTATTTCGAAAATTCCAATCTATATAATAATGTAAACTTAATGGAAATTTTCTACCTGCTCCTGTATTTATCTTTAACCACTTTTACCATCTTCCCTTCTCCCCCAATCCACGCAAACGTGCAGTGGGTCCCTCAATATTTTTACGAACTCTCTATATGAGTACAGAATAAAATTCCCTCTAATACAGGAACAATAAAGACGATAGTTTCATTACTCAATTTGATAAGTTCTAACTTGTTAGTTCTAATCAAAATTTGCTTATTCACCTACCTTAGTAACCATACACTTAATTTGTGCGGAATAAAGAAGGAATAAGGTTCAGAATAAAAAGAGCTAAATAATTGATTAAATCTAGTTAGGTCTTTTTTTTTAAGCGCCACAAGCGCTCCGGATATCGTCGTATAAGTTTTAAATTAAGATAGGCAAAACACGAGTAAAAGATTCCGGCAAAAAACTCGAAATCCTAAGTATGAGAGAAGAGCTCCTTCCGAGGGCTTCGATGAAGAGCTTAAGTTAACTAATAATTGCCTTCTATATGATACACTTTTTTAAGCGAATAAAATAGTTTATATTATTTTATTCCGTTTGCTTTCTCTCTCTCTCTCTCTCTCTCTTTCTCTCTCTATCTCTCTATCTCTTTCTCTCTCTCTCTCTCTCTCTCTCTCTTTGCTTGGTCCTATAAAAAGACGAAATCAATTGTGTATCATCTTTCCTTTTCTTAATGAGCATCTATTGTGTTGCGTTTTATTGTGATTTACCTTATATGTATATTTATAAATATATATATATATATATATATATATATATATATATATATATATTCTCATTTTTACTCCTTTTGAACAACACAAGGAGCCCATGAACGGTGTATGATGGGAAAAACTTGGCGTGACATAAAACCAAGCATTCGGGTACGTCGACAAACAAAACTTCAGGATATAGTGGTACCTATAAGAAACCTGAAATAAAGTTGGTCATGGCAGGTGGCGAGATTCCAAGACGATTGTTGGACCAGAATAAATATCGATTGGACTCCACTCGATAAAAGACGACCGAAAAAAAGACCAAAATGTCCCCTTTTTTATAATGCTTTAATTTGTTAGCCATTAAATCTTAAAGGTAGATATAAGTATCATTATAAAGCACAATATGAAGTTTAATTAGAAGGCATTTTAATATTTGAAATAACCATCACGGCACACGAGGCCCTTATCAATACGATCGGCAGAGTTTCTGATATCAATCTGCAAAACCTTGACATTTGTGGATGCAATGATTTCTCAAACCTCATTCTTTAGTTCTGCGATATTAGATGGTGCAGCTCAAAATCATCTTTATTTTACAAAACTACAAATAAAGTAGTCTAAAGGTCAAAACTCAGGTGACCTGGACTGCCAGAGAAAATTTGTCCTCTGCTACATTAGTCGTTGAGGAAATCGAGCCTACGACCCTGTCATGGTGGCACATTCATTATGAGCTGTAGTGCCATCCTGCTAAAACTATTTTTCACGTTATTGCTATTGACAAAAATGCTTTTGAGCATGTCATGATATCTGGCAGCATTAATTGAATGAGTTTATCCTGTTTCATGGTCATCAAAGAAATATGGCCCATAATTCTTATTTCCACCTATTCCATACCCTACTGTTATCTTTGGAGAGTGCAAAGGTCTTGGAAAGTGATTATTTGTCTTAGTTAGTAACCACTTCCGATAATTCTGTTTATTTGGCATGCCTTTCAGGTAAACGTGGCATTCATCACTAAAAATATGTTATCCAATACTAATTGTTTATTTTGGCTTTAAATTAAGATCATTGATGTGAATAGTTCGCACAGCTTCTCTATTCAAATATATAAGAGAAGCCATTTTATTCACTGACTTTGTTTCATCAGTATCAATTCAAGTCATAGCATATTCAATATTCGTTTCCTTCCTCACACTTTTCTTACCACCGGAATTTCCTATATTTAAATTACGAATTATGATCTGTGCATTCCATTTGGCTTAATTTCTCTAGGTTGGTTTTTGTCCAATCGTATATAATATCATTAATTCTACGACAAACCTTAGCTGTTTAAGAGTTAATTGTGTCATTTTTGAGAGCCTAAAACAGAACTGTTTAATATCTGCATATATAGGCTATCGTAGGCTTGGGTAGATTATCCACCACAAGTCTAAACTACCTAAACTAACTAATGAAATTTCAAATATTGTTCTTTGTAATGATATTTATGTCTACCTTCAATCTTTATTGGCTATAATAAATTACAGCAATATAATAAAGAGGCCATTTGTGGCAGTCACCTCGTGTATATATATATATATATATATATATATATATATATATATATGTGCACAAAATGATACGGCCCACTTCTTATAGCCTTCAGCGGCCTAAAACGAGATATAGTGACGAAGGCCTGCCTCTTCTCACGAGGTCACCCGGAGGCTCTCATTGAGGCCACAGGTGGGTTCACATAGAAATGAAAAAAAAGGAATCTACATTTTTAATTTGAACCGAGGGTTTTTTAGTTATATTCCATTATCACATCAATCTTATATCAGGTATCAAATTTAGAACTAGAATTTAAACTAGAATTTATGAGATAAAAGTGTCCAACTTCATTTAAACCTATGTTTTATAGAAGATATATCGATAACACCTTCATTATTTTCAAATCAGAATAACAATCCATCAACTGCATTACATACTTAAACCAGTTACACCCACATATCAAATTTTAACAAGAAAAAGAACTTAACAATTCTTTCCAATATGTAGACATTTTGATCGCTCAATCGGGCAAATCTCCCCATACATCAGTTTATCGCAAACATTCTGTAACTTGGCTTGGTCTGAATTCCTTTAGTGGCTATGATCAGTCTTATAAATTAAAAACAATAACCACCCTATTTAAGCACACTTACTGATTATCATCGAACTTCTGGTTGATGCATAGAGAATTCAAATTTTTAACTCGATATTTCATTCACCCAAAATGGATATCCTTCCTCGTTTATATACAAATTAATATCGAATTTTTTTATAACATTTATTATCTGAAATTACCAACGATTAATGTACACCAAATATAAAGCTATTTTGTGCTTCCTAAGATGGGCCCATTAAACCAAGCTGCCCGCACCCAATTTTCTAAATTATTAAAAAAGTTTTATTTGCACACTGAATTCACTATCGTTTTTGTTAATAAATTTAAATTAAAATTTTTTTTTCAAGTGTAAGGATAGACTGTCGCTCGAAAGCAGAAGCATGGTGGTATATAACTTAAATTGTCCTGGGTATAACAACGGGAAATACATAGAAGCACAGCGCACTCCTTAAAGCCCAGAATCTGTTCACATCTCGGGAGCAGCCTTAGTCAGTTCCATACGAGTGCATTAAATTAGGCACTGTATGTAATTGATTGCATGGATCAAATGGGTGATCCATGGTACGGAAGCGATTAAAACAGGAACTCTCCTTTTTAAAAATGAAAATTCTGCTATTCGCTAAACACAGCATCAGTTGTTATGTCCAAGTATCTATAAATAATTTTTACATATTGAGTTCTACTCAAGACCCTACGTCTCTGAGGATATTGCAATCACTGTTTATCAAAAAATAATATTTTTCCCTCAATAGTGACTTAACCTCTTTCTCACTTTCAATTGCGTATTCAAAACCAACCAATAATTTGCCAAGCACCGTAAACAAATTAACTTCGTTACTAATTCTCTTCACCTTCTCAGTTTTCTTCGACTCTTCATTCTGTACGGTGAACTTTTTACGCACGTGAATTAATTAATGTTCATATAATTATTTTCTTTTTGTGTGGTGTTTTCTGTGGTTTTAATTTATAACCTCAAATTTAGTTTTAAACTTCTACATCGTCTTTATAAATTCCCGTTTTGTTTTAGAGTACACCTCTGCCACGCTCACCTTTGAGGTGAGCGTGTATAGCCCAAAACGTCGGAATATATGAATTCTGTTTCTATTGTATGTACTTTCATCCTGAGCCGCAAGATCCTCTTATATAGAAGCACCCCTGCACGATATATATATATATATATATATATATATATATCCGAGTATGGTAGGAGTATCTTCTCTTCTATATATTTGTAATTGTAAAGTCAAAGGTTTTAATTTGATTTACTAATTTTATTTTAGAACTTTCTAAAATAAACTTAGTAAAGTCAAAATACAACCTGGTCTTTAACAGAATATATATATTTATATAGATTTATCTGTATATATATATAACTAGATGAGGAGGCAATTGCGAAGAAGACACTTTTTCCAAGTGGAAATAAGCAAAATACACAAACTTTATAGTATATTTTTCAGCTGCTGAACTATATATAACAAATTGAAAATCAAAATAACGGGAAACTATGTCTTGGAATCTAAGATCTACAAGAAGTCTTCCTAGTTTCCGACATGCTCCATTTACAGTGAAGATAACAGCCAATTAAACCTAATTAAGAGATATCACAATGAAATATCTAATGCAACACAAGGTTACCAGGATATAAATGTAACAAAGGTTTCTTACGAGCCCTTTCGCTCTAAAACATGAACAAAATTCCTCATAAATACCCACAGTAAACGTATCCTTTATAAGTTTGAATTCCTTGCACGTGTATTGTTGGTCAGCCATGACTTTTGCGATGATACTTTCAATATTATCCATCCATTCCATGTATTTGGCGCAACGAAAGTCGTAAACTTCCTTCACAAACCCGTAATTTTCTTGCCAAAATGTCATTTTCGCGGAATGGCGCTCAAGAGATGGCACAAAAAAATAATAGAGAAGCGGAACTATGAAGCACTCGCTCAAAGCTTATCAACCTTAATGACCAAGATTGCCTCCAACAACCAAACACACAAGAGGAAGATAAGCAAGTGTTCGGCTGCCACCTTTCTTCCCACTGCCACCATCAGGCACTCTGTGGCACGAAAAGAGAACCGTCAGTTTGAACTGGGGTTCTAACGTCTTCTAAATCAACATAAGACAATTAAATAGAGTTGGGGGAAACATTGGTGGTATAAATGCCAAAAAGGGAAGAATGTTTGGCGCTAATAGGTCTACATATAACTAACAAATATCTCTTCTTTTCAACAGTATCCCATCCCCACATTAGCCACTACCTCTCAATTGATCCCCAATCCTAATTCGTAAACTGGAGCTAAATGTCTCCACACTACACTTTTACTTTTCATTAAATAAGTGCCAATGACACTTTGATCTAAATTAACTGGGGTTTGGGTCATCAGTATATTTATCTATTATGAAGGTCCTCGAAAGAGACCATCTTTCAAAAGATTAAGGAATGCCTAATTAATGTGGTTTGTCTTCGTCAAAACTTTAAGAGGATTTTGACTTCAATATAACTCTTTGATTTTGATCAATAAATAGCAACAAATGTCTATTTTTTAGGCATTATTTTTTGACAATCGAGGTTCTCTAAATATAAGCTTGCAAAATCATTGGATATAAATAAGTCACAGGTGTTATAATGATGAATTATTTTCCGATTTGGTTAGAGTGAGAGAGTGTTTAGGTGTGAGAGAGAGTAGAGTGCATCGTCTACTATGACGACAGTGTAACTACTTACATTTTACCTCCCAAAGATCATTGAGTTACTCGAATATTCTCCGGAGAGAATAATATCGTTTAACTTATTAATTTTCCCCCAAACTGACGTTTCGTTTTGTAACTAAAATACTTTCAAAATTTAATCATACATTTTGTAGATAATATCTGATATTTTTATTTTTGTGCGAATTTAATAAATTATTAATTTTAATTTAATTTACAAAACTTAGAGGTACAAAGTCAAATTATTGGGGTCTGATATCAGACCAGAAATGAGATATATGGTTAAATAAAAAGAAACGATCCTTTTCATCCAAAAGGAGATAAATGAAAGAGAGATATAGGTAAATAGAAGAACATATCTTTTTCATCAAAAAGGAGAGAATAGAAAGAAAGATATTGGTAAATAGAAAAACGATCTTTTCTATCAAAATGGAAAAGATAGAAAGAGAGATATTAGTAAATAGAAGAAACGATCCTTCTCATCAAAATGAAGAGAATAGAAAGACAAATCATGGTAAATAGAAGAACCGATCTTTTTTATCAAAGTGGAGAGAATACAAGCAACCTGATAGTTCTCTACTGGTACCCACCTGTCCGGCAATACTTTCGTGATCCCACTTTTGAGTTTGTCTGAATAAATATTATTGAATAATTATTAACTGAGCTTATTTATAATTTTCCTTGATAAAAACAACTCTTGTCAATATTTTTTCCTAGATCAGTTCGTTGTTAATTCCTCTTTTAGCTGGTTGAAAAATTTAAAAAAACAATTAATGCAACATGCCATGTCCAATGAGAATGATCTGCCAAAGTCGTAAAAAAAAGGATATTTTAGATACGTTGCCAGATATTTTAAATAGATTTTGATGATAGGACTTCATTGGTATTTAAGCATGGGATCCGTATCAAATGACATTTCTCAGAAAAGAACAAGCCTAAATTTGGAGACCAAATAGAAATTAGACTCCGTAGAATGTCTATTATTTCGATAAAAATAAATTATAGTGAAAATTTTTACTCCGAAGGCTAGGAGAGGGCTATACCTTTGCTAATTTTATATCTTACCCCAAAAGTGAGGATATTTAATGGCATTTGATAATAAGCTGTTGTTTAGATGGACTAATGATCGATGGTCTAATAAGCGCTGTTCAGGGATTAAGGGGAAAGGCAGAAGATAGGTGTGGACTGGAATAAATTTTAAGGTCAGGTGGGCTTGAAAGCTATTTATAAAGTAACGAGATTTAATGAGAAATAAAGACATGAAGGGGGGACTGAATATGAAGGTATTTGAGGCATTAAAGGATAATTATGAATACGAGTCTCACGCGTTTTAGGCTACTAAATCTTAAAATTCATACTTCTTCTTATCGTTTTAATAGTATTCTAAGAGTAATATTTTGAAGTCGTAGAATTTCAATCACCCATTATAAAGGTAGGAAAATTCAATATTTCTTCCCGAATCTGCTACCCAAGAATCCTTTCACGATGCTATCTTTAAATACTATGTGTGAGTGTCACGCTCGTTTAAACACAAAGAAGATTGTGTTTAAACCTAATAGTGACTGTTTGTTTTTTTAGGTGCCCTCCCTCTTTACCCATTTTTAACACGATTTGTTTGCGATTTTGTGCCATTTTCACCCTACTATGATGCCATTCTTATTATAAAAACCGTGTGTGAAGGTTGCAGTTCCAATGTTCGCGATCTAGCAATTGAACATAAACTTGAACAGAAGCAAGCGGAGTGTCCTTTGTGCTGGAATCAAGTTACTTTGGTATACTGGTTTAGTTTTTCTCTGCAGCTGGTCATTCCCTTTTGAAAAGCGTGCGAAAGCCATATTGGAAAAGCGAAAGTAAAATCGAGGATGTATTTTTTGTGGGTTTAATGATGAATAGAAAAGAACTTTTATGGTGACGGGACCCGATATAACTATTGAAACTCTGAATCAAGTAATTAAAGGGTGTTTTTTGTTATTGTTTTTTCACTGTTTTGAGGTAAATGTAATTTTTCTGTTGCTACGAGTATCAGAAAGAAGTGTCACATTTATTGGACTAAACGTTAAAAAGGTAAATCAAGTAAAAGTTACACATTCCAAGGTGAAATCACGTACCTAAATGATAGAAGAACTCCATATTTAGTTGATTCTAATGCGTGTGTCTGGTTTGCGCGCAAAGTATCAGATTCAAGACAAATCTTAAAAAGTGTCATATTCGCAATTGCATGCTGTATGGATTTAGCAGGGGCAGCAATGCAACAGGTGGAATGAAAATGATTTGCGCTGTTTATCGTGCAGGAGTAAGTCTTCAAAAATGTGAGAGATTGATTTCGAAGTTAAGAGAAGGAAATTTTGACCCTTCTGATAGGGATTAATCACGAAGACCCACTCTTCTAGATAACGAACTTTTGAAAGCTGTAGTTGAAAAGACCCTTTTTAATCCATTAAAGAATTTTCCCAGAGACTTAATACACCTTCGTACACTGTTCAGAAACATCTTACAGAACTTGGAAGGGTGTATAGATAGGGTATTTTAGTGCCTTATGAACTGTCGCTGAACAATAGAGCATTGTGTTCAACAATTTGCAATAGTCTCCTTTTAGGGATTGAAAATAACGCCTTTCCTCCATAAATATGGTTACTGGAGATGAAAAAGAATTGTCTTTAACATCAATAAACAAAAGAACAATTCGTTTTTAACACATTATTTTCCCGTATCCCAATTATTTATTCAGCGCAAAAATCACTATAAATCGAGTTATTAGCGCTTTAAAGTAATATTCTCCGAGTAACGATGTAGAAGGTTAGGAACAAAAGCTTATCTTAACATATTTACTTCTGGTAATTTCCAGTTTTTCGCCAGAATTCGCTAACACATCACCTGACCGTGCCCCGCAAATTATAATTAACTTATATTTACATTAAAAACAAACGCGCCAGCTTAAATGAGGCCGTTTCATAGCATTAAAGATGGCGTCATGGCAGAAGTCTTGCGCACAGAATCAGGTTGAAATAATGACGTTTTGTAACTTTATAATGGATGATTGTCCTTCTCCGCTATCAAATATTACTCCTACAACAATATTATAACTATACAAAGAAGTATTAGAGGATTTAGTTTTCTACAACTCCTGCACCCTCCAATTCAAAATTACTGTTCAAATATAATATTTTTAAGGAAAGCTCGAACAAAACTAATGCAACAGTTGAGACTGTGAATGGGTTTGAATACGTTGTGATGGACTAAAATATACTTTAACGAATTTGCTTCATTTTTATGAGAATAGTGGTAAATTCGAGAAGGTAGAAAAAGGAACTCATAAAAGGCAAATATTAGTAAGTTTATCGGTAATTAGAGCAGATCCTTACCCAGGTTTTGATTGCGAAAGGTATGGGTGCAGCTTCGAAATATTATATCCCTTATTATCATGTCTCTATCAGCTTTAGATCGCTTTCACTCATGTTTACATAAAGTAATTAGAGTTTATAGCGTTAATAATTTTACCCAGTCTAGAAGAGACTTCCAAAACTTTTTAATACCTAATCACTAACCCGCTTACAGCGCCTTCTTGCCTTGGGAGCTAATAAGCTTGATTGAGTTCCACTTTAAGAATGTTTGGAATGCAGTGACTGGTACCAAAATAGTAGACTACAAGAGTAGTAATTGATGTGATGCTCCTTTACTCGCCCTTTTTTGTGGTTTCTTCTAATGTCCCCTTTCTCTTGCCGTCAACCTCTGGCTTCCAGTCAACGGGTTCATTCGATTCCCACAAAGTTCTCTTTCTTGGAATATATGTATAATTAGTTAGTACTTACATGATTTATCATATTCTATCTGTTTTAAAAAGATTGAAAGATATAAAAATAGCGAAAACCATGTGATAGTCGTTCACTTCCTGCAGACCTATGGTTGCTCTTTCTTTTGTGAGTGTGTATAGTGAGTATTTGAACTGTGATCAGGTTAAAGATGTTGTTTAATAGTTCATTTGGGCTACCTTCACTATCTCTAAAGAGATACTGAGATTAATTGGGTGACGCAAAAAATAGGTTTAGATTTCCATTTCTGGTAGATTGACGGTAGAGCACCCGACAAGCTAGTTGAGAGACTAAATTAACTATATTTATATATATATATATATATATATATATATATAGATAGATATATATAATATTTTATCTTATTATGGCTCAATTTCGTCTCCTAAGCCAGATGACTGAACGGCCGACTGAGGAGGCTGAACTGCCTTTATCATGTGCGGGAATCGAATGATAGGATCAATCCTATATTATAAGTATTTGGGGGGTTGGGCGGGTTTGGCGAGTGAATAAGAGGAGAAAACTAAAAAAAAAAGCTAAGAAAAGTAAAAGAAAGTAGAAGTTAAACATTATAAATGGATAAAACTTTACAATGTGTTTGTAAATTTGAGCAACTAAATCTTTTCCTTTATTTCGTTGCCTTCATAAAAACTCGCACATATAGGAGTCGATCAGAGAACGATCGGCTCCACATTCTTTTTTATTCCCCATTTTCGCCTTGGCCCAAAGCGACTCTATTTGGTTTGTGTGTGGACCTGTTACTGAATTTGTAAAGGTTTGAGAGTGATTTAGAGTCAAATGTTTATACCGCATCTCTGGCAAGGATTAATTATAGATTAATAATGTTTCTGCCGATCTATCAGGAACTGCATATATTAAGGACTCGCAGTTTTCCCTGCGAATTCCTCTGAAAACCCACTCTACTGGTAAAATATTGCTTTTCTCTAGCAAGTTCGTACGTTGTAATTTTTTAAGAGTGAAAACAATGCTTATGCTTTTAAAAAAGAACAAAGGATATCGTAACACTAAAGATGACACAGCACAATCACTCGAGCAACCGGCCGTTCAACCAGCTGGCAGAGGAGACGAAATTGCGCCGCATAATAAGATAAAATAATATATATATATATATATATATATATTTATATATATATATATATATATATATATATATATATATTCTAACAAGATTATTTGTTGGAAATAACATTTGGAGAGTCTTGGTGTACTTTTGTTGCGCTGTATGCACATAAGTTGTAAGATAAAGTCATGATAATTCATCACAATTAAAATCCTACAACCACTATAAAAACCTATTTTTATCCTACATCCAATCTTTTTGAATTTAGTTTAAAACTAGTGACAAATCACCACCATGATCTATGGTTTTTAAGCCATTCTTTTCCGAGGCAATTTTCAAATTAAATGGGATTAACAATAACTTATCATGGCCTTAGAAAGTTTGTGGTGAGAAACGACCCTCCAATCAAATTTTCCCTTCTTTATCTATTTACTTTCGGTGTAATGAATGGTGACTGAGCAACTGTCCTTCACAAAAGCAAAGCACATATACTTCGTTAACCTTGTTTTAGTCCCAAATAGATACCCTTTCAAGTTTTCATATCTCCACAGATCTTTAATTGATAGGTTTTGTAGTCTCAACCATTAGTGTTATCTGAACTTCATGATATTCAATCATTCCATGGGTATGAACATTTGAAACAGAAAGTTCATCTCCGTTAATGATAATTTTCTGCCATCGACGTGTCCTTTTAAACGTCTAAATAAGCTTCACTCTTCTTTTCCTATGCACAAATCTCACAAAAATGTTCAATTACCGATGAACATCATTGCCGTAACAATTCTTAGTAGGGAAATCTGCAGTGTACGCATTGATGGTAGGAAGTTAGTAGAGCAATGAATAGCCATTCTCATAGTGCTTCGGATACACCTCGGCTGTTACTTGTCTATTAGATAATGACTTGCTGGTGGCGATGAAGAGCGTTCCCCAACCGTAGATGATGCAGTGTGCAGATAACTACTCATTACTATACTAACCGCAGTAGAAAAACTTGCTAACAATCTCAAAGTAGTGTGAAAGCATTTCCTCTTTTGCGGAAAAGAGTGGTACGAAATTCTCATATCAACGACTTCAATCGCTTAAGTCTAGGCATAAGTAGTTCATTTTTTCCCTCGACTAGGTGGGGTCTCCTGCAACTTCAAATGTTTTTGGAAAATGGTTTCTATGCAAATGTCGCTTTCCTAGATTCTGACTTGGAACTAGAATCTCATGGATATATGGCCTTACCTGAGAGTACAAGCCACATTTAGTTACTTGACCTTGGAGCGGGGTTTCAATAAATAACTTTGAGTCTGATTGTGGTAAATGTATATATAGTGAGTTGAGCAATCCAGACCATTGGTACTGCAAAACGTATAAGGTAAAAGATATATTTGATTATAAAACTTGTAAGAGTTCAAAAGAGAGAATATGTATTATATAAGAACTACTCACGTAGAAATGGCTGAAAATATAAATTATAAACGTACCACAACCATGAAGGAAGCTTTAAGATGCTGAAACACAATGATTTTGTGGACGTCTCAAATTTCTGTGGAATTGATATTTCTATGGTATTTAGAATTCTCATAAAAATAGACATGATCCGAAAAAATAGGACTCACGTTCGAAATTGATTAAATTTTCGTGGTTAGAATAATTAAAAGATATATCTTATCAATATTTTTGGTCAATTTTGTTGACCAGTTATCAATTTTCTTTTTATACTTAATATTACACCTGTTTTGAGGAATTTGATTTTGCATTTCACAATGCAACAAAGTAAATCTATTAGTCAACCACAATTAACATGCTAAACATGATCTTTATAGACAATTAAAATATTAAAATAGGAAGTAATATGGGATTATATTCTATTGTTTCTCTTTCATTTATATGATAATTCAATTGGAAGTTGTAGCAGAATTTTAAGAAATAAATATGGAGGAAAGAATCTTTTAAGAAATTTATTTATACCAAATTAAACTTCGAAAGGATGCTCAAAATTAGTATTCAAGATGCTTAGCCCTTTGCATAAATTTTCTTTTGAAGGCTTTGAATTCATGTCAAGGCGACAGCATTAAATTTCCTTCGCCGCTTCTTCTTTCTGTCAGCCTCATTTTATTTGCCTTCGTCTCATAGATTCTGACAGTTTTTCCTCCTTAAAAAAATGACTTTACAAAATATATCATTTTTTTATCATTTTTTTTTAAGCTTATTTTTGTATTATGAAATAATCAAGGTTTGATTCTCGTATGGTAAAAATGTTCTTACCAACTCTAATTTATATAGTTCAATTTATTAGTATAATTAGGCATATATAGAAAGATTAAGGGAAACTGCAATGTTCGCTGGTATGTGGTTAGTATGTTTAGTAAAGCAATGAGTAGCAACTTTCACACTGCTTGGTTGACGATCTTAATCCACGCCAAGCAAATCACTCTAACCCATAGACCAATCTAAAGCCATAAAAGTTAAAATGCCCAATTTATACAGTTCCTTTGTGGGATTGATGTAAACAGACGTAAATATAAATAAACCTTTAAAGATTGTTGTAAACACAAACGCTTAAATCCTAAAGTAAATATAATATTCTTCTTTTCATTTTTATTTAGGAATACTCCTTATATATTTCTTCGTAAAGAAATGAGAATTGGTCAGAAATGACTTCTTGTGTTTACATGAGGAGTTTGTATTTTTTAGAGATTGTCTAATGGAATTGAAAAAAATTAAAAGTTCAATTTTGTCACAGGAATATTTAGAGCAGAATATTAAGGCAACAGTGGCCTTAAACTATTTTTTAATGTATAAGTAAAAATAAACTCTTTGATTCAACTAGTATGAAAGAAGTTACAATAAAGTAGTTCTTCGTCAGAAATATTAGTATGCCTTCATAATAATTTTTGCTGACATTATTTTCAAAGGAGTAAAAATATTTTTAAAACGTCCCCAAAGTTTTGCTCCAAACATTATCTTTTGCTTCAGAGTTTGCCTTAAAATTTGTAGCGAGCCTCCATACAAATATAAGTAGAGGTGAATGAGAATGATAAAATTGCTTCTAAACGAAACTATAAATTAGAGAATTAAGAATAGTTATTTTGTTGTCATGGTTACGGTACACGGAGGAAAAATAATAAATGTTATGAGAAACTGTCAAAAATATGTGAGATTAAAGATCTACTGTAGACTGCCTTGAGAAAAATCCTCCATTTTTATTTTTCCTGTCACTAAGCTACATTCATACACAATGTACGAATATGGAGCACCGAATATGTTTAGAAGTGCATTTAATTATATTTGATAGTCTAATCATTTTCACGAAGCGAAATTAATAAATATTAGAGCAGCCAAATTCTCAAGCAGCTACTTTGAACTCCAGACTATTTTATAATAGACAGAGTTACTCATTTAAATAATGAGTCTCTTAAAATATTGTTACTGTTATTTACTTCATTTCCAATTTTATATGGCTTTTGAAAGTTATGAAGATGAGATGAATTTTCTTTGAAGACAAGTGGATGAAAACTTTTTTACCATTATCCATAAAACTATTCCTTCTGATAAAATCATAAAGTTTGACACTAATGAAATATTTATTTTTAAAATTGCTCTCAGAATATACTTTACCTACTTGTGGAAGTTCATTCTACCCTAATTACACATCACAGGTCCTATTCGTCCACAACTGTACATATGTATTGTAACACAGTAACATTGAGTATATAAATGTGAATGTATAGAACAATTAAATCAGTGAGTGGAGAAATGTGAATGTTTTGGTTCCTAAACAATTTATGCGTTTAAAGCGATGATTTTCACCCATGTACTTTATAGCACCACAAATGTACAATAACAGTGAAAAAGCTCACAAAGTGCACGTGGGTCAAAGT
Organism: Ceratothoa steindachneri; assembly: GCA_963969495.1. NCBI lineage: Eukaryota > Metazoa > Arthropoda > Malacostraca > Isopoda > Cymothoidae > Ceratothoa > Ceratothoa steindachneri. The sequence goes on along the minus strand of OZ018325.1, from coordinate 88,092,497 downwards.
TATGCAGATACAGTACACCCACAAAGGAAAAGTGAAAAACGATTCCGAGCGCTTTCGTCTTTATTCTTGAAAAAGCTTTTAAGAATAAAGATGAAAGCGCTCGGAATCGTTTTTTACTTTTCCTTTGTGGGTGTATCTGCGTACAATAACAGTATATCACACAAATATTTCAAAAGGCAGAAGCATCGCTCCATATTTTGATGAATCGAAAACATACTCGAAAATTGAATTATCTACTAAGAATAAATACCAAATCTTTTTGGGTTTGTATAAAATTAGTGGTTCATTTATCTTTTGGTGCGTATGTATACATATATTATAAAACTTGCGGTTTAAATGAAGTTTTTACACAATACATGGTGTCAGAAAAGTAAAGCATCATATGAGAGACCTAACCTAATTATCCTATGTTGCATGACTTTTCGGACATACCGTCCTTTCTTTTCGGCGTTGGTTATTCGGTCTATTCGCCTTCTATTTATTTTTAATTTTCTTAAATTTATCAATTTGTTATCAAGCCTATTTTAAAACGACTCTTGCTCGGAGAAGTACTTGATAATTTTCACCATTTGTGTAAATATTTAAAAATAACTTTGGTGTAAATACTGTCGACCTTTTCTCTTCTTTGAGTCAAATATATCACCACCTGCGGAAGATTGAATCTACATTGTTACTCATCCTCTTCTCCTTTCCTCATCTAAGTATTATTCAAAGAACTGACTAATAACTTTCTTTTGGAGATTTTATTGCCAGCTCATTTCAAATAGAATTATAGAATTGTTAGAATTTAGGCTTCCTGAGTATGCGAGAGAAGACTGAAAATCAAGAAACAAAAATACATTAATGGATGGAGACCAAAAGCAAAGGTCTAGTCTAATAAATTTACTCAGTGGATGAAGCGGAGGAGAAACAGACATTAAGGGGACCATTTTAGGCTTACTCTTGTGCATGACAAATTTTTTAAGAGTTGGAGATTCTATTTATTATAACTTTATAAAGGACTAGCTATTTTTTTTCATAAATATATGATGCTCCCCCACCCCCAATTCTAAATCATTTGGGGAGGAAAAACCTCAAATTTTCAGTCATTACATGAACATATTAAGTCCCCTATTTATGAACTGATCTTTGGAAATATACGCTGTAGATAAATTCTAACATTCGTTTATATCATTTTGATGAGTATTTAAAAAGAATGTGATTAAAGATTTCTTTAATAAAAAGTTAATTTCGAGTAAATTTGCAATTACCTCATCATAACGCTATGCATAATATTTAAGTAATATTTTAACCTTTATTTAGTAAAGATCAACCAATAAATAACAGTTATTATAATTTTTTTTAATGTTTTGTTTTTTCCGAGAGAATGAGCTCCAAAGTTCGACGAGTTTTTGTGTTTTTAACAGATCGTAGAAAGCATGTAATGTGACTCTTTATGGATTACAGTATATAACATATATATTGGATCCATCCCCACCCCCTCAATGAAAGGTTCACACACACTGCAACTTTTTTATAAAATCGCACACAAAGTTCGACGAATTTGTTGTACAAATACGTTAATAAATAATTGGCAAGCACTTATGAGAGTTTAACTACATATAGAGGAAACTTTGCTCCTTCAGAAAATTTTATCAGCTGAAAACAGAGAAATTTCTAATTTTTTGTGAAAATTGACTGAAACGGTCCCCTTAAGAGGATGCAAAAATTAATGAAAATATTAATTAAGCCTCATTAATCTTAAATGGTGAAACCTGTTTACAAATATAAGTGAGGATGTAATTTTACTCTCCCCGTCCATTATACTGCCAACCAATGAGCTTGCAAAAAAAAAGCGGACTCTAAAGCTCGATTAAAAGTGGCTTTATTCGTTTGATCGAAAAAATACGGGTTTAATTAAATTGAGATTCAAAATATACAAATATCCATTAGTGAAAACCCTTTTATTCCAAAATATTTATGTCCTATTTTGAATTGAAAGTAAAACCATTTACAATCTATAAAAAACACATTCAGTAAGGTAATCTACCGTCGTTTAACTGAGCAATGGATACTTTTTTTGAAGAATACATTCGGTTTGGATGAAATATAAAATTTGATATTTTTTAACACTCTTTCATATAAGAGTAAACTTTGTTATTTAGCTGATGGTGAAAGGAGCTAAATAACTTGTAGTCCTTGCATGGACTGGTAAATATGGAGAATGAGAAAGCAATTCCCAACCTAACCAAACTATTTGGTCTTTGTTCAAACTTGCCACGTGTAGACCTGTGCTGTTATGAATGAGGACAACCCGCTCGGTGAAGAAATATTTTCTTCAAGCGTTTCAATACAGAGTCATATGTCTTTGGCGGTAGTTGCCTGAGGGACAACTTTGTAAAAAGCGAAAGGTTTCAATTAAACGTAGCAATCTTTTAATCTCCCGTAACAATTCTGTCCAATAATGTGTCGACTGATTCGAAGCAAGATTAATACGCTTTTTTAGGCATTTCATGTGTAGCATATAGAGACGAATAGGCACTACTAGTTATCTTTAAACAGCTTATAATATGTTTGGCACAGGTTGAACAATTGTATGAATATTATTTTAGCTCTTCTGGAAAAGACATTAATTTTTTGATACCCCAATAAAAAAGAGTTCAATTCGACCTGAATCAGATACTTTAAGCAAGCTAGAATGCTATAATCGGATAAAATGAACCCCAATGAATTACTTCAGTGCTAAATTATATCAATATACCGTGGTAAGTTGCGCCTTATGCTCCATTCCCTCTATAGCGTTCTAATTTGTTCCATTATTAGTGACAAAAAAAATTGGTGAATTAGCGTTTAAAATATGTTATCTTTGGTCAGCTAGAAGAATGATGTCTCCTTGTAATTGACGAAAAGAACGCTAGCATACCATTAATATTACAGATCACCAATCCCTAAACAAACGGTAAAAAATTCTTGTAAGGAAAGACAATAAAAAGAAGATCGATGACAAGAAATAACAAGGACTATAACGACTATAAAGGTCAACGAAATAACTGCCTCTCATAAGAAGCCTTAGTCAGTGAGGCCTCTCTGAGTGACCCATACCGTCCAAGAACAATTTAAACACTTCATTTAGTATAGAGGGGACGCTCTGCTTCTCAGCAAAAACCCTATCACAACCTTTTCTGGTTTACAGAGTCCATACCCTAAGTACAGAAATAAGCGTTGGCATCAGGTACCGGGAAACGTACCGCACGCGAAGCTCCCCTAAACTAGGACTCTAGCCAAAATGAGGAGTACAGTGTGGGGTACCAAGCACTCTTTAATCACAGGTGTAGGAGGGCACCGCTCAATCCGATGCAAACTATTGAAAAAACACCATAAAAATTGACCGCCTCATAAATAGCTCTGGTATACATAAATCTAGAAGCAGAAATATTTATACTAGAATACAAGATTAATTGGAATTATTTGTTATTATAATTAAAGGTTAATTTGGGGATTATGCCCGCCCTAAAATTTTTGAATAATATATAAATATAAAATATACGAGTGCATTTCAAAACAATTGTTTTTTAATGTAGAAAATGGTTTTTCTTGAAATGGTAAATTACAAAAGATATTATTTTTTTGTTAGGTTATTGCAATCACATCATATTGTATCATATATCATTTTTAAGATAATTTCGAAATGGCGGCTTCGAACGACATACATCTACATAATTGTAGGAGGTTTCACCCCCAGACACCCCTGAATTTTAAAATAAACTCGTGATATTCCTAATTCAAAAGCCTAACATTAGATTTGAATTTAAAAGGAGATTGCTAAATGTCGTTAGGCCTCGACTTTGTCTACCCCGTTGCTTGACTTCAGACAGATAGGCCTTCCAAGAAGGCAGTCAAACTATTTTTCGTCATAACATCATAATAATAAATTGTCCCGCCTTAATTAGTGAGACAGCTATATAGTGTATATCGTAGATATACAATATATAGCTGTTTCACTATCTATAGTGTATATCTAATTATCTATATATAGTGTATATCATAGATATACTCTATATAGCTGTTTCCCTATTTAATCTTGTATTCCCTAAATAGCATTAGCGTATTTTTTAAAAGTAGAGATAGTTATAAAGAAGCGCTCACAAACTTCGAGGGCGGGCATAATCCCCAAATTAACACAATTAAAATAAGACTCTTAAAAATTCAAGAAGGACTAACTAAAAGAACGATAGCAACACCATCAGCTACAGCGAAACTTCGAAGTGCAAACTACAAAAGTGTCATAAAACGACAAATTTGAGGAAGTACTGAATTTTAAATTGGGATCACTTTTGCAGGATGATATTTTAGGTATTCTCGAAGAATCTCAAGTGAACATCAACCCCAACGTTCGTTATCATTAGCAAACTTCACCTGTAATCCAATGCCTCTAATTGGATATTATATATATATATATATATATATATATATATATATATATATATATATATATATAAATATATATATATAATTTTTAACAGAAATCCCAAGGCAAGGAAAATTGCTGCTGACATTTTTTTTATTTATTTACTGACGACGTTTACCTTTGATGATCAGATTTATCAACAGATTGATAGAGTCGATATTGGGGCCCAAATCGGCCTTTTGGCAGCAAATTTTTATGACTAATTTAGAAGAAAAATTCTTTCTTAAGCTCCTAATTGATGTTTCCCAATCTTTTATAGATGTTATGTAGATGAATAACTCCATAGCGATATTTAAACAACGTGATCAAGTTTTAGACTTTCTTAATTTTTTAAACACCATACACCCTGATATTATATATACAATGGAAACTGAAAGTGATAACACCCTTCCTTTTTTAGATATTTTAATAAAGAAAAATTAAAATAGTATAGAAACATCAGTTTCCAGGAGGCCCACTAATACGATGTTAGGATTAAATTTTTTTAAGACCCTTATTCACCGTGCATACAATCTTTGTTAATCTTATATTCTTATTGATGAAGAATTCCAAAACCTCAAATCCTTCATTTTAAGCAATGGTTTTCCTTTAAATATTGTTGAAAAATCAATCCACACACTTTCAAGTGGAGTTTACCAACCTTGTCATCCAGAACTAACAGTGGCAAAGGACAGACATTACTCGATTATGTCAGAGTTGGGTATTTATAATAAAGTCCTTAGCCGAAAATTACACGCATTGTTAAAGAAATACTTTTGTCAAATAAAACTTCAAATTGCCTTTATAATTAAATTAAAAAATCAATAGTGCTTAGTATATAGTTTAATAATATATATTTTTTTAAATAGTTGAATAGGAATATTAAACTCATAATCCTACTTTTGAAAATTAAGTAATTTTTGCAGTCACTGACTAATTTCAAATCTAAACTCTAATTTTAGAAATTATTTAAACTCTAATTTTCCTATTCAAAGCTAAAACTATCAATCTTATATTTTTACCTTTAGAATTGTGCTTTAGTATATATTTTGGAAGTGACACTGTTATGCTCGACACGTGATTATTCAATTATATCGCTCGAACTACTTAACAATTCCTGGGATTCGGAATAATAAATGAGGTTAAACATTATTGTAGGAGACGCAAAATTGATCGCCCTGGTTTGAGACAAAAGTACCAATCGCTATCCTTAGTTCACATATTGAACCGATTGGTTCCTAGTCTACAAGATCCTGTGATCTCAGGCATCAAAGCTACAAAGTTATCCTTGCAATATAATTAGGTATGGAAGTGTCTTAGTGAATCCAATAAATTGGCCGGCCCATTTCCCCTCTCTTTTCTTTGACAAAGCAGTGATATTGTGTTGGTCACAACCTCCCGACACACCCACAAAGGCGAGGATGGCGTAAGAGGGGCGATGCCCCTGGTACAACTGAAAGCTGTAGGATCCGCACTCCTTGTCAACGCCAATGCCCCAAACGAAAGTGATACCCTGTCTCGGGTCATCTTTTGGACCGCTTTGAAATCGTCCATTATCTTTTTCGTGCCTGTTTAGATCACGTAAAGGGTGAAAGAGGGCATTAAACTTTCTTAAAAAGACCTCCCGATCCCCAAAAAGAAACTTGTATTTTCAATCGAGTCCTCTTTTCACCTTTTTATATCTTCCACCATGAATAGACCAAATAAAGCGTGAAAGAGGGCATTAAACCTAAATAAATCTCCAATTGGTGACCTAATTTGGTTGCGCATCAGTGCCACATTTCTCATGTTTTGAGATTCTGTGTCGGCTCTTTTAAAGTAATGACCTCCGCTCCAATCTAAAAGGTTAAGGATGTAACATAAATCCTTTTTTAATCATTTTAATTAATGAATATCTATATAAGCTATATAAATTGTGGGAAGTTTCTATTGCATAATTATTCATTTTATTTATAGGATCCAGAACAAAAAGTACCCAACTCATTGGTCTACGTGAATGAAATACGTGGTGTTATTTTTAAGCTCTCAACAAGAGATCTGGCAATTAAGGGAGAAAGCCTGTAATGCTACAGGCTCTGTTGTAGGCCCGTCAACGTTACAAGAATTAAGTAGGGTCACGCCTTATGTGAGACTGACCTTGGGGATCGGGTTAGAGTCAAGTAAGGTTGTTGCATGGGGTGGAACTTTTTCGCAACCCCTCTTAGTAGCGGTCTATGAACAGTTAAAAAGCGAGAGATTAATTTCAGATCAAACTCACGCAGTATACCTCTAAGTTTAGTTTTACCACTCAATGATTGCATCCCGAAGGTGTGTTAATAATATAGGCACTTAGAAATGACGTAGCCGCTCGCCACTGTTTTTTGTTTTGCTCCTACAGGGTGGCTAAGAGTTTAAAAGGTACAGGTGTGCCTGCTGGAAGTATGAGTGAATGAGAGTGGTCTTCACTAATATTGAATAAGATGATGATAAAGGATAGTCGATGCAACTTTCATAAAATTAAAGTAACTAGAAAATTTACTTTGCATCAGAGAACCTCTCTTTCGGCCTGTGAGTCAAGCAGCACCTTTTTTCCCCTGCTGAAAACCTTAATTAATCTATAATTCCAGGGCATCTCTTTCCTCACTCAGTGGATGGCTGTTATCCAGAAACCATGAATATGGTGCTCATATTGGGCTACTAAAGTAGAACAAAGATAGATATATGATAGAAAGATAGGTATATGTGGATAATAAAATGCCCTTCTACAACCTAAGCTTTTATGGTTGAAGAATATTATAAGTGAAATGCAGGTATTTACTGTTTCACTTACCTTCTTTACTAAAAACATTTCTTATTCCTTCCTTCAGATCGGATATTATTGCCTCTTCCAGCTCATGAAAATAACAATTAATTAAGACAGTTAAGGCCCCTCTGTTTAAAGGTATTCATTGTCTTTTTGGCTATTCAAATCTTATGAATCAACCATAATGCCCTCCCCCCCTTCACACACACGTATATATACTCACAGGCAATCTATCCTTTTAACCAAACTGCAGGTGTATCAATTTAATGCCGCAACTATCCCTGACATTGGCCGCCGTTTGAACTAATCATAAAAAAGAGGGAAAATGATCTTGGGGGAACTAAAAGAGGGTGTGATGCAGCGTCTGATTAAAGATAGGCCCCACTCGTGGACGGATATTAACACCAAATACAGTACGAGGAATAATTGGCGAAGAATTCTCCTAAAATAGAAATCTTAGCAGCATTGAAATGATCATGTAGATCTCGAGAGACATTCTTCCTAGGAATTTAACAATCCTGTAATCATACGCTCATCTATACGAATCTTTCCTAGAAACATAGCTTCTTACTTACATTCAAAATATACTTCGTACATTTCCACATAACAAGTGCAGTTATGCAAACAAGGGCATATAGGCGAAGACCCTCCTTTATCCCTTTAAAATTTTACGGTCTCTTTCTTTGTCTCGCTCTACCTCACATTTTGCAAATGCTACTACATAAAACCTGATTTAAATCTGTTTAATGTTATTACCTCCCCTCCTATCAGTTTATTCCTTCCTGTCATTTTATTGTCACTCAATCTCCACTCCAATAGCGAATTTATATTTTATACATCATACATATCTAAACACTCTTTACACCCCATTTTCCTTAAGTATTTGAAGTGAGCCACATGCTTAAGACTACCAACAGGACGAGCAAAGATGGTTGTGAAGTAAAGACTTAGCTCTTCTACTCTTATTATAAACTTTACCATTCTCTTCACAAAAGCCGTTAAAAACTTTCAGGATTTTTCTTTGCTTTCTTTTTTAAGAAAGAGTCGAGTGGCTTTTGAAAGACCAGTTTTTTTTTATCATATTAGGTATTTATTCGATTATTATCTTACTAAGTTTTAAAGGTGACTGAATGGGGACTTTTTCAGTATCTTTATCTTTTTACAAGCCTTCATCTTTTCCATTATTTCACTTCTAAATATAAAATTATATATATATATATATATATATATATATATATATATATATATATATATATATATATAACACCAAATACAGTACGAGGAATAATTAGATTAACTATTTTAAGCATTCTGAACTCTCATTTCAATGTACCTTTTGTCTTGAAGAATTTCCATCCCTATAATTATGTTCATATATTTATTAATATCTTAATAACGATGTATATAAAGCTCTGCCTTTAAATCCTTAAGTTACAAATATCAAACATTCATAATGATACAGGTGTGTATCTAAATCCGTCAAGTCAATAAATATTTTGTTTTGCTCATTAAACAGGTTTCCTGTCGTCTTTCGTTACTACTTTTCTAATGAATTTTGCCGAACTTATTCAAGACTCGAAAAGAAAATAATTAACGCTAAATTCACAGTCGTCTTCAATAAAATATATTACGAAGTGAATCTACTGCCCAGCTATACTTATTTATATATTATATATATACTTATATAGATGTATATGCAAACAAATACCACAGGAAAATGGAAATCTAATTCCAAGTACTTCAGAACTTTATTGAGTTCATTGTCAAGGAATAGAGTAATAATATTAACAAGAATCGGTGTAAAGTTTGAAAATACTTGGAATTAGCTTTCCTTATTTTCTCTGGGCTTTGTTTTCATTTATTGATCCATTGACGTACAATTTGTGAATTTTCCATATATATATATATATATATATATATATATATATATATATATATATTCTGATTCGAAATTCTCGCAATGTCTCTACTTTTAAACAATATATAACCACTAATTTTTACCGCCTCTAATATTACACATGCAGGGATGTTAGATAACTAAAGCAACAAATATTTCGATGTTAGAACAAAGATGAATTAATATGTATAGACACGAAGTTTTTTGGAGAATAAGAGACCTTTGACAAAGAGAACGAAGTCCTATGTTAAAATTAAACAATCTCCAAAAGGTTTAGGGATAGTAAAGTTTAGGGAAGCTGACCAGAAATATAAAACTGAAACAAATATATAAAACAGACTATTTTACATTGCAGTTATTTTTATGAATATCATCAAAGAAATTTTAATAAACCTACCAAAAAGTAAGGTTACTAAAACTCACGAGATAAAACAAATTAATTGCTAGAGGCCAGAATTTACTTAACTGATCAATATAATTCAGGAATAAATTTGTCCAGATCGTCAAACATATAATCATATAAGGCATGCCATCTAAAGCAATAAATTATTATTAAAAGAATGAAATTAACACAGGAATTGCAAGACAGTAAATGACAACACAAGAAAAAAAACGTAGAAATGAAATTATTTACCGAAAAAACATTTTGAAAGACTAGAAAAATCCTATGGCGAATTATGTGACTCCAATAGAGGCCATAAAACAGATATGTATGTTATGCAAAAAGGTTTTGAGGAAATCTCACCAATACATAGGTACGCAATCTCACATTAGAGCTTGATTAATGGTATACCATCTGGAGAAGATAGCAGACAAATCTAATTTAAAAGGATAGCCGAGAACGTCTTCCCAATCTACTGCTCATTTTTCTTTAGAAAATACTAATGCAAAAGAAGATAGAAAAAGCATAGTCGAACACTTTGTTTTTACTTTTCATCAAAGGAGACGACAAAAAGACAAATGAATACATACGACTCACTCTCGTAGCAGCAACCTAAAAAAAAAACATATTTATAACTAATAAATCAAAAACTATACTTGAGATAACCTCCGATAGCAAAGAAAATGGCACAATTTTCTTTTGAGCACTTCAAAAGAAAATTTGTTAAAAACTACATTAACATCGCCTGCCATATATGTATGTACAAACACTTACTATCATCATTTACAAATAAAAAAGATAGAGCCTAGAAGAAATGGTCTCCTAAATCCTCTTAATAAGACTCCTTGAGGAGATTTGCAGAATTTTGCACTGAGAAGGCAAATGAGGTACAATGAAAGCACTATATTTTAGCCATCATCGCATTTTATTAATTAGCCAAATCAAAGAGAATTCTGCCAAATAAATCTAATGAACTAATAAGAAATGAGATTTTCGAAGACCTTAATAATGATCAATTGCCTTTCTATAAAACCAAGCTATTAGAACTGATGATGAAATTTTAGAGCGAATAGAGACTATTTACTTACTACTCCTTGTATCTGTTGATGGCAGAATGGAAAAGGAACTCAACAGAAAAATATAATTTGGTTATAGCTCAATAGGACAGCTTGATTATACCATCAGCAACATATGAAGAAAAAGATAGAGCCAGAAACACGAAGAAGCAAGAAATGAGCTCATCTTGATGAACCATGGAGAAAACCAGGGGTATAACACGAATCAAATAGAAAATATTTAATTGATAAAGTTCATAATATAAGAGACGGATAAAGGTAAATAAATACAAGTTGGGAAGTGTGAATCATCATAACACATTGCCAGGGACAACGAAAAAGGAAGGAATTATATCCTCTACCTTTAACAAATTATATCCTAAACATTTCATGTGGAAAAGATCTAGCTGACAACTCGGAAAGTAGGGGAATGAATAGATTCCCTCCATGCCAAAGAATGCGTGCCAACTCGAACCTTGGAGCGCTTTTTTAAGAACGTCTTAGTTAGGCCTTCTCCAAAGACGGGAAGAATAGGGTAAGCGTACTATATATATATATATATATATATATATATATATATATATATATATATATATATATATATATATATATAGAGAGAGAGAGAGAGAGAGAGAGAGAGAGAGAGAAAGAAAAAAAGATGATAGTGCGACTACAGAGAAAGCATTTATTTAAGTGAAAGAAAAAATATACAAGGTATGTATGTATATTCTTAGCTGCTGAATTACATATACCAAAATGTGAATTAAAATAATGGGAAACTATGTCTATGAATCTAAGAACATTTACAGGTGGTCGTCCTAGTTTCTGACCTAGTCAATCTATATTCAAAATAAGAGGTATTGAAAACCTAATTAAAGGACATCACAATGAAATATCTAAATCGACACAGGGTTAACAGGATGCAAAAAGTCCAGGTATTCCTTCCAGCTCTTCATCTACAAAACACTAAGAAATTTCATTAGAAATACCTACAGTAAACGTATCCTTTATAATTTTGAAATCTTTGTAAGTGTACTGATGCGCAGCCATGACTTTTCCAATGATATTTTCGATATTATCCATCCATTCCACGTATTTGGCGCAACGGAAGTCATAAACTTCCTTCACAAAACCGTAATTTTCCTGCCAAAATGTCATTTTCTCGAAGGAGTGGCAGTGAATGCGCAAGAAAAAACAGTACAGACAGGTGGTACTCCGAGGCACTCGCTTAAAAGCTTTCAACCGGGATGAACAAAGCTGCTTTCAACCACCAAATGTAAAGATTAACTTAAACGAGCGTCTGGCTACCGCCCTACGTCCCACCGGCACTACCTGGCACTCAGTGGCACTAGAGGAAGGCTGTTATCACCCCTTCGAGTAAAAGGTCGCTTTACTCCCCTTTGCAGCATCGATCTAAGCGTTGGGGCCAAAGAATGCCAAACAGGGCCACGAATACTTGGGGGATTGGGGTTAAAATGTACACTTCAAGTCAGCCATATTGTTATTCTTGTCATTTTCCGCTCTTTATTATTCACCCCTTACTTCAATAAAGATTGTCATCCGATGCCAATCCCCCATCAACCCTTTTGTCATATAAACCTCGGTGCTACCGATAAGCATTCCAACCCAGCGTTCAATTAAACAGTTCCCTGAATTTTTAATATCGCTTAAGGCACAGTTTTGCTTACCAAATCGCCCTCATAATTATGAATATTAATATATGTTTTAATGGGTAATGGGATGAAGTTACCGCCGATTGAAGAATTATATATATATATATATAAAGGGTGTTTAGGCTAAATTTGACGACTTTTAATGTCTCCTTATTTGAAGAAAAGGTTTATGCGTCTGGAAGCAGAGCTGACTTGGAGGAGAGAAAGCGATCTGAATATTAGAAAAGAGCTACTTAAATCATGATAATTTGCGCCCGATATCAAAAGGCCGAAATCACGACAGCTTCTCAATTCTTTATGAACATTTAGTAGGCTTTAAGACGTAACATGATCAGCTGCAACGGAGGCTACGAAGCAATGGCCAAGAGTAAGAGACACAATAGGTGTTCTAACTTCGTTTAACTCCGTAATTCATCCAAAAGAATGCAGGAGAAAGGGATGGAAGACCTAAGCAATGGAATCCTGGCTTTTGTGAGGTCATTTACCTTTAGACTCCATCCAAGAGCTCTTTACAGGATTCCAGCTCTCCCCTTAAGTGCAATTGTTTCGATATCTCTTGCACTTGGGGCGCCAGGTGTAATTACATTGTTATTTCTTAAAGTTATTTTTCATGAGCCCAGTGGCTCCTATAATAACTGAAATAATTGAGATGTCTCTGAGGATCCAGTTTCTCTTCATGTCATACATGAGGCCTTGGTACTTGGTAACCTTTTCCCTTTCGGCTCTGTTCAGGCTGCCGTCATTGAGGAGTATGGGTGTTGTAGTGATCATAAAGCTCTCCCTGGCAGAAGACAATTTTTGAGAGCCTAGGCCAAGGATGACTGCTTTACGAAGTAAATGAAGTTACTGAACAAATTGAAGCATCCCATTGAATAGATGATCTGGTTATTCTCAGACGAAAAAGAACCTTTCCTAGGACAGGTTGCACAACACCCGGAAAAATATGTGGCTTGCCCATAATCTATTTGACCTTTCTTGTATCATCAAGAGAGAAACCCTGGCTGATGGCTTCTGTGAATCTCCAGTCATGGTGACGATATGCTGCCCCGCATCTTTAACTCGGGTCTTAGGTACAATCTCGACTGACAAGTGAAACTGTTTGAGATTTTGGCGAAGCCCTGGCTGGAGAGGATTGCTGCTGGAAGGCCATACCTCCGAAGAGAGTCGGAATTGCATGTCCATAATCTAGTTGATGTCTATGAATTTTTAAAATACATTAAATTTGGCTGAGATAATGCTAGTTATTTTTGTTATATTTATATATATATATATATATAGGTTGTACTTTACTTTTGCTTGTTGTATTCTTAACGAGAGAGAGGCATTTTATTTTTTTAAATTGTGGCTGTGAGATTTTACCTGTCCTAACAATCTCTAGATTGGAGTCTTCATTTGGTTTCCCATTAAGCTTTCCTCATTTACCGGGAATTAGAGTTGATTGGTAATCTTCAGCAACAAAGAAAGAAATTAGGTGTTGAGATTCATCCCTCTTCTACTCTCGCTAGGACAAGAGCAAAGAAGAGCCCCTTGATCCCTCCCGTTTTTTTGCCACACTCACTCCAAGGTTTGATGAGCTGTAATGAGAAGCAACGTCGAAGACAATGGATAGAGGAGAATAGAAGGAGATGAAAGAGAGTTGAAAAGGAAAGTATAGTAAGAAAGAATAAATGATCTCTGGTAGCATTCTTCTTTTAGCTGAGATAAAAAGATATAATGGAGTAGTTTAATTGTGTTTAGACCTAATGATAAACGTGGAATCCGAAGCATGGCGTGTGTTTATATCCTTTTTGTTTTACTTTAATGATTCTTACGTCGGTAGTTGGAGTAATTCTTCACTTTCTTGTGGTCGTGATTAAGGTGGTTATTCTTAATTGGTTAGATTGTTAATGGGTATGTGTTTTTCATGTTTGGTTGGAACTCCTTGGAAGCCTATCACTTCTATAATTTTGTGTTGTTGTGTTATTTGTACATATAATAGCACTTTCCCTATTTCTTTGTTGATTTTCTTTACTCGGGAGTCTGAAGTTCAAAGAAGCGCTTACTCTGGTGTTTATTATTTTGAGAATGGTTGGAATAAGTGAATTGATTGTCCTAAGAATATTTTCCGTTCTTTTTCTTATAACAATGTTGAGCGATTCGAATTTGTTTACAAAATGTAGGGTCAGTCTCTGTCTCACTCTCTCTCTCTTTCCTACTTGTATTCGTTATAAGATTAAGAGCTATATTTTGTACTCTTTGCAGTTCCCGTTTCTTTGTTTTTGATAGGTTGTTTATCTAGGTGAGAGGGTAAATGAGCACCTCCCTTCTTAGAGAGAGACAGAAGTTGCTTATATTATTTGCCCTTAAGACTCTTAAGAAGTATAAGATGGTTAGAACTGGTGCCCCTTTTATATTCTTTCTACTAGGTGTTTTATATAGCCTTACTGAGTTCTTTTTAATCACATTACTTTGCCTATAGAATGGTATCAGCAGAGTTTTTGTTCCAGTTCAATATCCTCTACCTTCACTCTTAAGATCGGAACTATGCTGAACTTTTGTTTGTTCTTTCTTTCTTTCCAGTTCTTTTCGAATTGGTTAATATTGTCGATCTCAATACCTGTTTCCGTGCATGAAATTCCACATTCCTGTATTGACTGAAGACTAATTGAATAATTTAATCATAGTATTCTATATATATGCATTCGCGCAATCTATTTGGTAGCATATCCGTTGTATAGATCGAATACAGCGTATGATTGAGGCAAGCTGCCTGGGTGAGTTTAACTTCCATTTCAAACTGGTATCCTTTAAAATCGATGATAACCACAAATTATCTTCTATCTGTAAAGGGTGCTCACAGGCACTTCTCTCCATGTTGACGTTCATCCAGAAATTTAGGATCTTGTGTTGCATGCTGCTGAACCCTACTTTTTCAAAGTATTTTTCTTCAAATCTGAGGAACAGATCGATGTATAACTACTCTACCTTAGGCTTGGTAATCTTTTCATTGATAATTTCAAGAGCCATTGTCAGGTCTCTACATTTACGGAATCTAAATTAGTATTTATTGTTGAGGTTCTTTTTGTTTATATACTATATAACTCTTCTTTTTAGGATCTTTTCGAAGACATTATTGATGAAGTTAAGAAAATATTTAGGTCATTATCTAGTGAGGAGATCTTGTGATTTAAGAAATTCGTTGTCGTTTTTTGGTGCTTTTATATATCTTAGTCAGGGATAATTTTCACTTTTAATGGAAGAACTGAAGCCCGGAGCTGACGCGCTTTTGTGTTAAGATTGGAAAATTATTTCTTTAATATGCAGGACCTCTAGGATGTTCAGGCTGCAAAGATCTAAGTTTTTTCCTAGAATATGATAGTTTTCAATCATTAAATTTCTTGTTAATTTTTCGTTGTGATTTCCAATAAATTGTGATTTACATGTCATATTTTAGGTGCATTGTAAAACGTCGTTTAAGTTGTCGTTATAATACCGATGTGATGGCTGTTCGGTTGCTGCTTGCTGTCCATTGGAGCCATTAGAATTTGTACACCACATTAGTAGCCTTTAAGACAGATTGTTTACCAGCGAAGTTGTTCTTAATCAGTAAATAGCTAACATTTTGTTCAGGTAATTATATCAGTAGTTATACTGTATCATTTTTTGGAAAAATATTTTTATTTACTATATTTTGTAGGATAAAAGTCACCAACTGACTAATAACATATATAAAATAAGGACAACAAGTTTAAATAACTTATATGAGGTAATAGTCAGAACTACCATAAAATAAAATTAGTGAAACAATTTTGAATAAAAACTGTTCGAGGTCAGGTCATGCCGTAAGTATTACCTCGCTAGAGGTAACATGTGTTCTAGTACTGGCTGTTTAATGATCGGGCTGTCGGCGATTAAAGTCACCATGCATGATACACCAAATATCCATTGAATAAAGCTCTCTTTTTGGTGCCTTGGCCTTTTCATTTATACTATGCCATGCTCTGCGTTGCTCTGCATCGCTACTATCCTTTGATGATTTTTTAATTGCCAAACATATACCAAATTAATTGATTTCGGATTTCAGGGATTACATATAGGATGAGCTCATATATTTTGTTATTAGAGTCTCCTTCTACATATTTTCTAAAAAATAGAGGGCAGTTGGCTTGTGCCAGAATTTAATTCTACTTATTGGAAATGAAATAAAGAAAATTTTTAGCAAAAATATCGATTAAAATAACAAACTTGCTTAATTATTGCATTTTTTTTTATTCTCGTCACTAATCGATAATCTACGGAAATCTGAAAGAAAATATTATCTTACGCTAGGGAATTTACTTAAAACCTCACTGGGGAGCCATATATCAATAAATTAACACCTTACAAAAGCACCTGCTTTATTTTCTATTATCGTTAGACTAGTTTGCCCGTTTTACAAAAAGCACATACGTATAGCATCTTGGTACGTACATTTACTGTATTTAGTTTCACCCCACTCATGGGGAACAAATACACATAAATACGGTAATCCTCATATTTCACTGCTGCAAATGATACAGATATATAATTCAGTCTTCCTCGAGCAATTATGGATACCTTTGCTCTACCTATTTCCCAGCTCAGAATAAATCAAATGGAAGAATACAATTTTCGTCCGATTTTCGGAAGACGGCAAAAGTATAGCTTTGAAAACAATTGAATCGTTTATTCAATGTATGCATTTAATTAATAACAGTTAGGGATTATTTCATTTATTTAATTCCTTTAGTACATAATAAATTTATTGCATGTCTTGTGCATTTATAAAAACAAATACCAAAGTCAATTGTAATCAATCCTTTCACTGAATAGAGTTTGAAACCATTTTTATTTTCCTGCGTTTATTTTAGGTCTTCATCTTTTTGAGAATTCAGAGTCGTTAAGAGATGTGTTAGAAGTCGTCGTTACAAAACACACGGGATAGATGGAGGAAGTATAAGTTAATAAGAATGAGCAATATGAGAGGATGTCCCTTGAAGGACCAGCTTGAGAGGAAGCCCTCAGAATACCCCCTTTTCAGCCCTCCGACCTGCAAGCCACGTGCTCCTTGGCATGGGAATTTTAGAATCATCGAGAAGGAAGAAGTCTCGCGTTGAGTCGCCTGACCCGTCTGTTTACGCTTAAGCGGGATGCACATTGCTCTTCCACCCCCGCGATAACGCTGAATTCTCGCCCCCATGCCTCACAGGCACTTCCTTCCCCCGAGAACGCGGCCGTACAAGCTCAAGCCCATCTCTTGAGGCAAATTTCGCTGTTCGACCCAACTCGTTATCTTGAAATAAGTTTTGCATAGACTGACATCGAGAATTTTCTGGGACGGCCATGCCCTGAGGCTATCTAATGGACCAGCCAGCTTGCTATTTAACTATGCGTCAGCGATTCCAGGGGGAGATTAAGAGTCTGCTACTACCTCCGTTCAGACAGTTTGTCTGTTCCCCGCGAAGTCTCGCAACCACTGTTTGAGTGGCACCTTGTCCTTAAGATCTCACCAGTAGATCGACCTTCGTAAGGCTTTGGCCCATGTTCAGAGGAAAGCTTATCTAGCCACCTTCTTCCGCGAGAACTGTGCTGCCACCCTCATCGCGCACCACCCTTCAAGACTCCCGTTCCCCGTGTCTGAGACTCCCTTCGTGCCGCAGAACCGTCTCGTGTTTGAGATTCCATCTCTCGAGAGCAGAGAAAATCTCGTTCTTCAACAAGAAGTACTCAAATACCCATTTCATGTGCCGTTGGTCTTCCCCCTCCGAACAAATCTATGCTTCAAGGTAAACCAATTTTGCTTTGTAATCTCCTGATTACACCCCCCAGTCAATCGTCACCTGCATCAACTTTTTAATTGACACCCCGCTCCAACTTAAATAATTTCTATTATTCGAATTAAGGATAATTTGGCACTCCCCGCTTAGCTCTGTCACATTGTAAACTGTCACAATCCAATTAACTATCCTTATAAAGTACAATTTGTGCCCCTTTTTGTATATATAAATATATATATTAATTGCCCCGTTTATTATTCATATTAAAATTATATTTTGTGGTCTTGATCTTTATATATCCTTGAACTGCAACTTGGCAAGCCATTAGATAAATCCCGGCTGATCGTAAGCCGCACTCAAAATCAAGTAGGCGGCCTTCCACTCCTTTAATTGCTCCAAAGCCTATCGTAAACGGCCTCGGGTAGTCTGTCTGCCCGTGCATGTATACGTGCCCGTACACCAAAAAGGTCTACATAGGCATACCTCCACCAGCATCATTAAGCTTAGAAAATGTAAAGTATGGAGAAAGCGAAAGATGAAAAGAAAAGAGGAACCAAAGCGCGTCTTCACATTTGAAAAAAGAAATACAAGATAAGAGAGAATTTGCGACTGATCATTATTAAACTTGAAAAAGAATCAAAGAGGAATGTTAAAGGAGGTATGGTTAAAATAAATCGCTTAATTTCTAGTATAAAACGCAAGAGCCAACAATAATGGGAAGGGGAAATAAATTTGTTATAAAAGAGAAATATAATGGTGCAGTTGTTTCTTTCGTGAATCTAGTTAATAATACCACTAACCCTAGTATGTAGATTATTATGTTATGTAGAAACAAATTATCCTGATCTCTGGTGCGTGTAGAGAGGGAAAGAGAAAGAGATGTCTTCTTGTATGTGGGCGAAGCTTCAAGTAATGGTTCCTTTTGGTGATTACTGATTGCAATTGTCGAATCAATATATATATATATATATATATATATATATATATATATATATAGTACAGGAAAGAGAAATTTGACGGAATGAACAATGAGACAAGAAACAGGAGTTTTTTAGAGGTAAGAGAAAGGGACGCTTTGGGCGAAGTAGAGTCACTGTTCCTGGTAGCTCAGCGGTAGAGCATCTGACCGGCAATCAGCAGACCCGGGTTCGAGTCCCGGCCAGAAATTTCAAACTTTTTTTCCCCTGGCGTTATCTCTGTCTTCTCGGTAAAGGATTGCCTTCATTGTGCCGCCCTCTGCTCTCTATGATTCTAGTCTTCTTCTAATGTCCCTTTCTCTTACCTCTAAAAAACTCTTGTCTCATTGCTCATTCCGTCAAATTTCTCTTTCCTGTACTATATTGTAATATAGTCTGCAATGCAAGGTTTCTGCACCTTTATTTCTGTCTTCAAAATTGTTTTGAAAGGCAGAAAATAAATATGGCGAAAGCTCTGTGGTGGTTGTTATCACCCGCAGAACTTGCATTTGCTCCTTCTTCTTCTATATATCTATATTTATATATATATATATATATATATATATATATATATATATGTATATATATATATATATATATATATATATATATATATATATATATATATATATATATAAATATATATATATATATATATATAGAGAGAGAGAGAGAGAGAGAGAGATAGATACGTATTTGCGTACATTTAGGCATCAGCAACAGAACTAGAGCCCCACTCACTACTCCCGCATTCTCCCCTATACGAATATACTATGAAAACAGAAATCGACACCATAAACTCAACTTAAGTAATTTTTTAATTAAAGATACAGCAAACACATTAAAACCAATTACATTCACTGGAATATCTTTATAATAGATTTATTAACCCCACTTTAAAATCCCACATAACCTCATTTCCACTTTTACTAGAACTATAATCACCTACGAATTACACACGCCAGAACCACTCACCCAAAAAACAACCCATATTTTTTCAAATATTTCTCTTATCACCCTTTTTTACAACGAAGACACCTAAAACTAATTAGAAGGCATGCAATTTTATAATTTGAATATTACCACCTCTGCTCTTTCCCATTTCCCATATAATTAATTTATAAATATCTGATAACTTCTCTAAAAAATTCTTATGTTTGTATATATTTATAATCTCATATCCTTGAGAATGGGTTCCTACCCGAAACGTCGGTACCAATAAGTTAATATATAATAATTAACTTCGCAGCGCGCAACCCCTTTGCTCTCTTAAGATTATATATATATATATATATATATATATATATATATATATATATATATATATATATATATATATATATATATATATATATAATGAAAATTCTTATCATTTCAGGCATTTGACTCTCATTGCTGAGCGAAACCCTTTCGCTTCTTTCTGAATTTTGACCGGTCTTTTTTAATTTGTTTCTAATTTTTACCTTATTTCTAAGATCATCTATCCATCTTGCTTCTAGTCTCCTTTATGGTGTTCTTTTAACCCCCGAAAAAGGAAAAAGGTGGATAATGAAAAATTCGATAAATGAGGACAAAAGATTAACCTGTGATGTTTCTTTGTTTCAGTGTATCTAAACTAGAGAGACTAGGAATTTATTAACATTTGGTTGGGTAGGGGAGGAAAGAGAGGGAAGTTATTACTTATTTCAATTTGTAATTAAAAAGGAAATGAAATTAATTAGATGTTATAGGAGGGTGATTAAATTTATAGTAAAGTGATTCTTATATTTTTTTAAATTATTTTCGCGTTTGGCAGTGATTATAATATAAAAATCCGTGAAGGAGGGCATTGATTTTGAGTGGCTAGTCAGAGCGTGTAATCTATGTAGACAGTGCTCTGGAGCAGTGATAGGGCCTAGTAATGAATGGAAAATGCGAAAATGCGCAGATATACAAGCGTGTAATGTAGATACGCTGCGTCGATCCAATATATGCCTTGGACTTACATGGAGAGCATGTGTAGTTTTATATAATTTAGAAACGAAGCACCGTTGGAGTCTTATCTTTAATATGAAAAAAGCATCGTAGTTTTCAAGGGTTCTGAAATGTTGCTTGAGGGTTTGAAGTAGAGAATGAGAGCTTCAATATTAAAGGGAATCTGGGCTATAAAACAGAGTTAATAATTCCATTATAAGGAGGGTTATATATATTTTTTACCCTGAAGTTGTAGAGTTTGGCTTTTGATTTAACTCTTATTCAGATTTCTTTGTCAAATGAATTTCGGGGATAGCAATTCTGTAAGCAGTTTGAAAGTTAAGTGACTTCATTATTAAATTTGATGTATGAGAATGCAAACCTTAAATGCGCAGGTAAGTATAGAACAGAAACTAAGATAATCCAACTCGAATCCTTTATGTATGAGTTTAAGATCAATGGATGCTGAAAAATGATGAAGTTTGCGAATTATTTCTTTTTCTATTGCAAGTAAAATTATTAAGGGGGTATTGGTTTTCAGCTAGCGTATTGGTAAGGGGGTATAGTGGGGGGCAATGGATTTAGTATTTTGTACATAGGGAGGTCATACCTAAGTTGCAAAAATAGGCCGCAGTGTAATATAGGTTTAATATATTCTAAGGAGACGGTAGAATTGGCCATACGTAAATTCTGAAGTGTATAGATGCCTATCGGTCTCTTAACTCTGAGGGAAATATGGCTCGAGGGAGAGAAAGAGCTTATCAAATTTATCATCGTTTAAAAGTAAGAGATTTAAAGAATCCTCATGTCAGAAATCAAAATAACAGCGTAGGTAATCGAACAGCCTAATGAACATAGAAGACGAGAAAAGAGAAAACATTAAAAATATAAGAAGGAATCGTAATACATCGAGGGAGAGATACAATGAAAGTATCGAATTGTTACACATGAATAACACAATACTTTTAGAAGCAGAGGTGAAATCTATTCATATCGTTCTGTGAATCTTTTATTCAATTTTGTTTGTGATTAAGAATTTTTATATGAAAGCCTGATTGACGATAAGATCACAATTACTGTTTAATGAAGGAAAATTTCCCATTTTCCTTGTAGGTAATTTCTAAACTCTAAAAATAACGAGTCAACCACTAAGTATTTTATGTCAATTATGAGGAACTTTATGTATATAGAATTATACCTTGTAGTTTGCTTAAAAGTGGGTTTCAATTGTTGACTCATAACGAAGGGATATATATTGTTTACGAATCTTTGATCAAACATATTATCATAATTCTACCATTAGCATTAGAAGGTAATTAGAGGCAATTCCCCCAATTCTATTTAAATATATTGATTATAATTTTTAATGGCCTATATGAAAAGAGAGAGTAAAATTATCCTAGAAAATAATTTCTTATCAATGGCATACGGGTAGCGAATAAAAGTTCAGCAATAAAAAACAAAAACCATCAACTTGAAAATCCTCAAGAGTCAAGAGTTATTAAGAATTTATTAAGGGCTCGAAATGAAAAAATGAGGTAATACTAAAAATTATCTGAGAGTGAAAGAAATTGAAATAGTTTCCAGAAACGAGGATCCGCACCGTATTTTGAGGATTTTGCTTTTAATCCTAAGATTTTCTAATACTGAAACAATTTATTTCATTATCCTTAACCTTAATTTCCTCACTATTTCCTCTTCACTTTCGTATTCATATGATGGCCCTGTTCGGTAGAAAGTCAAAAGGTCACAATTCTTGCTAATGTGAAACTTAGGACTGAATTTTATTTAGGGAGTGACAATTTAATAAACTATTTATTATTTGATGACAGGGAATAAGGGAAATTTAGTTCAAAGAAGGTTAAAAACAGAAAACTCCCCGGGAAGCAGAAAGAGATCATCATGTAATTTAAGAATCCTTCCATTATAGAATGGCATTTGTACCTAAATAAGGAGAAAAACATTATTTTTGCAACTTCGAATGTGCTTTGAAATAATAAACAACTCTCTTCCAGGCCATAACTTGGTAGCTGGTTAATTTCACGCTGATGAAGAAATTCTGGCTTGGAAGTCATTCGAGCGTATTTTCATTTAAATAAATTTAAAATAAATAGGATTTACTTGTGTTCATTGTTTCATCACAGATAAAAAGAAGATAAATTTAATTATAATTCAGAAATTGTTAATATATGTGCCTAAGAGCTGACCCACAAATGCAGTAAACTCATCCTAATACTCCAGTATGTCAGGTTTGTTCCCATAAGCTTTATTAAAGGAAGGCAGTTTCATTCAACAAACATAACTCTACTTTATGAGGAAAATACATTCTGAACATATAAATACCTCTCACGTTATAGCTTAATGTGACGGTGATCATTAGATTTGCTAAGCGGTCACTCTTTGGTAAATGGATATATTTTGAGGATAAAAAAGTTACAAAATTAGAGGGTTGATTTCTAGTTAAAGCGGGTGATGAAAATTGAAATTGAGTTGAAAATACTTGTCATGAAGGATGCAAAAATGTTGAATCGTCGATGTCAACTTCTCGATGGCTTGAATCGTCCCGCAGTACTTTAGGTAGGAGAGAGTATTGAAAGGAAAGCCAGCATGGAAGTAAGAGGGTCTCATGGTACAACCACTCTATAGCATACAACACTCCTATATTATGTGGGGGGTGAATTAATCCCTACTGCAACGCAAACCGTTGAAGGACTATTCGTAGTGATTAACGACCGACTAGCAGGTCACACTTGAAATGTGTGGTTTCATATCATTAATAATCAAACAGACAGTGCATAAGTTTGGTGAGATTTACTTGAATAGGCCGAGAGTATCGTTCAAAGTTAGTTAAAGATGAAACAACAAAAATATAATTTTATTTACAAAGATTAAAATAAGAATAATAATAGAGAAAAGAGAATTTTTTTATTGTGATTGTGCCGTGATAATTATTATGAGGAGGGATTCTCAAATGGAATTAATTGATTAATGTAACTAGGCTCAGATCAGAAGGGACTTGACAATACATGCTAATTATTGAGGGGGTTTCATTCTTACAGGTCGATGAAGCGAGTGGAGAATGATCCGATGAGGCAAGTAGGGCAGAATCCGAATGAAGAAGTTGTGGCATGATCTGAACCAACCTTTCGATGAGGATAACCAAACTTCAAAGATGACGTTTGACGGGAATTGTGGGATTACTCGTAATTACACTCGAAAAGGAAACTTCTTTTTCCTCAAAGGTAATCGATAGAGATATTCTTTGGTTCGAACAAACGAAGGGAGACTGTTGCGCAAATTCAAAGGCTGGCTGTTCAAAGGAGCTACTAATTGACTAGGGTAGAATCACTATTGAAGAGGTCTGCTGTCTGACGAACGCTCACGGGATGGGACGAGACGATAAGAATGGCCATGAGGTGCGGGTTGGACTCTTCGAACTACAGTATTTGTATGCCCGATTCTGAAGGGGAAGGGGGAGTTTGGAGAAAGGAGTCACAAGCTCCAGACATCTTAATCAGGAGGCGGAGTCGATTCATCATTTAGCAGCAAGGGGCGAGACATTGCGTCTCTTTTGCGCCTCGTCACCGCGGGGGGAGGCAATGGGCTTGGGACGAGTCTCAGGATTGGCAAATATTTTCCCAACGTGCTCAGTAGTCGAAAATTCGAGAATGTCCAAACAGGAAATAACGTCGTCCAGGATGGGATACCAATAGCACGGGGTCTCCGATAAATTTGGTAGGAGTAGGGTCATAGGTTGTTCTTTTACAGAGGGTGCTTGCTAGTTTCAGACCTTGCCTGATGCGTGGAAGTTCGATTTGAAGGATTTCTGTTTGCTCTCAGATGGTCCTACCTATATTAAGTTAGGTAAGATTAAGCATTGTGACGTCTGGTGGATCAAATCCTTTGTAATAATCGGTCTGAAGAGCTTTGAAGTAACTTATTTATATGTGGAGTTCTTTGCTAACAGGAGAGTCTTCACACGATTGTTGAGAATTTATTTTTGAGGTGTAATGTGGCTGTTTCCGTGTTTTACTGTTACCAGAGTGTTTGACCAGTTGGTATCCAGTTTCTGCTGATAACACAGTCGTTTCTCTTTGGAATTGTGTATTATATGGTCCAGGTTCCTGTGAAGTTTGCTATTAGTCTGGAAAAATATTCTATTTAGACTGTAGGTCTCTCATTTAAGAGATACTTAGAGGTTTATACCAAATATTATTGCTACAGGCACGATGGATTTATCATAATACATGTGCAATGGCAAAAGTTAATATAAATATCCAAATATTGCTAAAGAATGACGACGATGTATTAGAAAGTTTCCAGCTACAAGACGCGTATGTATCCTTAACAGACCACTTAATCCTGTATTGATCAGTTAGTCATGGCGCCACTCGCGGAGAAGTATAGCTTGTATACGGAGTTTAAAGATTCGTGTTGGCGATTTCACTCATGGTACGCCTGTGGTTGATTTATTTATCGTGGATGCTCAGGCGCACGAACATTGCAAGCACGATCTTCACTAGGGAGATTCATGTGTAGTGAAACAGGAGACCACAACGACCCGGTTATCTTCAGAGTTGCAACCTCTCATCTACCCTTGCAGAGAGCGGAATCCGGACTCATCGCATCTGCCTGCTTAGTCGTTGGATGATTTAAGTTGGATGATCGTTCTTGGTCTGGCTCTTCACTCTCCACCAGGAGTTCAAATACACTGAGGTTGCCCTAGGGGTCATTGGAGCACGCGAACTTCCAATCCTTCTTAACTGATGAAACCCATAGTTATATGTTAAGTAGCAGTCCAATGTCTATTATATTAAACATCCCTTGATTGAGAACTTCATTGCAGAGGCAAAATTTGGTGTGAATACTATCGTGAAACACTTATTGATATGGAATTTATTTTTATGCACGGACTCCGCCGTGCTCCAGATTTTCCTAAATCCACGCCAATCATTAAAGTGAAAACAATAATATCGTATGGTAAACATGGAGTGTCACGCAGTAAAGAAGTATAGTAGGAAACACACGATAAACATTGATGATCGTGTATATGATCGATTCGAAAGATACAAATGGTTTCTTATGCAAAACATAGTGATTAAAGAACTCTTGATTTGAGATTGGTTCTTATGATTTATAAATCAGACTAGGCAATGGCTTCGCCACTCCTTCCTACGGGGAGAGCTTGCGTCCCGCTACTAAGATTACAATTTAAAATCTAAAAAACAGCCATGGTTAAATTTTTATAAATTTTCTAAACTTCGACAATTATAATAATTTTAAAAGGAACTCTAAACTAAATTTCCCCCCTTTTAAAATATCACGTTGCTAAAATATAGAGTTATAAAAGATATATCAAAATAAATTTTCTGAACTTCACCATTTGTAATTATTTGGGTTTTAAAAAATTCACAAAATTTCGATACTTATATTTATTTCTGAACTTCACCATTTTGTTTTTTGATATTATAAAAGAATGATTAGAAATAACTTTGAAAAAAGGCATTACCAAACTACGATGAAATTATTATTCAAATGCTCGAAAAAATCCCCTTCTTAAATTATAGACTTAGTGATGATGATGATGATGATGAAGATGTGAGGAAAGAGAAAGAGTGTAAACTATGTGAAAGTTCCTGTATATGAAAATATTGGGAAAAAGCCAATATGAAATAAAGACGTGGAATGTACAGTGGAGAGGAAAATAGTTTGCACTGATCATTTAATCATTATATATTAAAAAAAATCCTCTTCAGCTGTCGTTCTGTTCATTTTAGACATTTCAATTTTCCAGTTAAAATGCTTACCTTTACCCATAGGTAACTTATATCTCAAGGTTATTGTACAACAATTTTTAAAAACTTGGATTTTCTCGGGTAAAAATTAAGGAAATGCTAATTATATTCTCGAAAAAAGAGCTAATTGAGAATGAAGTAGCATCAATTTATGCAAGGCATTTTTCGTCTTCATAGCATGGAGAACGTACTTATTTAAAGCCTTTATTCAGCTGTAGCGGGGTTTCTACCGCTATATAAAATGTAATATTTGTTCGGTCCATCATGTATATAATACAAATTCCAGAAAGGAATACCCCAAAACTTCCAATAATTTCCCGGCTCGTAACCTCACGAAAGGACCAACTTCATTATCTTGTAACCGTTTACTGTAAGAGGAGTTCACGTAGCGCAGTTCAAGCTCGACTCCTATGACTTTCACCAGAATAGCAACCAGACCCAGATACTTACACATTCACAGGTTTATCTATGCTAGCCGAAGCGTGAATGGCCGTTAGCTTGACCCTGCAGGCTTGTCAGAGTGGTTTCTAATCAGCTAGTTCTTAATACGAGTTGGTCACTAGAAAGGGCAAGCTTTCTATTTATTTTTTTTCATTCTATCTTAATCGATTGCTTTATAAAATTATTTCTAAGTGTATAACATCTAATCTTTCTAATTAACTTCAATAAATTAATTTTTATGATGGTATTAAACATTTTTATAGTGCTTATTTACGAAGAATCACAGTAAATTTTAAATCTTTATTTCTATAGTAGAGTAGAATAAATTAACGAATAATTTTTTCATATATCCAACAGCATCTCTTATGTTTAAATATAGAAAGACCAGAATTGCCATACATACAGGAAAAAACTGAGAAGAAGCGAAGAAAAAAAGATTGGATCCGAAAGAGTAAGAGATCGCTCTCATCTACTTAAACAAAACAGAGGTCCATTTTTAGGAAACATTGATTTGGTGATGTTAAAGTGATTGGCTTTAGTGGAAGTGGTAAAATGATAAAATGATTAATAAAAGAAAAAAAACTTGAATTGCAATGAAAGTTGCCTATTCAAATAAAAAAGAGAGACTAAAACAGACAAAAAAAAGCAATAGATCCTAATCAGGGGCTTAAAAAAAGAAAGTTTTATACCAAAGAACATAGACTACAGCCTAGGCCAAAATTATTGGGCTACCCCAATGTTTCTGGGTTCTGTTATTTCAATGTTAATAAAACACGTGTGCATGGTGGTTTATGGTAGATTGCACAATATACATTAGTTTAATATGTGGTTGACCCTCCTTTAGCTTCAATTACCGCTTTTATACTGAACTGTCCGTATGTAAAAATTATGTGTAAAACCAATGTCCACAATTAACTTATTTTTCCTTGGTTATTCCAATTTTTTATGCTAAAATACGTTGTAGATACAGTTAATAAACAGTAAAATGCCTAAAACAAGGGAGTTGAGTGAGTGTGAGCGAGATTAAATCGTAGCTCATCGTAAAGATGGAATGTCTCAAAGGACAATTGCTCAGAAGATGAAATGTTCTCGATGTGCGGTGCAAACGACTCTCAATCGCTTCAGAGATACAAAAGATGTGAAAACAACGCAAAGAACATGTAGAAAAAATGTTACAACGCCTCGTGATGACAGATCCATCATCCGTCAGTCGCTCAGAATCAGGAGAAAGACATCGTCACAGCTCTGCGCGGACTTTAACGAGGCAGGTACATCATAAATATCAACCTGAACTGTTAGAAGTCTTGTAGAGTACGATCTGAAAGGCTGGAAAGCCAGGAAAAAGCCATGGATTCTGAAGCGAATATGACTAAACGTCTTCAGTGGGATAGAAAACATTCAAATTGGACCAGTGAGAAATGGTCGAAAGTCATATGGTCTGATTAAAGTAACTATTAGGTAAGATAGTACAAGTATTCACTCAACATATAACCTATGTTTTTTTAGCCCGAAATATTTAATAAATATCCAACATATAATATTATCATTGATGTTTTTACTCAGGTTTTCGGCACATCTGGTGGAACTTTGTGTGTCGCAGAGTTGGGTAAGCTTTTAAGGCTGAATGTCTGGTACCAACCGTAAAACATAGGGGTGGTTCTATCATGGTGTAGGCTTACATGTCTGCGACAGGACCCAGGGAAATGTTTTTATGTCAGGGAAGGATGAATTCAGCTACCTATGTTTCCATTTTATTTGATGTTTTAGAGCCATCAATTGGTAAATAGCATCCAGGAGTGTCGAAAAAACAGTGTTATCTTTCAACAGGACAACGCTCTATCTCATACAGCAAAGAATACTCGTCAATGGTTTGAGACCCAAGATATTGTTCCCATGGACTTGCTAGCTCAAATCCTGATCTAAATCCGATCGAACACCTATGGGAAACTCTTGGTAAAGCTATTAAGAACACAACAATTAAAAATCAAGCGCATTTGAACTAAAAACTTAGAGAAGAATGGAGGAAGATTGCACCTAGTACCTACAAGAAACTAGTTGATTCTATGCCTAACCGTATAAAAGTGGTATTTGAAGCTTAGGATTAACAAACAAATATTAAAATTAAAGTGCAGTGTTTGTGTGTAGATTTGTTCTTCTGCAGTAAGGGGAAAGGCGAAAAATGGCTAGAGTGCCAATCCGGTAGCTCTCCTCGACTGAATAAATCTTCCTGCACCCACTTCTCCGATTTAAAATGAGACTTATCCGATAGGCAGCCTATACTCTCTCAGACAATGGATGAGATGAGTAATGCAAAGGAATTTCTAAAAACACAATGTGTGAATCATAAAAAAATAATAGGAAAATACTTACTCGCTTAGATTAAAGGCTGCAGCAGGTATCTAATTCGACTCATTTCATAATATAATCATCGCCGCTTTCTAGCTCTTCGATGAGACTATATTACATATAACACTATCACTTTCTTAAATTTGTTTTATATTCGCTTTTTCTCAATGATCACCCTTATTTTCTCTCTCTCCCACTCTCAAAAATTCTGCATATTTTACGCTCCTCGTCTAATTGAACATCATTTTAAATGGGATTCTTTCGATCTTACCTTTTCGATTCTCATCTTGAATTTATCAATTTATTGATGCAATGTCACATCAGTAATTCTTTAATCATTATTTTTTGAGGATAAAACATTTGTGGCTCTGGAATCGTTGACATACACAATTATCAATCTTTATCTTGTTTTTTCTACTATACTTTTTTATTGCCTGACATACTACATGTTTACCATATCATTCTCTTTGTTTCACTTCAATGATTGGCGTAGATGAAGACAAATCTGGAGCATAGATAAAAATGATTACATATGAATTAGTGCTAGAGGATAGTATTTACATGATAGTTTCCCCTTGCAACCAAGTTCTAAATCATGTGTTTAAATTCGCTGGAATATGATGAGAGGATTGAGTGTTCCGTTAAGGACACATATACGCATTATAGCTGGAGCCTCTCTCATAGAGAAGGCGACATAACCCCTTCGAATTTTGACCATACTTCCCGCCATACATAATAAATATTTGGATATTTCTATCTTTTTCTTCCGGTTTTACATGTATTATGAGGAAAATATCGTGTGTGCATATTGATACCTAACTTCTTGCATCTTATAATTGAAGTAACAAGAATATTAGGTATATCCTCTTGGTATTGATTACATAGATGCACGCTTAACATTTAAAGAAATAGTAAAATTACAGTCACGATTTCTTCATTTAGTCGTATTTGTCTCCTGTGTATAAATATATTCATTTAGTACTTTATCAATCTTTTTTCACTAACATCCTGTACCATTGAAGATTTGAGAGAGAAATAACTCAGTTGGCAGGAGAAACCGGATTCTAACTGGTCAAATACTTTGGGAATGATAAAACACCGAAGCAGCCGCATTCCACCTGAAAGACAACTCCACAATCGTTTAAAGACTCTCCTGTTCGAAAAGCACCTCAGATAGAAAACAAGCCTGCTATACACTATAAAAAAGCTACATCAAAGCTCTTCAGGCCAGTCATACAAAGAATACGATCCAACAGACGTTACAATGCTTACTTCCACCTACCCCGTTATAGGTAGGCCCATCTTAGAGCAAACAGAACCGTTCAAATCGCGCTTACACGCATCAAGCAAGGTTGGAAAATCGCAAGCTCTGCACGTCAATGTTTGCCATCAATGCAATAATCTCTCCTTTCTAAAAGCACGACTGAACATTCCCATCCAATGGCCAAGAATCGCAAGAAGATTCGCTGCCTCGAGAATATAAATTTTACCGCAATAATTGCGGCATTTCTCTTTTTCCTGATAAACATTATCAATTCCATTTGAATTTCCACCGACTACTTTAACTATTACACGCCCCTTAATTCTTTAACTTTGTTCTTTTTAAAAATATCGATTTTCCTAAGATTATCCGTTTAGCAAACTTATTTATCCCCCGTTGCAAAAAAATCATATCGTGAGTGGTATTTGTATGTTGAGAATATTTGAATACCTCTCTTCTATGTCCTTCATAAAGTAGAGATGTGTTGAATTAAATTACGTGCCTTTACTAAAACGTATGAACAGGAAGCTGACATACTAGAGTATTAAGAATAATGTACTCCATTTCTGAGGCAGTTCTTAGGCACATATACGAGTATTAACAATTTCTGAATTATAAATAAACCAGGCAATGGCTTCGCTACTCACCCCTACGGGAGGAGCTTGCGCTCCTTAATGCATTAATATTTTTCTTTCTCATGAATTGCCCTACACATAACCTGTTTTTCGCTCTCTAAACAATATATATATATATAGACTAATACCTACAATGTCTGCAAAGAGAAAATATACTGTATAAATGCACCTGATCGCAATGTAATTCTGAGACATATATTGGACCGACGCAGTGTACATGACGGGTTCATATATATATATATATATATATATATATATATATATATATATATATATATATATATATGTGTATCTGTGTATTTATCACTACTCCAGAGAACTCCCTACTCCGAGTACGCTCACTGAACAACCATTCAAAACATATGTCCTCCTTCGATGATTTTTCTATTATATACACTACCAAAAGCGAAAATAATTTAAGAATATAAGAATCTATTTACAATAAATTCACTAACCCTCTCTAACTTCTAATACATGTTAATTCTCCTTTAATTATTATACAAGTTTTAAAAGCTTTCTTAATCCCTCTCTTTCCCCCCTTCCCAACCAGCCCTCAGTACGTTTAAACACGTTCTCCATTTCTGATACACTGAAACAATGAAACGTCTCATTTAATGAATTTCTATTATCCAACACTTACATTTTACGCTCTGTGCTTTCATATTCTTCGTAAAATATCTTTTAACAAAAATAATTCCTACGTAAAATGTCCGAACAGGTAACCTTTCGCTACCCTCATTTCAAAAACATTTCCCACTATAAAGTTCTTTAACAAGACAACTTTAATATATATATATATATATATAAATATATATATATATATATATATATAATATATATATATATATATATATATATATATATATATATATATATATATTAATATATATACAAGAAAGAGAAATTGGACGCGAATGAGCAATGAGACAAGAAACAGGAGTTTTTTTAGAGGTAATAGAAAGGGACATAAGAAGAAGACTAGAATCAAAGAGAGTAAAGGGCAGCACAATGAAGGCAATCCTTTACCGAGAAGAAAGAGATTACGCCAGGAAAAAAAAGTTTGAAATTCCTGGCTGGGACTCGAACCCGGGTCTGCTGATTGCCCGTCAGATGCTTATCCGCTAAGCTACCAGGCTCAGTGACTCTACTTCGCCCAAAGCGTTACCCCATCACACCCAGTATCTCTCTAAGCTAGGAAACTCCATCTTCTTACCCGCTGACAATTTAAAGGCTCATCCGAAAGTCACATACAAAGAATATGTTACCAAATTTTCTCATTCAGAAGCTGGGTCACTGTAGAAATCAATTTACACAATACTCTCGTACACTGTCTTTTCCCAAGCTCAAATAGTCCCACCGACCATTGAATTTGCCTAATTCCCTTTTGATCAAACATCTTTCCTTCAAATCAGTCTATCTCACAGGTTATCACTATCTATTATCTTGTTATTTTAGCGCCAAACAGTTAAACATAAACCTCCTAAATATTTTTCCCAACTTTTCTCCGACTTTATTATCAATGCTTTTTCAGTATTTATTTATATTTCCATAATTTCTGATTATTAAGAATTTCTGCTCTGCTCTCGCACTCCTCTCTCTCCCCCTCTCTTTCCCTCTCTCTCTCTCGAACATCAACGAACATTCACTTCAAACCAAGCTCCTACCTCAGAAATGCTTACTTTATTATCAGATAAATAATCGAACACTATAGGACATTACTACAGTCACACAGCCAGTCACATAGGAAACAAATCGGCAACTCAGGATTGATTTTACGAAATCACACGGATTAGGATCTTTGCGGTATTATTTAAATTCTGAATTAAATACAAATGTAACTCACGTCAGCCAAGTTGGCTAAATAGGATAAGATAGCTTGAAGATTTGTAAGGATAAACATTTAGAGAAAGCGGATTTGAAAGAGGCACGTACGAACAGCGATATTCCAAAGACACCTGAAAAAGAATACGAGACTCATAATTGAATCCTCGCATGAACTGGCGAGAAGAGTAGCGTATCTCACCTGACAAGGAGTCGCTCTATAGTAACACGTGTGTTTGGTGAAAAATAAATTGCAGAAGATGGATTGATTATAATCTCTCTCTATAGCTAGCTACACCTCTCTCAAACTATCTACACTTCTCTTTCCCTTTACCTGTCTACACATCTCTGTATCTGACGAACTAGACCTACAGATCCCTCTAACTTTCTTTACTGATCCCGCTAACTATCTACACATCTCTATCCCTCTACCTGCTTACTTGCTTAATGTTGTTGATCGTTGCCGATGACAACGTCACTCCATACATGGATGAGTTTCATGATTATCGTCTTTGGTGAGATCGTGAGTGGCTGCGGAGTCCGCAAAGGTTGGCACAGCCTCTTCCACAGACATCGCAGATATGGGGTCCTTGTATTTGTTGGTGTCGTCTTGCACGGCGGGCTATGGCAGCATTGTTGTAATTTGTCCTGAAGTAGTTGGTTCCGTCGTGTAGCAGGCAGCGCCAGGAGCTTCTATTAATAGCATCAGTCTCGAGGGTTCCTGGGTTCATGTTGAACTTTTTGAGGGAGGATTTTAGGTGATACTTAAGCTTCTTTTTTGTCCTCCCAGAGATCGTCGCACCACAGAAAGTTCTGAGTACGGAGTGATAAGCGGTAATTGATGTTCAGGCTGGCGGATAATGTGGCCAGTGTAGCAAAGTTGTTTTACTCTCGGTATTTCTTACAGTGAGGATGTATGCATACGTTCTCTAATGTTGACATGTAGCACCTTTTCCCACCAATGAATTCCAAGGATGCATCTCAGGCAGTTCATATGAAAGCTCTCTAGCTTTTTTACCTGATGTTTATATGGTGCCCAAGATTCGCAACCATAGAGGAAGATTGAGAGGTGGGTAGAGACGTATAGAGAACCCTTGGTAGCCAGGGTCAGGTTGTAGCTATTAAAGACCCGTCTTGAAAGTTTTCCAAAAGCGGCTGAGGCAAGGGCAATTCGTCTGGTGATTTCGTCATCCAGGGAGCAGTCAATTGACAGGATGGATCCAAGGTATGTGAACTGTTGGACTTCCTTAAATTGGTCCTCTCCTATAGTGATCTGTGGGTTGGCTATCTGTCCTACACCTTGGCCTGTACGCTGGAATAACACTTCTATTTTTCAGTGTTAACCGTTAGTCCCATTCGTGTATATGCTTCACATACACAATTAATGATGGTCTGGAGCCCTTGTTCTGTATGGCTGAAAAAGTCAGCATCATTAGCATTTTAAAGCTCTATGATTGTTTTGGTGTTAAATAGTGTTTTTGCACGAAGGAAAGCGAAGTTTAAGAGATTTCCATCTAACCCGTAGTTTAGAGTGACTCCCACTTCGTATTCAATGATGTTATTGTAGACGAGTTGGATTACAGCAGCTATGGACAGGCTAAATATTACAGGGGCAAGAACGCAACCCTGTTAAACCCCAACAATCACTTCAGAAGGGGCAGATTTTTTAATCCCTGCTACAACAACAGCGTTCATCTTGTTGTGTGGCGCAGCAAGTACTTTAATATGATTTGGTGGGTAGCCAAATTTTGCAAGTAATTACCATAGTAGTGTGCGGTTTATAGTATCAAAAGCTTTCGTCAGGTCCACGAAAGCAATATACAGGTTTTATTGTTGCTCCTTGTATTTTTCTTGCAATTTTCGTGCAATGGTTGACCTTTCTTTTTAAAAACCACACTATGATTCGGGCAGGATCTTTTCTGCAACGTATGTAAGTAGTCATGCCAGCATAATGCGGATTAGAGTTTTCCCAGCATTGGAGAGGAATGTGATGCCACGGCTATTTCTACATACAGTTTTGTCTCCTCTTTTTTATGGATCATAAAAACTTTGCCATCTTTGAAGACTTGTGGTACGCTGAAGTTTTGTTGTTCTTAAGACTTGCAGTTGCTTTTTGAACTTCTGCAAGTGTTGGAGTTGAGTCCAGTTCTATAATTTCTGGGAGCTAAGAGATCTCATTTAGGATGAACAGGTCCACTGGGTTTTCTCGATTTAGCAGCTCCTTAAAATGTTCAGCGCATCGATATAATATCCTGTCATGCTCAGTTATGAGGGTATTCCTGTCAGCGGTACACACTGTGGAGAATGTGGTGGTAGTTGTTTTGTAGGCTGTCTTTGACGAGGAATAAAAGTTATAGGGAGATCGCCATTGCCCATTTGTGTTTGCATTTCAGAAGATAGTTTATCTCACCAAGAGTTTTATATCTCCCTGAAAGCATTCTAAACATTGGTGTGCAGGGAAGAGAAGTTGTTCTTGTTTCTTGGTGATGGGTTTCGTAGATAGTTGTCAAGGGCAGCATTCTTATCCTTAATGAGAGTGTGAATGGCTGTTGTATTTTCATTAAACCAGTCACGATTCTTACATCTGGTTGTGCCTAAAATTTCATGTGCATTGTCATGAATAGTGGTGCGGGAGCTGTTCCATATTGTGCTAAGAGAATCTGTTGGTTTATTTGGATCTAAGAGTGTTGGAACATCTGGTATTTGAGCGAGGGAAGACTGGAAAGCTATTTTGATTTCAGGGTAGTTGAGTGCTGTCAACTTTAATCTACGTTTTGGGGCAATTTTCTTGAGTGTTGGTTTTATTCTTATATTGATCTTATCTCCCACCAATCTCTGACCAGTGTAGGCTTCAGCTGCTCTCATTACACGCGTGATTTGAACTTCACTCAGGTCTCGCCTTCGGACTATGATGTAATCCAATAGATGCCAGTGACGAGACCTGGGCTTCATCCATGCGGTTTTATTTTTGTTTAGAAGCTTGAACACGGTGTTGGTAATTCATAAGTAATGCTCTACCAATCTATACCTACCTCTCTATCTATCTGAATCTCTTTATACCTATCTACACCTCTCCCTCTACCCATCTACATCTCTCTCTACCTATCTACACCTAACTCTCTCTATCTCTACCAGTTTACATATTGCAATACCTCTCTATAAATTCCTCTCAACTGCCTAGATACACGGGTTGGACAAAAAAATGGAAAAATTAACTAATGCACCCATTCACATCAAAAAGATCTTAAAACTTGTTTAAAATGCCTGATAATGACGTTGAACACATATTGATCTCCAACATTTACAGATATTGCCATAGTCAAGATTTTTTTGTGTACATTGGAGCAAAAACTAGGGGATATATTCCCTCTAAAAAGCGTCTACGAATGAGCTAGAGCAGGTTTCACCCGTAACCAGTTAAATTCGTATAGACACAGCACAAAACTGCAGGAATCTATTGGTCAGCGTATTGAATCTATCTATACGGCTAAGGAGGAGGGGACTCAAAGTCAGTAATTTAATTAATGTTTCCATTATTTTGTCCATCCCTGTATCTCCACTCCTCTCTATTTCTATACCCATATCTCTCTCTCTCTCTCTCTCTCTCTCTCTCTCTCTCTCTCTCTCTCTCTCTCTCTCTCTCTCTCTCTCTCTCTCTCTCTCTCTCTCTCTCTCTCTCTCTCTCTCTCTCTCTCTCTCTTTCTCTCTTTCTATATCTTTATCTTTTTCTTTTATTTTCCTTTCCCAATTCTGTTTCCATTTCCTTTCTCTCTTTCTATAACTCTCTTTCGTTATATTTTCTTATTTTTTCCTTTTATTTTTCTCTTCTTTTCTCTCTTTTACACTTCTCTTTTTATTTATTTTTCCATTTTCCTTTTAATCTTTCTGCATCTGTCTTTCTTTCTATTTTTCTTTCCCATTAACTTTTGCCTTTTCTGTTTCTCTATTACTCTCTCTCTTTCCTCTGTTACCTTATTTGCTTTGTTTTTCCGTCTCCAAACGTATTGCTGGTCCATTGCCACTAGAAGCTACAATTTAGTTTCGTCAGTCCAGAGAATCTTCTCCCAGGA
Source organism: Ceratothoa steindachneri (assembly GCA_963969495.1). Classification (NCBI taxonomy): domain Eukaryota; kingdom Metazoa; phylum Arthropoda; class Malacostraca; order Isopoda; family Cymothoidae; genus Ceratothoa; species Ceratothoa steindachneri. The sequence continues at coordinate 88,055,230 of OZ018325.1, read as the reverse complement.
GTTAACTGGGTCATTGGCCCGTGGCATACCGTAAAGGACTCTGCTTGTACTTAGCAGCCACCAGTGAGGTGCGCTTTGTACTTTTTCGTTGACGGTGTAGCATACGCAGAATCGTAGCAAGCAAGACCTTCCTACAGGTCGCTAAAAAGTTACACTATAGCTCTTTGCTGGCCAGGAGAGAGTTTTTCTTAACCTTTTTCCGATGAAGCTAATGGAAGATGTGGAGAGCACCATAAATCTCAGTAGACCATGAAGCGATTCAATAGCACCTGTAGATTTATACATCTTTACGATGATTGCTATTATATTTTTCTAATATTTAACGTGTTTGCTATTTTCCTTTATCCATTTTTTGGCTTATGTAAACGAATATCATTTTTCCTATTCTGCTTGGGTGGGGTTCTCTGTTCTCTTTGACATCTTCAGCGACGTGTTTGTACTAATGAGGAGTACTGAATTTACGTATGGAAATCATATGAGCTAATATACACTAGCTAGATACTCATGAACTTCTACCCAACGACGCTGATCTTTACTCAATAGCCTTTAAAAATGAGCAATTTCTTTCAAGGCTCTGATTAATTTTGATTGATTACAAAGGATTGAAATTAATATATGGATTTTAGTTCAAATATAATCAAACTATAATTTCTCTTAATAAATTATTAACTGGCGTATTTTGTGTTTAGTTATTTAAGAAATGATTATATATATTTCTTACTAATTGATTAAAATAGATGAGGTGTAGGGAATTTTGAAAGCAACTATATGTACTACAGCTAATTCTTTAACCTGCCACTTACGGGCACTCAGAAAATACATTATGGGGAGAGAAAAAAGATGCGGAAAGCCATCATTATCTCCACCATTTTATAGGATGAAATGTTCCAGGGTAAGACTCGGGGTTGAACATAGGAACAAGCATTTTCTTACGCCTCTATATAGATAATTTGTCCTTATTTCAGATATGGTTGTGCACATCAAACCGAATTTTAGCACACATACATGGATGAGGTAGATTGTGTAGTAATGAATTCAACCAGGGCCAGGAAAAGTATGGTGAAAGTCTGGGAGGACATGGCACAGTTCTTATCCAGAAAAGAATCGATTATAGTCTCCAATACTAGAGTGAGATAAAGGATATAAGAGTGGGTTATCTGATGAGAACTTTGCAATTCAAGCAAAATGGAAGGTTAGCCTCTCGGAAACTGATCCATGTAAGGACATGAGGGCATGTATTGGTGAGTTTCACCGCCATACCACTGGCTCTACGCAAGAGGGCAAGCCTCTTTAAGAGAGCTTTGTAGAAATACTCTTGCCTTGTTCATTTCTATTTTTACCTGCGGCGAAGCGCCAGGTCAAGGCGCCACTCTTTTCTCAAAAGGAGTAAAGTTAAATTGTACTCATTTATAGCCATAAAATAACGCATATGACCATAGGGCATATGGTTATTCACCCTGGAGGTTTCAAATATACCATCGGATTTAGCGTTGGGTGGTGCTATCCTGTGGCAGAAGCTGCATTTAGCCATTCAATGGTACTTGTAAGTGATTTGAACCATGTGAAACCATCAATGCAATAACCATTTATCATTTTATCACAAAACGCCGCGGGTCATTGGGGGGACTTTTCTTCTTGTTGCTGAGGGAGATGGGTTGATAGGATCGACAAGTTGTGCCTTTTTAGCATAAATAGTCTAAATACATTGTGAAGACAACCACAGGATAACTCAGGAGTGAACTGTGTTCGAGGATTCATGAAGAGAAGAGAAAAAATGTGATTATAATTAATGTGATGAAAGCAAACACTTTATGGGAGTTAGCTGTACTGGCAGAGGAACATACACACCCATCTCTTCAGAACTTTCATTTCTGTCGCCCGACAGTTCGGCCCAGAGAGAAACTAAAAATTTGTCCCAATCAAAATCGTCCCATAGCCCCCAAAATGAAAGAACGATCAAGACAAGAAATTTGGGGAGTAGAAGGGTGGCGATAAGTGAATGACCAGGCATTCATGTATGATAAGGCCAGCTCATTCATACGTGATAGAAGAAGGAAAACGATGAATGATGTGTTCCAGTCTCTTCATGCGGAATTCTGGCTGTTGAAATATTTAAAAAAAAATTGTTTACGGAGTTGTACGATAATGCTAGCGATATAATTAGCGGAATGACGTTAGTCGATAGAAATATATATGAGCATACAGTGTATTCTCGTTCAATAGTTAGGCAGATATTCATTATATGAAGGTCAATGTTCAATTGGAGAGAATTATATGGCCTGGACGATGAAGGCTGTTCTAAAGCGGACAGGAAGGTAAACAGAGATCTTAGACATTTAACGACCACTTAAGATTTGCTCCGAGAGCGAGAAACAACTAAGTATGTTAAAAGATGATAGAAGGAATCTAATTCCCTCTTATTTACCTAGTAAACGATGGTACATCGAATTGACCACTGTGGGATAGAAGTGTGAATTGAAATCTAAGATTTATCGCTTGGAAGGAGAGCTTGCATAAGTTGCTCCAGAGGATAGGATGAGACAAAACTTTAGCGATGGTATTTTGGAGGTTTAGCGGCAAAGTGGCGATAAGTTTGGATGAAATTTAGGAGAAGAGCTTCATTTGATTGGAATAGAGCGAGAGGCATAGTTAAAAGATAAGGGGAAAGAAAAGAAGTCAGAGTACAGGGGAAGGGGGAGAATGACGGTGAGAGACGTCCGTCGGGGAAAGGGATTTGCTATTATGTATAGTGTTTGAGAGGAACTTGACATCTGTGGGCTTGGGAGGAGATAAAAAGGGGGAATTTAGGAAGGTTAAGAGGGAATTGTAACTTATACAAGTCTTGAGAGGTTCGAGACTTAAGAGGGGTTTGGTGATTTAAAGATTTAGAAAACGTTTTTAGGAGGTAGTTGATGGGTTAGTATTAGGGAGAAGCCAGGGAAAATAAATTTCGGGAGTCTTGAAACAGTGTATTCAGTAGAACTTGCGTGCTTTGGATTTATGATGGCAGGGATGTAGTTATTTTGTGCTGAGAATGCGTGGAAGGGAGTTCGGAAAGGGCTTTTGAGCAGGGATTTTGTAAAGAGGATGTTAGTTACATATTTACCAAGAGTCTTGGAGGATAGGGATATTTTGAGAGTAATTATTGGTGAGCCATGGATTTGAAGAATAGCTTGATGGTGAGCGGTTTTGAGGAAGTAAAGTGTGAAGGTAACGAGAAAGATCCAAAAGATGTTCCCATTTCTTCTTCTGCCGTGAGGAAGGAATAACATTGACATAGTGGGATAGACGGTTTATTCAGCTCCACCATGATAATGCTGTCCATTTGAGTGGAGGGCAACTGCGTGGTCGATGACTCAAGAAGTGAAAGCGATATGGTGGTGATAACCAACGCAGATTACTTAATATGTGTGAGTTCAGTAGAATGGCTCCGATGTCTGGAAAGAAAGTACAGAGCTTCCTCTGGTAAATCGTTTTAGACAGGGATTGCGGTTAGCAGACTGAGACCAAAATAGGCCATGGCAAATTTTAGGTGGGCCATAGAAATCTTTTAATTTCTAGTGGGCCATGAGGCTAATATATAGTCCACAGTTCCTTAAATGGGACGTAAAACTACTATGACTCCTAAACTTTGGATTAATGAAATTTAATCCATGTATATAATTAAAATATATTTAGATTATGGTGATTTACTAATTACTTAGTGTGTTGATGATTTTTAATCATTCTACCGTTGTAAATACCGTTTTATTTAATTTTAAAGAGAAATTTTCTAGTTATTACTGCACGTTTGATAAGTGTGTAGGGGTGCGAAAATGTATCAGAGAAATTCCTTCCAACTCGATAATATAAATGGCCGATAAAATTACCAACCAAAAACGGACTAAAGCCATAAGTGAGGCTAGAGTATTGGCGTTCAAATACAACGGTACCGCGTTTGAAACTCAACAGTCTAAAAACTTTTAGGAAGATTGCCCAAGAAAGAAAACGGAAAGAAAACGCTTGAAGGACTAACTCAACAAGAATCAGGAAAAATCAAGAAATCAGCCCCCGAGATAAATAGAAGAAAGCGAAGATGCATCAAGAAAGAAAAACGAAGAGTAATCTTGTTTATTACAATTATTACTTTTATTATTATATTAGGTCAGCAACTTCTATTTAAATTGTTTTGCTTAGCTCTGATATCAGCTATAGGTATCTTGCATGACAAAATTAAAATTATAGTTTCCACTGGTTACCGTGAATTCTGTAATAAGGCTGTGCTTCTATACCAGTGTGGGATTAATAGAAAGTAAATTGCAAATAATTGATTAATCCAAGAATATTTTTGGTTGAATTAAATTTTCAATATAAAAATGAAAATTTAATTTTGTTGCTTGTGCGGTACATTGGTAGCACACGCAGATTATAGGTCCCTGATAATTTTGTGTATTTGTTTCATTAAGTTTATTACTTCATTAAATCATTTCAGTCCTTCCTGAATAACTGTTAGTTAAATTAGGCAGTTCAACCCTTAATTATTTTAATTTAATTTTTCTAGCATATAACAATATATTTTTATTTAGATCTTGGTAGTTATCAATTTATTTTTTCCCCACAGAATACCCATTGCTGATAAGAAGAAACGATGTTGAAAATACTCAAGTGAGTTTTTAGCATACGGCTTTATGCAGTCTCTAAGCAAAAAAACAAAGCTAATGTGTATCATATGTATGAAACAACTTTATAACGATACTATGCGCTCAGTTAAAATTAAATATCATCTGGAGATTAAGCAAAAGAAAAAGAAAAAGAAGTCATTTTTCATTAGATTATTTCCAAAAGTTTTGTGATTATTTTCAAGGTCAAAGCACTATTACTTCCTTATTCCGCAAGGATCAGAATAAATTAGACCAAAGTTTTATTGCATCTTTCAAAATTTTCAAGCTAAGAGCAGAAAGTTAAAAACCTCATACTATTGGTGAAGATTTGATTTTGCCGTTTCTAATGTTATGCAACAGTCGCTAATAAATCATTTATTCTATTGCATTGAACAATAATACAGTAACAAGCCACCTCGATGAAATGGCAGAAGCTGTTGAAAATAAACTAGTTGCAATTTTACAAGAATGGAATTTTGCTTTAAAGATTGATGAAATACTTTTACCCAATAATTCAGCTATTCTTATGACATATGTTAGTTTATGATGATTAGAGGGGACTCAGAGAAGAAATGCCTTTTCTCGCAGTCCTGTGACATATTCCAAAGGGCAAACAATATTTAAAGAATTATTGAAATCTTTCCCTGTAAAAATATTTCATAGCATGTACAACCGATGGTGCTGCTGCTATGGTAGGTAGATACAGGGGACTTATTGCATATTTAAAAGAGACTGGACCTAATGAGTTTTGCATACACTGTGGGCTTATTTCCAACATTTAATAATACAAAATTGGGGAGAACCTTTGAAAGATGTTCTTGATAATGTAATAAATGTTGTCAATCTTATCAAGTCAAATCGACTTTAAGATCGTCTTTTCCGTCAAGTTTATGCTAATAAAGAAGAGGTTAGAAAACTAATTTTCCATAAAGAAGTGAGATGGCTCTCTAAATTTAATTGCCTGCATAGCTTCGCCAAACTATGGGAAAGTGTTGATTTATTTCTGAATGGCATGGAGCTTAGAGAAGAAATCATAGCTGCAAAATCCTACGTTTTATAGCTTTTAGATATATATTTAAAAAGCTGAGTGTACTGAAAAAACAGCTTTAAAGAAAAGTACGAAGGTTTTAATCTGTAGAGAGGCAATCAGTGCTTTTCTGGGAAAGCTTCATTTATTCAGGTTTTATATCGGGCGCAACTCTTTTCATTCTTGAGGAGCTGCATGAAGATGATATTTTCATTTACATTGATCATTTGATAAAAACTATATAATGATTTCGAAATAAGGTTTAAAGATCTCCAGGAAATGAAGACTCTAATTTGGGTGCTAGACCCATTTGAGACGAAGGCAGATGATGTTAACATCATAATACAAGAAAACTTCGTTGTTGCAGAGTATTCAAACTACTAAAGCTAAATTTAAACAAGGACTCCATAACTTGGGACAAGTAATTAAATTGCAGGCAAATTTCCATTGTTCTGGGAGAATGTTAAAGTATAGGTATATTAATGCCTTTCCAACATTAAACAGAGTAGAATCAGGTTTTAGCAGTTTATCAGTGTCGATGAATACCCTTTTGTCGAGTTATTCTTTTTTTGAAGTATACATTTGTCGAAGGGTGCTAATTTTGTTGTTTCCATGGAAGAGCCTTTTAACACGTAAGAATATAAAGAAACGCACAAGAATTATCCCAAAATAAACATATATTTTAAATTCAACAATTAACTATGACTAAAAACAGTAAACGCATTTATATCCTCCTCCTACGCTAACATAGACCAAACCGGTTGGCAACTGGGCCTATTACAATATCTCAAAAAGACAAAAATAAACAAATAGGCTACACGTAAACACACCAATTGCCGATTAGTATTTTTATCGCCAGCCTTTTAGATTAGCGTTAAACATTAAATTAAATTACTCTTTTCTACTAGTAAATATGACAGGGGTTCACGCACAATTGTTTCTACTTCCGTTAAATCGTGAAACGTAATAAACTCAAACAGGATAGACAGTTACTGTTATTCGCCGGCTACCGTTCCCAGGAGTCTCCTCATGGGGTTCGCTTCTCCGGCTTTGTCCACAAAGGGGTGGACTTTAATGTATATGTCCGCCTGCCCTCCAGGAGGCTTAATATTGCAATTCTTCTACAGTTACCTCCCTCCTAAAGAAATTAACGAGGCGTGGTTATTCATGTCCGACACTTACAATAATATACATAGGTAACTTACTGAACACTATATTATACAATAACTTCGAGTTCACTCGAGAATGTCTTGATAACTTTTCACCTAATCTTAGATTAATGTCTATATTACTGTTCCATCTAAGGAGATTCTTACCCACAACTATGGGATCACTCACCCCTTCTTAACTACAATTCTAACGATTACAATTAACTTAACCTTTACTATAAAACAATAGTCGGAATGCTCCTTAATCGTCCACAGGATTCCGACTTAAAGAGTCGCCAATACAATTGTCGGACCCTTTTATATAGTGAATGGAGTACTGGTACTACATCAAGAGTAAACTCCATCTCAGAAGCCTTCCATTCTTACTCTTATTCTTACTTAAGTATGACAACGATTTATGGTCGCATTCCAACTTAAACTCGCGCACTATTAGATAATATTTTAAGTTAGCTATGGACCATATTATGGCCAAAGCTTCAAAATTGATCGTAGCGTAGGCTCTTTCTTTACTCGAAAGCTTCCTACTGACATAAGCTATGGGATAGGCTGTTTGGTTATCTTCGTAATGAAGCAATACTCCACCTGACCAGTTTTGACTAGCGTCATTACGAATTCCGAAATTCTTGTGGGGATTTGATAAACGAAGAATGGGCGCAGTTATGAGTTTTCCTTTAGGAACCTCCAACTGAGTTATTGCATGGGGGTTTTACGTGACAGGGTGTGACGATGTCTTTTTAAACAAATCATTCAGTGGGGCCACGATGAAAGCGAAGTGCGGTACGAAACGCCTGTAAAACGAGGCGGCTCCCATGAAAGATCAGAGTTGTTTCTTTGTTTTCGGCCGGGGAATTTGGACTATGGTGTCTACTTTTTATTGCTGGGTAGTCAAGTGTTTTTGCCTTATTTTTAATCCCAGGTAGTCAATGGATTCGTAGGCAAAATAACACTTGGTAGGCCCGGCGGTTGGTCCTTGCTCCTTCAATTTCTCCAGCAACGAGCGTAAGGCGTGTAAGTGGGACTCCTAGGTAAGGATAGCTACGTACATGTTGTCAAAGTAAAACGACATATCACTTAGGCCAGAGATAATTCTGCTCATCATCCTATTATAATTGCTACCAGCTGTAAGTAGTCCGAAGGGTAACCTGGTATACTGTTTCTGACCTTTCTCGGTTGCAAAAGCCGTTAGTCATTTGGACTCATTTGCGAGAGGTATTTGATAGTACGCCTTACATAAATCCAATTCGGTGATGAATGTAGCGTCTTCAAATAAATGGAGATTTTTATCTATTAGCGGGATGGGCTCGGCGTCGAAAACGGTCAATGAATTCAATTTTCGGAAGTCCACACACATCCAAAGTGATGATCAGGTCTTTTTTAACCATTGCGATGGGGAAGCAATAATCGGACTCCAATGGCTCTAAAATTCCCAATTTTAATAAATTCCGGACTTCATTATTGAAGGCTTCTCGTAGGTGGATCGGCAAAGGATATAGTTTGCTTCGCACCACTGTATTAGTTTTTAGTTTTGTTTGATGGATGAAATCCTTGGCACATCCGGGGTTTTCAGAAATGAATTCTGAGAATTCCTTGAGCAAGTTAAACATTTCCGTTTTCTGTTGAACCTCTAAGTAGGGATTTATCTTTAAATCCGCCCGAGGGTCTTCCGGGGTGAGTGAGAGCGAGAGCAGTTCATATTTCTCGTCTTTTTCCACACATACTGTGTGTATGACTTGTAGGGGTGTACTCGGGGGAGCGGCATCCAACGGTTCTTCTTCGTCTAGAAGGGTAAGATTATTTATGCAAGCGCGGCGGTGATATTTTTTCAACATGTTTATGTGATAGGTTCTTCGCACTGTTGGGGTATCTATCAAGTAATCTACTGGTCCCCGTGCCTCGATTACTTCAAACGTTCCCTTCCATTGGGCGCATAACTTATTTTTTTCGGTCGGGAGTAATTATAAGACTTCCTCCCCTTCCTTTAATTTTGGCGCCTTCGCTTTCATATCGAAGTAGTCCCGGTATTTGGCTAAATTTTTCGCGGCGTTGTCTCGAGCTAATCCAGAGCAGTATTCTAGGCGCTCGCGCATTTCCATTACGTAGGCGTAAGACGATTTAATTTCTTGGTCGAGATGCACATTGGTAAATAATTCTTTAAGAATGCTCATGGGACCTGGCACATTTCTCCCGTATAATAGCTCAAAGGGCGAGAACCCAGTGTCCGGTGAGGGATTTATCTGCATGCGAACAGTGGCAACTTGTGACACTAAGTAGGGTTGTTTTGACACAACTTCTTCAATATATTTTTGAGAGTCCCGTTTAATTTCTCGCAGATTCCGTTAGTGGATGGATGAAATGGACTCGTGAAAATTGGCCTGACTAGCAGTAGTTTATTAAAATACTCCATCAATTCTGAGATGAATTGGCGCCCCCTATCCGATAAAATTTCTTTAGGCAGGCCTCCTAGTGCAAATATTGAAATTAATGCTTCCGTGCAGGAAATAGTGTCAATCTTCCGTAGTGCCACGGTGTCTGAGAACCGGGTGGCACAATCCACTAGGGTAAGGATGAAGGAGTGTCCTCCGCTTGAAGGGGGTGAATTGGTCCCACCAAGTCATTAGCCACTCGAAAAAATGGTTCTGTTATAACGGGCACTTTTTGTAATGGCGCGGGAGGTATCCGTCCTCTGGACGGATCTTTCTGACACACGTCGCATGATCGGCAATAGGCCACAATTTCCTTGGCAACCTGGGGCCAATAAAAGTGTCTGAAAATCCGTTGCGCCGTTTTGTTGTGATCAAAGTGTCCGGCTAATATTCCATCATGCGTGGTATTTAAGATTCTTTGCGTGTATTCTTGAGGTACACACAGTGCTTTGTTGCTCTCCTGATTCTCCTTGCTGATAGTATGGTAGGGAAGTGAGTCTTCTACGATATATTTGATAGGCTTCTTTCTTTCACTTGGAGAGTTTCACTATTAATCGCTTTCTCCCATAGGGGTTTAAGAGTGGGGCATTCATTGTGAGCCATATCGGACGAAGTTAATTTTAACTCATTGTCTTCGAGAGTAATCCCAGAGGTCAACTCAGCATGTTGCTCCTTCTTCTGGGCTTCTTGTGCTAGGGTGACTACTTGTTGGGCCACTTCTTGCTGGAGGATTTGAGGATTCTGTCCGATTGGCACTGCGCAAAACTTAATAAGGGCTACTACCACGTCTGTCCAACCGGTGAAATATTTGCATTGTATATGACATCTCACGACATGGAATCGATTATCGGGTCCTAAAAGTCGTGGAAGATGGCGAATTTTATATGGTTAAGGTTTACTGCGGGCAACAACTTGTCGGATACCACTATGCACGTACATCTGGTTTCTCTGACTAAAGTGGATACTCGGCACCCATTAACAGTGCCATCTTCTAATTGTAAGCCACCTGGCGAACTTTTGTTAAATAGAAAGTTTACCTGTTGCTGGGGGCTTTCGTATGTTGGCGTGGGGATGGAGGAAGCATCAGCTTGTCCTGCTGGGAGCGCGGCTGTAAGGTTTTGCACCTGTTGCCTTGCGGTCTCCCTCAGTCGGGAGTTCTGTGGGCACTGGAAACACAGGTGACCTACTATTCCGCATGTATAACCAGTGACGGGCTTCATGGTATAAGTGCCAGTATTAGGGTATGATCCTTCTGGAACCCTAATCTCTTTTTGACTTTTTTCTCCTCTAAAATTCGGCTTATAAGTTCCTTTTGGGGCTGAGAACTTAAAGGGCTTCTTCTGTAAATGCCTTGGTATCGGCCCTTTTTTCCTTACGGAACGAGCCTTCTCTTTCTTGTACTCCCTTGGATATAAACAATAATTTACCGCGTGGAGGTCAGCCTCGTCGAGACACTATCTGAAGGTAGAAGCTTTTCGGTCCTCAACAAATGCACAGATTTACTGTGGTAGTGTGCTTATTAACTGATCTCTAATAATGAAGTCGACGACCGAAGCGATTTCGTTCTCTACCCCTTCTGACTCCATCCAAAACTGTAGGCTTCGCCGAAGCTCAAAGCCAAAATGTTTGTATGTTTGTCTAGGTCTTATACGGGCCTGCCTGAACTCCATCCTAAATTCTTCCGGGATAAGGTTTGTTGCTGAAAGAAGTTTGGCTTTGAGAGTGGAATAGTCCGTAGTCGCTTCTAAGGGTAAAGATACAAATATCTCTCATCCTGCAATTCAGTAGAGGTAACAGTCTGGCGACCCCATCTTCTTTTAGGTTCTAATTATTAACTTCGAATATTTTCTCAAAATGGGACAGATATGAGCATAAATCTTCTTCGTCCCTGTACTTCGGGAGTTTCATGCTGGCCGCTAGTGACACTCCTGTTTTGGATGTCACTGACTGCACCTCTGAATCGTCTTTGTTAAGAGCTCTTTCGTGGGCTCTTATCATTTCTCTTTGCTCAGCTTTCAGGTCATTTTTCTTTCTTCGGCTTCCAGTTTCATTTTTCTTTCTTCGGCTTACCGTTTCATCTATTTTCTTCTGCTTCCAGTTTAATCTTTTACCTTCTTTCTTATCTTTTGTTTCTCTCTTTCTCCTGAATATACGAGTTCAGCTTGGTCCTTCCAGCCCGAGGCTTTGATCTTGCTTCCGATAAAGGTCAAACGATGCCATCGTGCTTATGTCAGTCATTTACTTTGTTGTAAATCAAGCTTGACCTACTATACCACCGAATCTTACCAATTGGCCGAACAATTACCTCTAGCTAGATTCTACCCCTGACAATACCAATTTTCCTCTCGTCAATTATTCTATTATTCCTGGTATTCCTTTTACGTACTGGCTCTCCCTTAATTGGACCTGCGGGGTTGTTTCTAAAAAAAACCTACAGACCTGACACCACTTTTGTTCAAGAATACCCTTTTGTCGAGTTATACTTTTTTTCGAAGTATACTTTGGTCGACGAGTGCTAATTTTGTTGTTTTTAAGAAAGAGCCTTTTAACATGTAAGGATATCAAGAAACGCACAGGAATTATCCCAAAATAAACATATATTTTAAATTCAACAATTAACTATGACAAAAAACAGTAAACGCATTTATATCCTCCTCCTAAGCTAACATAGACCAAACCGCTTGGCAACTGGGCCTATTACAATATCTCAAAAAGACAAAAATAAACAAATAAGCTACACGTAAACACACCAATTGCCATTAGTATTTTTATCGCGAGCCTTTTAGATTAGCGTTAAACATTAAATTAAATTACTCTCTTCTACTAGTAAATATGACAGGGGTTCACGCACAATTGTTTCTACTTCCGTTAAATCGTGAAACGTAATAAATCATACTATCGCAATATGAATATCAATGTTTTTTCTAACTTACATGACACAAGGGATCAGGGGTTGTCAGATGTCGCTGGAGGGCTTTTTACGCGCTTTGGTGATTCGGAGTTGCTGATGTTAGAACTTAGTCGAGAAGGAATGAAGGAAGAGAAGTTGGGTGATGTCAACTTCTTATTGCAACTTTTTCTCCGGTTAAGTTAAAAAGACGGAGAGAGTTACAGTGCGCCTCGCTCAAAGAGTCCTCTTCTGGATAATCTTAAGCCCTCTTTGTGTCTTATTCTTTAACGCCGGGTACCCAACTAGTTCAGGGGTGTACGAGGGGATTTTTACCGTAATTAATGAATGACACCGCGTTGGGGGCTTAGTTCTTCTCCATTCACTCTTACGGAGTTACTCGAGTGTGAGCGAAGTTTTTTTTCTCCAGTCAGACTTCTTCTAAGTCTGTAAAGGATTCTTCTGTATGGCACCGGGGGCTAAGGTTCGATGTTCGCAGTCTGATCTCTCATCGTCTCTCCTCGAATAATCTTGACTGGCTGAAGGATCAATCTTCGCGAACTGATGCTATATCGTTCTCACCGAATAATCCTGACTGGCTGAAGGATCTATCTTCACGAACTGATCCTATGTCGTTCTCACCGAATAATCCTTTCTCTTTTCTTCAGGGGCTTATTTATAGGCGGAACACCGCTTCAACTTAGGGGAAAGGGGCGAGGCCGCAGAGGTCGCATCTAGGAGAGCGAGGAGTGCAGAGGTTGGCAATCAGAAGCCCAAGTCGGCTTGTTAATTAGCGAGACCCTCAACCACCACCCTCCTTGGCGTGAATTTTGACTGGCCTTTTTTTGGTGATATAAACACTGGCCTACGGATCTCATAGGTAATTGGATCTTTTGAGCGTTGTTTAGGGGCCTTTGGTGGTTGCCTTATCACAGATAGTCTTTCCAACTACCTATGCGGCGGGGACATCAAGCAGGATAGACAGTTACTCTTATCAGCCGGCTACTGTTCCCATGAGTCTCCTCATGGGGCTCGCTTCTCCGACCTTCTCTACAAGGGGGGGGAGGGGGGACTTTAATGTATATGTCCACTTGGCCCTCCGGGAGGCTCAATGTTACAGTTCCTCTACAATCAGCTATTAGAAAAAAAACTAAACCGCCTTAAAATTGTACGTCGAGGCGATTTTTGTCTGTCTTTAACGCGTAGGGATCCTGGCAAAGAAAAATTTGCTAAGCTAAATCAACCACAACAATCTCATTGAATATATGGATTGTAACTCAATTTTGTTATAGTTTTTCTTATTTTTAAAAGGGTTCTATATTTTGAAACCAAAGAATTTTCTTTTTTTAATTTTTCATTTTCTTATTCGCCAATGAAATTTTTCTATTATACTATATTATATTAGAAAATTTGTGAAAATATACATTTTATGGTTATAAATGCTTTTTTCATTAGAGATGCAGAATATTTTTGATGCTTGTGGAATTGTGTATGCGCCATAAATATACATAACTGCTATCTTTATTAAATATATTATGCATATGTAAAATTGAAGAATTTGGTGGGCCAGAGAAATATTCCAGGTTCAAAGTGGGCCATGGATTAAAAGAAGTTTGGAAACCCTAGTTTAGGTTGTCCAAGGGCTACAATGGCTGACGATGTCGGAGTTTTGTGGCTTTTGATAATTTGGTGGTAAATCATCTCAAAAGATGTTGAAAAGTGCAAGGGAGCAGACGATACTGTGGTGTGGAAAATGGTTGTTTCTGAATGTGCAAGTTTAAAGGAAACACCTTGTAACCGTTTGTTAGCGTACGAATACGATGGACCATGATGGGCACATACTTGATCCAGCGCTGCTCAAGCGCACAAGAAGGTGGTGTAATTGAATGACTGCATTTTTATTTCAAGCTTAATCTGGAAGACTTGCAAGACTTGCCTTTGTAAATTTCATAATCTCAAACCATCCAATAATAATTGATCCACAACGCAAACAAACTTACTTCGTTACTAATTTCATTTAACCGTTTCAGTTTCCTTTGAATCTTCATTCCGCATGGTGAGCTAATGTGAATGTGGAGTAATTCTTGTATTCATTTAATAGTGTATTTTTTCGTTTTTCTGTCGTTTCAATTTATAGCCTCAAATTTTGTTTTTAAAAGTTTATTTCACAATCCCCTGTTTACATCATCCTTTTATGGTTTCATAGTACCCGAAGATGAGCGTGTATAACATTTTTAGCCGTAAACTAAAATAAATTGATAAAAAACTGATGAATGGAATTTATAACAACAGGTAATTGCCATTAATTTGCGGGCCTTAGCTTAAGGTTTAAACGATACCTTTAAAGATTAAGTTTAAAACACGGTCACTGCAATTATACTGCCATCTAGACAAATTGAAATTTAGAATTGAACTAATTAATGAGGATTCGATAATTTTTCTATTATTATAATCATTACAATAATAAATTTGGGGGCACAGGAGAAATTATTACGTGAGGAGAAATTATTACGTGATTGGCGTTTTTACATGGTTAAAAATGCTTTACGAATATCCCCCTTTGTTCGTATATACGTAAATATATTGAGCTTCTAGTCCTTCCCATATAGAAAAAGTGACAATCTGAGGCTTTTGGGCGGGATTAAATAGATGCCTGCAACTTTATTTTCCAAATTGCTGGTTTTGGGAAGGATTTAACTAATCCAACATTCGCAATCAAAGAGAATATTGCCGACACTTCAATGTCAAGAAATAACCATTATACTCGTACCTCATGATTTGTCGCATGATTCAACGTTTTAGGCCAGTGATTTCACTCAGTGAATTGCCTTGATAGGGAAAACTACGTACTGTTCACTTACAGATGAATTGTAAACGTGTTAGAGACAGTGTTGAACAAGAAACAAGAACATCGATTCTCGGACGCTCTGAGCAGTTGATGATTTCTCGGACGTCCTTACATCGCATACCTACGACCGGTCGATATGCACCTGCACCCATACGAAGTGTAATTGGTACAAAAGTTACAACCGACGGAAAATTTAAAACCCATAACTTACTCGATACAGATTCAGAGGCTGTCTACTGAAGATAAAGGAACTTTTTTCTAAACAGATTATAAGTGACGAAGCTCATTTCCATTTGAATGGTTTTGTTAATAAGCAGAACTATCGGATCAGGAGATTAGAGATTCCCAAGTATATTTATCAACGCGAGTTGCATCCTTTCAATTACCCAGTATAGTGTGGTTTAACGTCAAAAGGAATCATTAGCCCTTTAAAGAAGTGGTGTCATTAGTTTTATTTGGATCAAATCAACTCCTGCTCTTCTAAGTAAATATTACCTATATATATATATATATATATATATATATATATATATATATATATATATATATATATATATATATTTTATATATATCGACCGTTTTAAGTATTGCTACTAAAATATGTCCTATATAATGAACTTGTAGAATATTGCCACTAAAATATTACCTATAAATCGACCTTATAAAATATTGCTATTAAAATATTAATTACATATGTATATAACAATCTTGCTAAATATTGCTACTAATAGCAAGGGGAGGATCCTTGCGATTGCCGCAAGCCTTTAGTGACCTAGTGTGTTATTGGGGAATAGGGAAATCGGGTGTTGCTATAGGCCTTCTGAATACCTACTTGAAAGTTACTTTCGGTTTTTTTATTAGTATTCCCTACGCCCATTAGCCAAGTTCATTTTTGAGCCACTCTCCTTTGTACGATTTTATTCACAATAGTTTGTATTACCGTTTTCTGGCGATAACGCATTAGGTTAGCGTTTTTATCACATATGTATTCTCCTCAATCTTTTTAATTGTTTATCTTTTTATGTTTATTAATGTTTTCCTTTATCTGTCTGTCAATTTTCTCTTTATCTCAGCACTGGATGGAAATGCCCAGGTACATTTTGTATGTTTAGTTCTATTTCCTGAATAAAATTTGCCATGTTTTTTTATGTATATAAGGATAAAAGTTTCCCTTATAATATAAGGTAAAGCATTTATGTTCCTCTAAAGGCCTTTATATGTGGTAACTTTGGTATATCTGCATTGTTAGGTATTCAGGCCCAAAGTAATACACTCTAATACATAGTAAGCCCACTGAGAGGCAAGATTTATCCAGAGAAGCAGGAGAATGTTGTGGTTGTAGATGTTTATCGAAATGATTACCCTATTTTAGCTCACAATAAAATGAACCCACCAAATAGAATTATCTAATTAGAGAATTTTCAGTCCGGTAAGCACTTAAGGCTGATTGCTACGAAATTCGAGATGAAAGAGGAAGTGTATCTTCTGTTATTTTAACACAATTTGTGATAGTAACAAGAAATGATACTAGGATGGGTTAAATCAAGTTAAGAGAATTTTCGAGGCAGCCATGAAATGGTTTTATTTTGAATATAAAATAACATTTGCCCTAATTTTAGCCATTTCTGAGATGGCACGCGGAGATAAATTAAAAATAAAGCATTTATTTGAATTGTGTTAATTATCGTATAAGCACGAGAAGAGATGAGGTAGTAGTAATGCTTCCAACCTGTACATATATGTCGGTGGGGTCTATAATAACTCCGATTCTTAGCTTATTTTCATGTTTATTTGCAATCTGCCTAAATGTCTAGATAATAATATAAGGGAATTAAGGAGATGTCTTTAGACTGTTGAAGGAGATTGAATGTGTGAAGTTTCGTTCCGGATCTTATTTCAGGATTGCCGAGGATTAGTATGGATGATAAATCGACAGAACTGACTACGCAAGGAAACGAGACTCCTGAATGAAGCGGATTGAAGAAGAGAAAAGGGCGCAGGAAGTAAATGTCTGAAAAGGGGCAGAAAATAGATTTTGAAGATATTGAAAAGAAAGAACGAATGCTCGCACATGAAAGGGCATTGAGCAAGAATCAGGTGGAAGTCAAGTCCGTTCTATTCCGGCCTGGAGCTAGGAAAGTACTTTCGAGGAAAACCCAGCCAAATAGGGTGACGATGGATGAAGAAGAAACCATGGAAGCGGTATACCCCCAAAATAGAGAATGCCCCTTTTGATCACTCCACGCCTGATACCACTTTTGTCGTGGTTTACCTTGTAGAACGTGAAGTACTTTTTTGATGACGTCGGCTTTGATCTAAGAGTACTAATTTTGTTGTTTTTAAGGAAGAGCCGCTTCAACACATAAAGATAAGAAGGAAACACACAGGAATTCCCCAAATAAACTTATATTTTAAATTTAACACTTACTACCCAAACACAAAACATGAACCACAGAAATATTTCAAATTTTAAAATACACAAAAATTACTTCAATTAACTCGACCCTCTAATATTGGCTGATTCGATGCTCACTTCAATTTTTAAAAAAATGCTAACGGCCTTTACTGGCGGCAACTACCTTTGTGGATACCTCTTGGAACGGGTTTTCGTCTGACCTTGAACTCAATGAGCACTTTTCCTTGGGAATGTTATCGTCTCCAAGTCGTGTGCTGACTGGCCAGATGGAGGTTGCGGACGAAGAACTTGAAAGCCACAACTGACTTTGAAGAGTGTGGCAGCTGGGTTCCACACACTTTCGGCAGGAAGGGATATCACCACTGGATAGTAAAAGAAGGTTCCTTTCTTCTCTTTGGATTACTCTGAGGAGTAATTCGAACTGTCTAGCGATGCGTTAAGGCTTGAGTTCCTTGACTCTCAGGGGAGTGCTGGAGGGAGTGTACTCTGGGGGTCTTCTTCAAGGGCGAGGAATGTACTCGGGCTGGGTCTTTTTCAAGGGCGAGGATAGAGGAGGGGGGTTTCTCTGACGAGAATAAGTTGAACTGAACAAGTTAACTTAAAGGTTGGTTGGGTAACCAGGAACTAGCTCGAGGATGAGCTTCTTCTTAGTTCCAGACTTACTCAAGGGCATGGCCTATCTCGGTGTTTTGGGATGCACCAGGATAGAAGGAGGAAGGGTGGGTTATCTGACGAGAATAAGTTGAACTTGGTTCCTCAACCAAGTTAACTTATGAGTTTGGTGTGGCCACCGGGTAACGGGCTCGAGGGGGAGCCTTTTTCCTCTTCTGTTCGTAATTCCTCAAGGTCGAGTAATATCTTTAGGCTTTAGGATGCACCAAAATATGAGGAGTCTTTCTGACAAGAATAAGTTGAACTTGAACAAGTTAACTTAACGTTCGGTTTGATAACCAGGGACTAGCTCGAGGATGAGCTGCTTCTTAGCCCCCTTGGTAGCCCTGCCTCTCTTGCAGGGGAGTTCGTAGTCTGGCGACTCACGTATTCTGCCTGTCCAGTCTTGGTAGCCCGGCCTCAATCCGGGGACTTCGTAGCCTGGAGACTCACGTATTCTACCAAGTTTTTCGTAATCCTTTGTTATTTATACCTCGTCACCCCACTGGTTGTAGGGGTAGGAGGGGGCACCTGTAGACGGGCCAAGAAGGGTTCTTATTCCATCTTTTTTTCTCATAAGTCTTACTCGGCTGTTATTGGCCTTCGAGCTTGTGAGAAACGCGTCTACAATTTCTTATTTGAAGTGAAATTGAATATACTCTCGTAGAGGAAATCTTGCAGTTTACAACCTCTCGGCTTTTCATAGCGACGAGTGGCGAGGCGCTGTGGTTACGAGTTCGACCCACGGTGCCGGGCCCGGATGTCTTTGCGGTTACCGTCCCGTGTCTCCACTGAAAGAGAAAGGGGGAGTGACGATTCCCCTACACCCATGTAAACCTCTTCAGGTAGTAGAGTCGGATAACGAGTATCCCCTACCCTCAGTAGCCTTCCACAGAACGAAACGTCCGCTGAGTTATATTTAAGCCCCTAATTTGCCGTGATAGCCGCGCCCATTAACGATCTCTTAAAGAAAGTTTCCCCCGACCCCATTATATAGAATCCAAACGCGATTTCCCAGTTTAGCTTGTTAAATGATGACGATGGGACTCCTTTTCCCATCGTTTATGCAACCTTGAAACAGGCCGCTCTAGCCATAAGTTGGGGAGTAAAGATAGTCAGTGGCCATAAAAAGGGTAGTGAAATTACGTTGGAAGTCCATTACCAGTTTTTGACATATTTGCGTAGACACAACAACCAGAATGGCCGACTCATTTCTTATAGGTTATTGGTCATGGAGCACCACTTTAATATTAACTATATAAAAGATGCCAGTAAGAAAGACCTATGTATAACTTAAGTCGAAACCACATCGAGGGTTATTTAATCTCCCGGAGTCTTAAAACCATTCTTTTTTGTGTGTGTTTTGAGTATATATTTAATGTCTTAAGGTTTATATGTGTAGGTAAGTAACTGTCTGGATACCACTTAAGAGCCATGCTCATTTTTTTTCTTTGTGTAATCGATGATGTTGTTTTTTGTTTGTTTGTTAAATTGGGTGGTGTGAGACGTCCCCAGTAGGCTCACGAAGCGTATATCGCTCACCTGCCTTTGTACGCGCGCGCGTGTGAGCCCGAGATCAAAGAAACATAAGTTAATAGGATGGTCGAACCAATTAACACTAAGAATCAGTATTATGTTCCAAGACATGTATGTTTGCTTTTGTTGGTTATATTTGTTTTTTGTTTTTTTTCACTGGAAGCCCCCCCCCCCC
Source organism: Ceratothoa steindachneri (assembly GCA_963969495.1). Classification (NCBI taxonomy): domain Eukaryota; kingdom Metazoa; phylum Arthropoda; class Malacostraca; order Isopoda; family Cymothoidae; genus Ceratothoa; species Ceratothoa steindachneri. Next base: position 88,035,458 of record OZ018325.1, on the reverse strand, counting down.
ATTACTTTCTTCGAAGGGAGGAGATGTGGTGAAATAGATATCCCAGCATAAAAACAGATGCCCCGTCTGGTTACAGCAGCGTCCCGGCGCTAGACCTTGTAACCCAATTCTTTAACCCCCCCTCTCCCCCCTTTACCCCACTGGCCACGAGACTCGACATTCAATTTCGAGAAGTACTTATCAACACACTTCTGTCCCGGCGTGCATAAACAATACGAAGGGAAGGAGAGCAGGTGTAATAACAATGTTTAAACAGGTTCTCTATTTCCCTTAAGATTTGAGATCGAGGTTCGCATAATAGACGAAATTATAGGAGCTGCGAGGAAAGACAGAAGATGCCTTTAGGTCTAAGTGAAGACGCTCGGAAAAGTGTTGTTATAGGAGAGAGACTTAATACATAAGCCCTCATCCTTTCTTCCCCTACCCCCAGCGGGTTGGTGATGGAGAAAACGAGGAAAACTGGAGAAAACGAGGAGATCGAGTTAGATATCGATGCAACAAAATCCGGCGGCAGGGCCCCTCACAAACAAAAGGGAATCGAGCAGAACCTAATAAGAAGTTCATCCTGAGCCAGTTCCTGTTGGTCACACCGAAAGTAGACCCTTGTATCGAGAATCACTCTCATCCATCTCTCGTTAGAGAAACACCCTATCTCGGTTTCAACAAAAACCAGAGATAGTCCTTACCATTGAGCAATACCCAAAGTGAATTACCCTCCCCCATTCTTCAAATGATTCACTTTTTGATCATCGCTCGTGAGTGCTAAGCATCTCAAGATTAACACGAAGATTGGAAAAAGCATATATCCACGGTCCCGTTGCTTAAATCAGCTGATTGAGATAACGTGCCTAGCGTTATCCGACTCTCTCACCGAAGTCACCTAGTCTCCCAGCCACACCCACGTGTCGAACCTCAAACCTCTTCCCCCGCCTCCATAAGTTCCATATGGCCTCAGCCGGATTCACTTGTGTTTTTTTAAAGGTAAAGCAATTCATATATTTCTGTGTCAATTAACGATCATTATTAAAGTGAGCTTGGGGTCAACCCTTATTTAATATTCATTGTTAAAGTAGTAATTTTCACGTAGACTTTGTGTAGTTTTAAAGATTGTTTTTAATATTTATTTTTTTATGTTGTAATCAAAAGTATATTTTGGTCAGAAGTATTTAACTTAATCCTCGGAACGCTGGACATGGCAATAGATATCCTCCCTAATTAAAGATGCAAAGCAAAAGATTAAATAAAGTAAAGAAATATAGCACTCTTAGAGAAAACTAAATAACCTAGTTATAGAAGTACGTAACAAGCCTACGTACACCCACTCGGCCCACATACCACGAGTCTAGATAATAATATAAGGGAATTAGGGAGATATCTTTAGAATTTATTTGAATGCTGAAGGAGATTGAATGTGTGAAATTTCGTTCCAGATCTTATTTCCGGATTGCTAAAGATTAGTATGGATGAGAAATCCAAAGAACTGAGTAGGCAAGGAAACGAGACTCCTGAATGAAGTGGATTGAAGAGGAGAAAAGGGCGCAGGAAGAAAATATCTGAAAAGGAGCAGAAAATAGATTTTGAGGATATTCAGATATCGGGAGTTTATTTGGCATGAGTCGGATATTGAAATATACGCGGAGGCAATGAGAGAAGCAACGGATATCTCTCACCAGAAAACCAAAAGCAGAGATCAGAAAATAAAACAAGCAAGCAATCCTCATACTTGAAATGGGGGGGAAAAGAACTACTCCATTTGAATAGGTAATAAAGACCTGAAGGAGAAGGATAGATTTGAAGTATAGAAAAAACCCAAAGATGATAGTCTCGGTAAATTAAGAACCTCATCTAAAAAGAATGTCTAAAATACAATGAGCTACATGTAGAAGGGTTGGAGTACCATATGCATATTGAGATGATAAATATTTTAGAAGTGATGAAAAAATTCAAATAGCTTCCAGCGTTTTTTAGTAACTGTAACTACGCCTTTCGACTTCATCTTCATCATCATTCCAGTATTGAGGAATTCCATGACAAATCAACCAAAACTTTTGACATTTTGAACTTTCAAGTCTGGGATTTTGCTATGTTAACGAGTGTTTTATGCTGATTCCAACGGTGCAACTCTTATTTCTCTAGGCTCAACGGTTCGCAAGATACGGGCGGGTCCATTTCTGGACAGTGCTGTGTGGTCCTATACTTAGGAAGGCTATATCTCAGAAACTTTTAAGGTAAACCCCACAATATTATATATTGTTGGAACCAGCTTGAAAAGCTCTTTTAAATGCTGTAAAGTACTAAACTTTGAACAATACTAGAAAAACCTATTCAAAAAGGTATTTTTCAGCAGCCGCCCCCCAGTATAATTAATTTTTAAAAGATTTCTCATTTTTAATTTTAAACATATATCTACAAATTCTTTAGATAAAATCCATGGGCACTCAATGTAAAATTTTCAAAAGTTACTTTGAAATGTAAAGTTTTTCAACTTTTCTTTAAATTCTGCTTTTTGACACATAAAAAGTGCAGATATTAGTTAAAAAAATTGTTGGTTAATAGTGATATATCAACATATTTACTAAAAAATAGGTCGTGTGGAATGTTCAGACCCACTAAAAAGACATTCCTCAAATTATGTAAGACAAAAGTTTGAAACATATTATAAAAATTCCAAGTGCTTTGTTAAAAAGAATAAAGGAAAATGGTAGAAATTTAAAAAAAGAATCCCCCCTATGCACTAGATGCCAAAAAATTATTGCAAATGATCCTCTAAAAATACTGGAAGATCAAGAATCTTTGCTCAGAAGTGAGTCCAACTCTTCTTCGAATGAACCATTTGAACAGAGTATTTGTGATGTAGAAAAAGTAGAAGAATCCTTGGAAAATGGCAGCCCTGTGAAAACTGAAAATTTAGCAAGCGCTCTTAAGAATTTAAATATTACTCCTTTGAAAAATGTAAGTACCTATGATGTATAATAAATGTGTTCTTGTATATGTAGGTGGGTACATCATCCTTAGCTTGTAATAGAGGTACATATCTATATTCCAACATATTACCTAGTTTATATTTACTAATCATTAATGCTTAATGAAAATAAAAAGCACATCTTCACAATTTTCTAGTTTCTTTTTATATAGGTAGGTACCTAACTAAAATAAAGTTTCATTTTTTTTTGCAGCTGGATTGGCATCTCAGAAGAAAGCAGAGAAAACTTTTGAAAAGGCCACACGATCTCTGAAAACGAAATTAGAGGATTCGTATGAAATTTCTCGGTTTAGTCCCCCAAAATGAGAAACTGATACTGAAATGAAAGAGTAAGTGCAACCTATACATATATACTTTTAAAACTTTATCTTATAAGTTTTTGCTTTTTTAGAAAGAAAATTTATAAAAAAAATTACTTATTATTTTTAAACTGTTTATTCTCCTTTTGATCATTTTTTTTTCAAATGTTGTAAGTATAGGTACTACTTGATAAAAAACAAAAATTATTTTTCAGATTTAAAGACAAATTACTACCAGAAATCATCCGTGGATTTCATTCAACAAGTAATTATGAGAGAAAACTGAAACTTTTAACATTATCTCCATTCACTATAAAAAAACGCTGAGGTTTTGGGTGCATCTCAGTCTTTAGTAAAAAAAGGTATTGTTCGCAGAATAGGTATTTTTTCGGGAGAACTTCCTAAAGTATCTAAGGGTAGGGTAGTGAACTTTGCTACTAAACAATATGTAAAAAGTTTCTAGGAATCTTAAGATGTTAGTAGGTTATGTCCAGGTAAAGCAAACTACTTAAGCGTTAACTCTAGCAGGTGAGAAAGTGCATCAGCAAAAGCTCTTAATACTTCTAGATCTAAAAGAAGCTTTTGAAGTTTTTAAAACTTCTTGCCCTAAAGAGCATAAAAGTGGATTTTCTACCTTTGCAAGTCTTCGGCCTCAATGTTGTGTATTGGCTGGAGCATCAGGAGCTCATTCAGTATGCGTCTGTACATACCATCAGAATCGTAAACTACAAATTTCATCTTTAGGTCAAAAGATGTAAAGTATGAACTGCTTATGGAGAAAGCTGTTTGCAGTGTCGAAAATAGAGAATGCATAATGCAGCTTTGTAATCAATGTCCCAAATAGGAAGGAGTTAAAAGTTTTCTTCAAAGTTTAAAGGAAATTGAATCTCTAACTCACAAGAAATGGATATCTACAGACTGATGCAGACTGAATGAGGTAAATGAATCTTTTGATCAATACAAAAATTCCTTGAGCGACAAAATTATAAAACTCACTCGCCATCATTATGTGGCAAAATCCTAGAGTGGTTATTCAAAGAATTGAAAAATAATCTCAAGAATGATGAGGTAGTCATTCTTGGAAATTTTTCTGAGAATTATAGTTTCATTGTACAAGATGAGGCCCAGAGCTTTCATTGGGAGAATTCCTAAGCCACCGTGCATCCATTTGTAGTGTATTAAAAAAAATGATCAGGTTTTGGAAAAAAATTATACCTGAAATTACAAATTTATGCTCAAATTTAAATAAAATACACTATTTACAAATGGATGTGCGGGGCAGTACAAAAACAAATTCAATTTTATGAACATAACCTACAATTTTGAAGATTTTGGAGTAACATGCGAGTGACATTTCCGCGCAACATCTTATGGCAAATCCTCCTGTGATGGTATAGGAGCAATTGTCAAGAGATGTGTGTGTACAGCTAGTTTTCAAAAAACCTTTTGTAAGCAAATTTTAAATACTCAAGATATGTTTAAGTTTTGTGAAGAAAACTTAGGTAAAAGCATAAAGTTTTTTATATAGATCACAATGAAATTGAAATAATAGACAAATTTTTAAAAGACAGATTTACAAACTTGCGTACACTAGCAGGTTCACAAAAGTTCCACCGATTTGTACCATTAGAAATTGTAAAATAATGGTTTACGAAACATCATTTGATGAGATTGGATTTGAAAAATATTTAAATAACTAAATAATTGAAAACATTAAAAACATAGCTCCACGAATCGGTCAGTACATTTTATGCCTTTATGAAGATATTAAATGGGTTGGGATAGTTTTATCAAAGAATGATGAATTCCAGGACTATGAAATGGATTTTCTGCATCCTGCTGGAATTAATGATTTTTATTTCTTTCCTCAAATTAAAGACAAATGTTATTTATCTTCTAAAAATATTATAAAAAAATCTGGATCCACCCAATTTAAAGGTTGGAACTAAAAGAATTCAATATTCATTTAATAAGAAAGAGCTGAAGTAATTTATATTTTAAAATATATTAATGTATAAATTTTAGGTTCTTTGTAAACTTTATAAACTCATGGTTATTTGTATACTTAATACAGCGAGTTTGTTCACTATTGTTTACTAAAAGAAAAGTAATGTACTTAGAATGGCTTTTAATTAAAAATAATATTTAACTTAATTATTATTTAGTAAATTTAGTAGTTAGGTACCTACCTACCAGTTACATTATTTATAATTAAGTAGGTATGTTTACAATTAAGATATCAAAATTTTGAAATTTACTTATTTACATATAACATATACTAAAATACTATATATATGCTAAAATAAAATTGTAAATAATATTATGAGTTAAGTAGATACCTATTTCTACCTTAAAATGCACATTTACAAAATTTATACTAAAAAATGAAAAAACTTATTTTTTTTAAAGTCCCTTTTGAAAATGTTCACATTGAGTGCGTATTGATTTTATTTAAAGAATTTGTAGATATATGTTTAAAATTAAAAATGAGATTTTTTTTAATTAATTCTACTGGGGGAAAGGGCTGCTAAAAAATACTTTTTTAAGATATAACCCTCCAAAGTGTTGGACCCCACAGCCCTGTCCAGAAATGAACCCTCCCGTATCTCCAGAACCATTGAGTGTAGTTGTACCGTTGGAATCAGCATGAAAAACTCTCTCAGATAAGAAAATTTGAGCAAAATCCTAGACATGATGGTTTTGACCACTGATTCATTATCCACCTGGCTTACCTGTCTTTGCAATTCATCTTTGTTGTACTATCTACCATCATTTCACCAAAATTATTTCACACATATCAGAGACATATTTCTTCTCTCGGCCTTTTAATTATTTTGACATACTCATTCGTCACTTAATCAAATGCATCTACTTTTATTTCTCACTTAATTGCTCCCATCCTAAATTCTTCTCATCCATATTTGAACAAATTAATCAGCACAATCGTGTGATTTGATAGTATGATACTAATAGCTCCCATAAATTTTGCATTAAACACATCCGTCAATATTTTTCTTTCTCACCCAATGAAAATCAATATATTTCATTGCCACTCTCTCGTGTGCAACCCAACTATTTTCTGATGCACATCTATACGACACAATAAAGGTTCACGCGACAAAGAAACTTACCACCTTTTCTCTATTTGAATTCTCTTTATGTCTACTAAAATCGGTAGTTATTCAATCTTCTACCATCTTCCTTAGTAGTTATTATTATATATCAACTACTTTCAATCGATACTTATTGACAACTCCATCCGCCAATCGCCTGAAGATAATCAAGAATATTTTGTCTACCACCCCTGTTCCAAAAGAGTTTCGCTCTTGCAAATCTCACTTCAATTCATAAAATTCTGACTCAAATACATGCACTACAAATGGTTGTATGGTCCTTACTACCAAGCATCATACCTGCTCGGGCTCCACTCAATCTATCCCTAAATATCATTCATTCTCCTTAGTTCATCTTATATTTATTAGGCGAGAATCTTCAAAGAGCTTCTTTGGAGCAAAATTTCTACATTTGCATTTTTACCTCATTACATAGACCCCCTCATATTCCATGACCGCACTCAATACACACTTTGATGTGGATTAACGGAAAGACTAAAGTGGATCAGCAAAAAACACACTCAATACGGCCATTTCATATTCCAATTACAGGAAAAGGATTCAGTGACGCGCCTTCTAAGACCTCTCGCATCTTTCCCTATGATTCTCCTATTTTGCTCGCACCATAAAACGGTAAGTTTATTCTCCAAGACCTGCAAATGGAACCTATCTGAGGGCAATGATCTTTTACGACACCTCGAAAGAGGGTATAGACGTTTTGCATTCAGATATGAATGATGATAATATCATGAAGGATCGTATGAATTAATATATAGAGGGGAACGAATAACGTATCGAGTTAATGGTTAAAGTAATAAATAACGTGAAACATTTGTAGGGAAGCTGTACAGAATCAGTATTGGAACAGGAAATTATTTTTGGAGCAAATAAAAAAGGGACGAAACTAAGAGAGGAATACGTAACAGTGAAAAGATCAAGGATTAAAATAAAACAAAACTTCTCACTATCGAGAATTCAAATACTAGATACAATAGCACATAAAATAGATGTATTATCTGGCTATTCAAGAGGGAGCAAAAGTAAAACATGGGTGTTTATTTAGACCATGAAACTGATAAGCATGTAAACGGTTGTTAGTGCTAAATAGCAGTTGGTGTTGATATAGTAGCCTAGATGAGTAAAATGTTGTGGATAGTACTACGTAATAAGCCGGGAAGTTGTGTATTATTTCTTTTGAAAGAGGAAAAGCAAATGAGATGTGAAAGAATGGTGTGATAGTCCCACTCTCTTAGTAGATTGGACTTAATGTAGAATATACAGCCAATAGGTCAATACGGCTGAGCGTTGTAGACAAATGTATAGAAAGACCATGGGCAAGTAAAAACTATAAAAGAAATAATATGAAGAAATATAAAAATGTGTATGTAGAGGAAGTAGAGTGTGTTGCATGATCAGGTGTTTACTTTAAGATAGACTACCCAGAAAGCAAAGGTGTAGGCTGGGGGAGGGATGAGGAGAAAGCATATGAACAGGTTTGTAGGAAATCGGTAGAACAGGATGTCAGAATGTATGCAACGAGTAGTATACTGCAAAATGTTGTGATTTTTTATATTAGAGTAAAAAATGGCAAAGTTGCTTGGTTTAATATATGGATGAGTGCAAAGTAAAGGGTAAATGTTGCCATGTTAAATATCATTAGCATTTCAGGGTAGTTCAAGTGGTTTTAAGGGCATTGAGACGATATTTTTTAGGAATGTTGTGGAAAGAGTAGAATATTTGGGGGGGGGGGCATATACAACGGGATTTTAACCATCTACACAACACTAGAGAGTTTGAAAGCTTCATAGTTTTAGCAAATAAATGGCTCAAGTTCTGCAGTACCACTCACCCCAAATTTCAACGTGTACAGTGATGGAACAAAATTTAAAGACTACTATATTGCTTAAATTAATAAAATAGAACTAATCTACATAACGTTCCTTTTGTTGTATTATGCTCATATCATAATTATGAAATGAAATGTATAAAGAGTTAGACCACAAACCAATTTTATTAATAAATCTAATTAAGTGATGCACGCAGTCATTATTTACAATGGTCTCCCTTTTTCTTCTGAACTGCTTCAATTGTTTTTAGCATGCTGAAGAACAAATTTGTGATAATATCTTCACTTCTATGACTTCATTTTGTTCAATGAGCCCTCGGAAGTTCTCATAATTAGATGGCTTATATTAATCAACCTCCAGTGTGTTTATTATCCATAATTTCTCTATTAGGTTTAACTTTGGTAAATTCCCTGGCAAGTCACAGAGGTTTGATGATAGTTATCATCACCAAATTAATACAGAACTGTTTGAAAAAGCTTCTGATGAGTCACGTCTTGTTACAATTGTGATTTCATAGCAGTGCTCTTGAGCAAAACCTTTAGTGTTCTAGTTCACTTAGAAGGGGAGCAATCCATGACATGGAAACTATCCGGAAGCTCCAAGGTCAGCACAACACACGACACGTGAAAGCGTTCTTCTATTCCTCTACTAACGAGGGAGCTTTTAGAAGCTCCAAACAATTTTAAGTGAGTTTCATCAAATAATATAACTTTGCTCCAGTCTTTTCGATCCATTATATATATTTCGCAAAAATGTTGGGCATATTCGTGAGCTTCTTTTAGCAACAAGAGGCTTATTTGCAGCGCTTTGCAAATTGAGATCTTTTTCGAAAGGTGCGCGCTAACACTTCCCCATCCGCTACTTTCCAATCCCGAGTAAGCTTTGCAATGTAAACAACCCTATATTTGAGGTAGGAACTTTCTAGGGGGCGATCTTGAAGTTAATTTGAAACTCTTCACAGAAGTGTATCCACACTTTTTTAATCCATTAATAGTCCTAAAGATAGAGCTTTTTTATGCAATACCCTAGTATTTCAGGCCTCTTTGTTGCAGAGTAACAATGGTTGCACTTTTTTCTTTAGAAAGAACCATATCTGAAATTTAAAAAGTTTCAAACATTTAATTTTACAAAAAATACTACAACATAGAAAATAATTAAAAATCCTCAATCATTTCACCCATATTTGTCATCATTTTACCCTTTTGGTCCAACAACAAAGCTTCAGGGACTTAAACTCACCACATGTAGGAGCATGAGCAGAATGCAATTTTGTGTTCAGCGAAAAAAATGCATTTTTTTCTTATTATTATTGTAATTTTGACTTTTTAATAAACCTGCAATAATTTAAATATTTGATTAATTACACTGGTCACACAATTTTTCTGGCATAAGGTTTTCCAATGGATTTATAGGTAACTTTTAGTGCTGATTCTAAATATACCATAAGTTTTGGTCTATCACATCAGATTTTCACGATACAACAATATCATACATAAATAGACATAAACATAAAGAGATACAAAAAGGTTATTATTACCTGTCGTCGAGTTACAGCTACACAAACCTATTCTTTTTGACCTTCTATGATGTACAGCATTTAGAACATCTCTCATCAATCTCCAGCAGTAATCTTCTATCATAATGGAGTCCCATCGGCCTTAAAAGCGTTTTTCCATTACTTTAATATCTTGATGAAAGTGTTCGCGTTGCTCGTTACTAACATCACCCAGGTCTTTGGAAATTCTCCTAATTGACGATGTAAATAGTGCAACTTGATACTCATTCTACATCGAAGTAATTGAAAACTCAAGAGCAAGTACGCCATAATCTTTTTGTAGTTTGCAGCTTTCTTGTTCCCAAGGAAATTTCGCACCACATTACTGAAAGCATTCCAAGCTCTAGCCTCTGCTGCATTCATTGTTGTAACAAATTCGGCATATCTGAGGAGTGTTCTTATCTGAGTTCCATCAAATATTCCTGCCTTTTTCTTCTCGTTCCTTAGGCTTGGAAAAGGTAAACATATGTAGCGGGATCAGTCGCCACTGTGATCAAGGGCTTTTACAAATTGCCTTATCATATCAAGTTTTATGTGCAGTGGGGGAAAGGCGATTTTTCTCCTATCAAACAGGAGATCATTAATGATGTTCTTGTCACTAGGCGTCATACTGGTTTTTGGTGGCCATTCCTTTTTAACCCAGTGGTCTGCTTTAACCTTACAGAGGTATTTTGTGTAACCTGCTTGCTGGCCCAGCAGAAAGTTGATTATTTAAATATTATTGCAACCTCTCCAGAACAATTTTGATGCTGTCATATTCTTCTTTCATCTTTACCGAGTGCCCTATTGCGATTTAACTTTACAATTTTCCGTTGTGAAGTAAAACGCATTTCAAACTCCTTTTAGAGCTGTCAATAAAAAAATTTCTACTCACTCGAATCATATGCAGTCAGTATGATAGTGAGCAGAATTCCTTCAACATCACTACAATAAACAAGTTGACCATCAAAATGAAAGTACTTACGCAGGTCTGCTTTACTGTTACTATGAAAAGAGACACTGGTGCCATGTTTCAGCAATTTTTTCTTGCAACCTGGAGGCCAACAATTCAGCAGACATCTTTGGCAAATACAAATCTCTGACTAGATCATTTAATTCATCCTAATTAAACAGAGAAGGCTTATCACAATTTATATCAGTTGCCTCAAAAATATCAATCTGGTTATCTTTATCATCTGTAGTACAGTATTTCATTAAATATTTGTACTGGTACAGTGCGCAACTGGTTTAATGGCAGAAGGCATATTTGGGTATTGCACGTGATGTTTGTGTTTTCTTATTGAAACCTTTTACATTGATAAAGCAAAAGGAGCAGTTATCAAAATGGTTCTTTGGTTCTCTTCAAACCATTGCACACCACACTTAACCTTGGCATTCTTTCCCGTAGACCATGATCTCAAGATTTCAACACAGGTTTTGCATACTTTGTAAGGAGCCAAGCTTTTGTTCTGATCTCTATGTGGTACTTTTAAGTAGGCAAGATATGCTTTCTTGACAAAGTTACTTATGTTTTTCCTTTGAGGCTTTAAATTAAAGTCGCTACAGATGTCGCAAAATATGTTTGGTTCATTACAGCATGTCCCTCTTTGGGGTAATGTAGCCATAGCTGCCGTCACTCTAACAATAAAATAATTGCTATCAATGCCTATCCGCCAAAATGCACTCACTACCCCTCCACAATGCACACCAATCTTTAATTACCTGAAATTGTGTTTGCATGCTGTAAATAAACGAGTGAGATGCCGGATGTCAGCAGAAAATATCTCAAAATATCTCAGAAAATAGTACTAAAAGAAATATACATTACTTAATAAATATAAATAGTAATAAAAAAGCATAAATATTCAGCAATGTAGTAACTACATGAAATTATGAGTAACAAAAAGTTAATACTAATAGTAAAATGAATGAAACTGGGGTATACCGATAGCGCAAAAATGTGATGTAATACAGCAAATCTAAGATCAGATTTGAATTCAGCACCCAAAAATTAGTCTATAACAGCTCTACCTTTTCCTGCCAGAAAACTGTTTTTGTTTTTTTGACCAGTGTTATTTTTATCACACATATTTCAAAAACGAAAGACTTTACATGGAAAGAAACTGATTAAACGACCGAAAGAACTCGTTCTTACTGTGTTTGGATTTTAATTTTGATGGACGAGCACTTTGCTAATTAATTTCAGATGTTAGTATGAAACCATTTTCAAACCCAATAATTGCATAGGAAATTTAAAACTAAGCCAAAAATTTACGATTGTCTTTCTTGGCTGATCTTTATTTAAAAAAAGCCTTTTACTTTTTATTGTAGTACCCTGTCTTTTCCACTTATGGTTCTCCTAATTTTTCCACTGAGAGGATATATGTATTTCTCTTCTCTTCAATTTCCCTGACGAGGAAGTGCAAAAATCATTTTCACAAGAGAATCTTCAAAGAAACTATTAATAAGAAGTTCTAAAAAATTTCTAAAAGGCCCGATCTGCAGCTGGAAGAAATAATGGCATAATTGATATTAATTTCCAAAGAACAATTAAGGGATTTTTCATCAGAAAGGTTTTCCAGAAAGAACAACAAGAAAGATTGTGCGTTTTATTGCCAAATATGTAAAATAGACAGTAAAATCCTAAACTCTATACATATAAAAAGATTTGCTCATTGTATTCGTAAATGGGACCAACCATCTCTCAAGGCTTATACTGAAGGCAATGAACTGTCTTTTATTGCCAAAAGGCTAAACACACAATAAATGTGTATATTTTTTATTTTTCAGTAAGGTGTTGAATGACTATTGGCTCATAGGCGCCCTACTTTGTGCAATTTTTATCAAGGAGTGGAAAAGGAAGATTAGGGCTGGAAAATGGGATGGAGGGGGAGAAACGAAAGAGAATTATTATTTCCAGATACCCAGGGTCATTTGGCCAGGGTTATTCAAGAGCGCCAGGAACAAACGCTCTTGGTTTGAGAGTAGTTTGCCCAAGGTAGACGATGATCACATAATCAAGAAACAGTTTAGGGGTAGAGCCAGATCGACGATGTTGCTCAAAAAGAGAAGGTTAATATTGAGTTGATCTTTGAATTCCCGGATGAGTTCATGTTATTTGGTTATGGTTGGAATAGCTGGAGAGTGTGATAATTAGCGACACTTTAGAATAAGAGGGGATCAAGCGAAAATATTTGCTGGGGTTCAGGAAGGATCGGTGTGTATCAAAAGGAATTTGAAAGAGAAGAAGTTGCCTGGTTGTGAGTGTAAACTAGGAGTGGGAGTAGGTATAGGTGGTTGGGTCGGAAGGTTCTCGTGACAGCAGAGACTAGTAGCTAAAGTTTATGGTTGTAGGGGTTAATTAGTCGATTTCGTACTCCATTTGGTTGGTAGCTGAGTCGATATCCGTTTTAGATCGAGTTGCTTTGATTTTTTCCCGATTGGGTGTGAGGACCCAGGAATCGTGCTGGACGCAAACGCTAATCGCCTACCTTGGAAACCAGATTAAGTGTGTGTTCAGTAGTGGAGCTCGCTGGATCGGCTGTGATCCCTGTGGGCGATCTCTCCCACCAGCTAACCAAACGTATCGCGGCATGGCTAGCAACTGAAGCATGGGCGTGCCGGAGCTAATAACGAAGGATTAACACTACCAGGCGGGGAACTGATAGGGAAATATTATACAAAAGTATCCGTTTGCCAACAAACAAAGGAAAAACGTTTTTTAAAGAAAGTTTCCTATAAGCAAGAAAGGGTTATCCGTGGAAAAAAATAGTATTTTATGAACTACCAAAGATTTTTTTCTGGTACCTACGAATATAAGCGATTTCCTCTTAATCTAATTAGTAAATTTGATATACTCCACTAGAAAGGCAGGCAATCAAATTTTAATCTTTTCTTCAAACTAGCTGACACCTCACTGATCTAAATTAATTTAAAAGAAGAATTTTTGTTCGTTATAAGAAGTAGTAATCACTAGTTTTGGTAGTCACAATGTTAAAATTCAGAATTTCATCAGGTGAAATATAGCTGTGTCGTGGAATGGCCAGACTCTTTCTGTGTGTGTGTGTGTATATATATATATATATATATATATATATATATATATATATATATATATGCCTTTTGGGGGTTTGCGTCGAAGTTTGTTTAAAATTCGAAATTAGCCGGTTCGTGAACTGGAAATAGTTAATAATTCAATGGGGATGGTGTACCTTTTAATTGCGGGGTTCTTTCAAAACAAATAATTTAGAGTGCAAGTTGGCCAAAGATTAACAGGTAGTTTGTATTCGTTTAGGGTTGCAATAAAAAGACAATAACAAAATATACCTTTACTAACAAATAAATAATGTTGAAATATATACAGATATGGGGTTTAAGAGGAATGATCGTATTTGTGAAAATTAACTATCGGCACGAGACACAGGAGGGATAAATATGGGATTAGGGGTCGGGTTCAGGTCGGTGATTAAAAAGGGGATTTTAATGCGCGGTTCACACACAAAGGATGGGACGATTTTGGTAGACCAGATTATATAATAATCTGTAGGCATCAAGGATTGCAACTGCTTATGTGTTCGTTGAAGTGAAGGGCCCGTCGGGATACGATGAGTGTAACGGGGAAACTGGAGGATGAGGGAGCACACGTAGTTTGGCCTTTGAAGATGGAAATCATCGTCAGATACTCGCCGATTGACTATGGCACACTTCACGGATGTCGATTTAGCCTTCTTCCTTGAATCTAAATCGCCAGTGTTTCCGATCGCGACGGGTGAGAACATATTTCTCATTTTAGGGGATTCTTTATTATTTAGCCAATTTTTATAATTTAGCGGTTTGGCATTTTCCAGCCGACTTTAAAAAAAAAAAACGTTTACTGTATTTATAATAATAAAATAATGTTAACACTTTAGCGTTGTCGTAGAATTGCTCATATTCCGGTCCAATAATTATTCTAGTCCTTGATCTGGACACACCGCTTTTGTTTAAGTCGATGGTATTGAGACCCTATGACTCAATCTACGATCATTATATATATATATATATATATATATATATATATATATATATATATATATATATATAATATAGCCTTTAATTCCAACTGAACGTGCGAAGGCTGGTTAGAGGCGGGTTGTGCCATGGTCAGGATTCTCACTATAAAAGTCTCACTTGTTACTGGGGAAGGTTTGTGATTGTTAAATTCTAAGACAAGGGTACGCCTAAAAGGAGGAGCCACAAAATAAACTTTACTTTACACAAAAATAATAATTAGTAGCAATAGTTAAACGGGCATTTAGGTAAATAAGGATTAAATATTAAACACGGAGTAGTCTGGGTTGACAGCAATTATAAATAATAATATCAGGGAATGACCTACTCGAATCTCCTTAATAAAGGGAGGATAATGATGACGTTAAGCGCCTAGATTTATAATGACTCAATGGGAGTATCAATCACTGTTAATTGAATAGGTAATTTAAGAATTGAGGGACACTGGGTTTACAGATTACCATTTATTGTGATGGATTGGAGAGACGACTACTCAGGTCCAGACGGGGTGGTTCGGGTGGCGTTAACACGAGTTCTCGGGGAGAGGGAGGATAAGACGATGGGTTCGAGTCTGCTGACTACAGTTCCGGTTAGCTCACTCCTAACTAGATGTGACACTAATAAATAGTTACTTCCAGTAACTATTTGGATGTTCCTTTTTCTTTCTCAAGTTATGTTGAGCAACAGAGCGTATTATTCTAGTCACACACTCTGCAGGGAGAGATTTGCCTCCGGAACTCTTTGAGACAGCGACCAGGTTGACTCAGCGGGCGCGCGTTGGCAGTCAAAACTTTACGGCAACGACTCTCGCTCAACATGATGATTAGGCGAGTAGGTCCGGAACACTTCTGCTGAGGGAGGAACGGCGTTGCCATTAATACCGCGGACTGTGTGAAATCGAGAGAGAGATTCCCTATACAACAATTCCTTGGTATCATAAAGGAGGCAAATAGAATTTAGGCTTCTCTGTGAGATAGGCTTTCTTCCGTCAGACTTCCTGTCGGCTGTTGGGGAGTGTTCGGCGCGGATAACCACTTAGGTGAGGGGGAAGGCGGAGGAGAGCGGTAGAATGTCGAGAAGGAAAGGGCGAGGAGACGAAGGTCAACTCAGACGACAAATCTCTTTTGTTCCCACGATCGCCTGGAGGCGTTAACTTACGTTAGATTTTTTACAAATTAACGGATTATCGATTGACTGTAGCCACCTCTGGTAAATATGTATTTATTTATGCATAAAAGTATATTTTGTGGGAAAGGAAGAAAGAGCGAAGAAGGGTGAAGAAAGCTTTGAATTAGGGTGTATGAATGTTCTTTGTGGTGTGTAAGTATAAGTAGAATTATTTAATATGTGAAAAGCATATAGGATAGTAAGTTTAGGGGTCTTAGGCAGTGAGAGTGTATGTGGTAGGAGAACTTTTGAAAGATCAGTGATCATAAAACTAAGTGTTTAAGCAAAGTGGATTGCAAGTAGGAGAAGAAAGAGAAATTATGTAAGATAAGCTTACGGTCCTGTCCCAATTTGAGGTGGTGATTCATTCAGCTTAATTTTCCTCAATTTAATCACTTACAATTTTAAATATATGATCCCTTTATCAGAATTTTCTTATGATATAAGCTTTATATTGTCTGTTTTTCATTCCCTGTCAACCAGATTTCTTTCTCACCTTTAATAAAAATTTTAACATCTTTTTTTCTCCGATTTGTCTCTTTCATCCTTCCTCCTCAAAAGCATTGCTATCGTTTTCAATTTATATTATAAAAATAATATAGGCTATTTTAGGAAATCGAGTAATTTTTAGTAAAGGGAGGAATAATAAAGTGATCGACCTAGACCTATAAAATATGAATAATTATAAAGAAGAATAATATAGAAAGAATCAAAAATGACACAGACTGCAATAATATATCTGGTGAAACATAAGGGTTATGAAATGGATGCCGAAGCCAACACCTACAGGAGGCGGTATTCTTTTCAAAAGAATTCGTAGAGTTGCTATTTTAAACATGGAAAGTGGGGAGTCTCTATTCTCGACATGGAAAATTGCCAAGGAAGTTTACATAACCTCGAAGGAATCTTTACGTTTTATTAGACCATGTGATCCTAATATAACCAAAATTCCATCGAAGCCAGGTCACTAGAAGTTAAGTTTGGTCCTTTATCATGGTAGATACTATTTACTTACAAACAGTTGATATATATGAAAGTAGTTCAACTCAGACAGCAAAAAACACCTTTGCTAATCATTGAAAAGTGGTGAAAGATGGATAAATTTTTCAGTGGTGAATGACAAACCCACAGAAATGTGGCCAGTATTACAAATTACCAGCACAACACTGTCAACAACTCTGATTACTTCTTGTATCTATAGACAGGCGTCAATACACAACCTATTTAGTGAGAAGATAAGGAGAAGATAACAACATTCGTAGATGGAAACATGAATTTCTTCAAAGTTGCTTACCTAAGTTCATATATATGAAAATAAAAAGGTAACAAAAATTAATTAATTTCTATAACGCAGTTGCCACTCAGTTTCCCCCTTAATAAACTGGTATACCGTTCTTTTTCAATGAAGTGAAATGAAAAGGTTTTAGAATTATGTTTCATTTTTATTATTTTATTAATAAAGTAAATATCGCGTAGGTTTAATATTTTCTTTATATGGTAAGATTCTTGAGATGGTAAAATTGAGTTCCATATTCTTATTATCATCCAACTATAAATACTCAACTCAATCCAATAAAGTAGTATTTTCTCAGTGAAGTTTTTAGCCCTTGAGTTCAATTAATCCAAGCAAGGAACTGCAATCCATTTACTGAATAGGATCTTTATTTTCATAATCCTTAAATGGAAACCAAAAGACTTTATAAAATCGCTACTCTATTGTCTCGATAAAAATAATAATTCAAATATATGAGTATTAAAAAAAGAGCAAAAATAGACAACTACATTTGAATCCATAGAATCACTTTTCATATACAAGAAACACAGTTCATTATTGAAAAAAAAGTTTTATAACAGCGCATATGACCTCACCACCTCAAACAGCGAAAGTCAAGAACACGGTCAGGATCAAGCAACATGTCCAGGGCATAGTCCTATGTGTCCCTGTCTCCGACGGTAATAAGATTTCTCATTCTTATTATGGCTCAGGGAAAAAGTTGAGGTTGAGAGACAATATTATTTTCAGAGGTATCATAATTTGCCATGGTTTATGACCAAGTATCTGCAGGAAATTAATTACTTTTGTACAAAAGAGACACTCCAGTCATATGGAGAAGAATTTTCGAGGTTTTTCATATGTTCTGCTAAACACAGATTTTTTTAATCTTTCGGGAGTTCTAAGTGTGAGACAGAAAAAGTTGCGTCAAATAAACTTGTACTTTTTCCGCCGGGATACAGTACATAGATCAGCAGGGAGAGAGAGAAGACTTCACAAATCAACCTCGTTCAGACAGGGTTCGAGTTATTAATCGTTTCATGTAAGAAAGACCTTCGAAAAAGCTCCAAAGCTCAAAATGGTTGAGCTCGCGAATAAAAGCAAGAACTCGGTGGCCACATTTCCCAGGGCCGTCAAGGAGGAGGGTGATAAGGAGTCTAGGGGCATAGAAAAGCTATCTATTACTACCTTATGCGAGAACAACGTCGGGAGCTCTGTCGTTGCCTTACCAATGAGTTGAAGTGTCATGACAATCAAATTCTTATTTGTTCTGATAAAAAAACCTTCACAGTCTATTCGGTCATCAACCAGCAGAATAAGTGCGTGGTAATCTTCGGCCAGAATGTCTCTGAGGTCCGCAAGGTGTATGTGACTAAGCACTAGGCCTCCGTGAGGAAGCTCAGCATTGTGGTTTCAAATGTCGAGAAGATGCTGCCCGTGAGATTTGCGGCTCCTCTCTTGGCCACGAAAGTCCCGCCCTGGAATAAAATATTACAAAGGAAGGTGGATAAGTCTTTCATCAGGACGGTGGCCCGGCCCACACGGCCAAGACCATGCAAAAGTGGTTGGCGTCGAATATGAACTTTTGGTCAAAAGAATTTTTACTCCCGCAATCGCCAGATCACATTCCTCTTGACTTCATCGTGTGCATGCGTGTCTAAGGCAAGTTCTGCAAGTTCCGTCACAGCAACATCGACGAGCTTAAAGCCTCCACCAACCGCGTGTGGGTCAGCTGAAGAACTTTGTCTGCAACTTGTGCGCAGCCTTCAGATCTCGCCTGGTGTGCGTGTTCTCCGCTGAGGGTTGCCACATTGATTAATGTTACAATATAAACACATATTTATATGTTTAAAAAATAAAAACGTGTCTAACGACTATATGTTCTTCGTTGAGTATGTGGTAAAAATGGTAACGGGGCTTTTGCAATACCCCGTAGAACTGTACGTAAAAGTCAATTAAGCCCATTTCCTGCGCCGAAATACTGGAATATTCTAGCTTGGCCAAAAACACGTTTGAATACAATGTGGGCTGGGGGGCAATTTGGGACCGAGTCAACAAAAAGATACTATTTCAATTTTGACATTTATAAAGCTGAAATCAGGGAACAGTGGGCCAAGATGTCTAAGGAAAAAGTCTAAATTTTCACTCCTGGGTAAAAGGCTAATCGATGGTTTAAAAACGAGTTGCAGAGGTTTGCTCAATTTTCAAAGATTTGCTTTTATTGATTACAATAACTCACCAAAAACTTAACATAAGATTTCATATATAACGCTCAATTTGTCAGTCACACATAAACCACATAAATCAAAGATCTTATAAGTGTAGTTTCATAAAACTTCACCTCAATCAGAGAGGAAAAAAACGCACCTAATAAAGAAAAAGACGAATAGCGTAAAAATCAATTATTCCATTCAGATTGCACTAAAATGGCGGTAGGTGGACAAACTACACACTAAGCAGGTTGTTAATAGCAGTGTTATTGTGTCATATCAAGAAATCATTTTGCCTGAGCAAGAATATCATATACGCTAGTCATTAACCTCCACAAGACTCGATTCCCAGCTTGATGATCGCGTACCCACGCAATCCTCTAAACGCATTCTATTTCAACTTCAACGATGACACACTCATCGACTCATCTTTTTACCGGGACATATATCAAAGCAACCAGTACACTAACTGTACGCATGAAGCCCAACTTCTTGAGGACCAAACAACTGATCCTCAAAATCACCATGCTATACAATCTCTAAGTTTTTTGACTGAAATGTAATGATTTGTTGCACTCAAATTACGCCCAACATCTACCAATCATATATTTAAAATGGGTATTTAAACTATCTTTAATTGTTTAATGAAGCACTCTTATCCAAAAACAGAATCCATGGCGTACAATCATCTGAGTTCAATGAAAATCATCAGGAAGCTTTATTCGATACAGAATCTTGTCAAACAAACTAAACTGGAAATTTAGGCAATGGCGATTCGCTGAAAATGGCAAGAGTAAACCTATAATAATTTGTTGTTTGTTTTAATTTAATTCCTGGTAGAGGAGCAATTCCAGAGGCAAAATTTTACTGTCATCCAACCAGGAAATATTTATGTGCGTTTCGTGTGAGAATATTGATAAATCAGTCCAGGCTACTTCAGATTGAATAATGTTTATTTTTCTATTTTTTATTAGCAAAATCTTTGTCTGAGATAAAAAATCCAAGAAAATTGAAGGCTCAACTGCATGACCTAATTGTTTTTTATGACAAACTATGTCACTCTCAAAATTTGAAAAGGGCAACAATCCAGGCGTTTACATTCTTAGACCTCGCTCCTACTTCCAAGATTTTACCCTCTAAAATTAACCCAATTTGAAATTTCTTTCCTTCGAATTGCCATGAATTTACTTTAATAGTCACAATGAACTAAGGAAATTAATTGTCAACATTTTCGCCCCACTGAATTGTTTGGAGGACCCTTAAAACAAACTAATCTTACGAATTAATAATAATAATTACATGAATGAATTTTTATTTAATGGCAATTGCATATGATGAATTATTGAAATATTTTTCATAAATAAAATTTACAAATAGGAAGAAATTAACTTAAAAATTATTCCATCTTTAATAATTTAACTTAAATCCATGTAAACCATACAAATGAAATCCCATGACAAAGCAATACTGCTAGAAAGATTATATATTGCTTTAAGGACAACGCTAAGTGGCCTCTGTGTTGAATGGAACACCTGGCACCTTAAGAAGCGCATAACCTCCTGGCTCCACTACCCCTGTGAGTCTAAAACAGTATTGAGACTATCTGGGCTTAATTTTATTTAAATATCTTTCTCCCTCAAGCTCAGGATGAGACTCAAATTCCGATACCCTTCTCATCTATTTTTTACCCCAAGGGTGAAAAATATTTGGAATAAACCTGAAGGATTATGTGCCCTCCCCAACCAAATTATTCCAGGTGGTTCTTCATCTATATTTCTTCCAGGCATTTTTACTTCCAATCTCTCTTCGCTACTCTAACATCTCCCCTTGCCAAAAACTTGCGTGACCCTTCTCTGTTAATATTCCGCTTTAAATTCAAGGCAGGTTTCAAGTAACGAAAGAGTAGTAATGTTTGGGTGCGGGAAGAAAAACGAGCTCTCGCAACGAAACCATTTCAAGCCAGGCAATAAGAAAACGGATCAAGGATTAACAGTTGAAACAAACTTTTAAGATGTAGAGATAACAATAATAAAGGGAAGTAAAGTGACATGACTGCAATATTCTCGGAATTATGTGACAGATACAAAGGCAAAGTTGGTAAATTTATTTACCGTCTAGATCCAAATATCTACAGTAGTACTTGCTTCCTTCCTCTTCCGTTTTATAAAATTTTAGATACAATAATAAAGTTGTACATATTCCAAGGCAAGTGTTTATTTCATACATTGAATAGATCCAAATATCTAGACTAACATTTGTTGATTTCCCTTCCCTTTGTAGTACAATTTAGATCCGATATTAAATTGTCCATATTCTGAAGCAAGGTTGGTAAATTCATACATCGTGTACATCCAAATATCTACAGTACTAATTGTTTCCTTCCCCTTCCGTTTTTATTACAATGTAAATATTACGACTGGTATGGAAGATTACGCCAGATAAAGGCTGGTAACGTCCTCTGTTACGACTGGAGAAGGCACGAAGCTCGAAACATCGTCTGATATAACTGGTGAGGAAGATTACGACACTTTAGGGCCGGAAACGTCGTCTTATACGACTGGAGAAGGCATGATACTGGACGGAGGGAAAGAGGACCAGTCGCTTGAAGATATTAATCGGTTATGTATAATTACAAGGCACAGAAAAACGCAATGAGACAACTTCAAGGTGGTGGATTTATGTTTGAGAGTCTCTTTTCTCTCACGAGAATTTTTATAACTGTTTATGTGTTCATTTGAAGTGGGTGTGGTTACATAAAATATTAAATATAGTAGGAGTGGTTTTATAATAATGGTACAGTTATATTTAATTTAGTTACTAAGTTTTTTTAGATTTTCACAATTGAAGCAATGGTTATATAGAGCATTGAATACAGTGGGATGGACTTTAGAATAACTATCCAGTTAACTTTATCGTAAGGTTAAGGTGACTGAAATTTCTTACAACTGAGCCAATGTGAATACATTTTGAAGAAAGAGGATACCCCTACCTTAGTATTAACCAATAGTATATAATTCAAGGTAAATAGAGGTGGAGCCAGACAGAGTTTACCTGAAAATCTGTCTTTTGCCAAAAAAAAACAGTGAAACCACAAGAAATTAGTCAGCGGTATTAAAGAATTTTGCTATTTAAGAAGGAAGATTGCTTCTTGTTGCCATAAGGGTTTGCTTAAGCAGGAAGGCTGGGTCAGCAAGAAAGGGGTTGGGAAAATGGAATGCCTGCGTCAGATACTGCACTTTAGACGATCTGATTATTATTAGTTACATTATTATTATCATTATTATTATTATAATTATTATTATAATGGTCATCATTATTATTATTATCACTATTAATATTATTATAACATTGTACAGTTGGTGTTTGATTATATGTAAAGATGTAATCCTAACATAAAAACAATACCAAATGCTCTATTTGAACATAAATATCTCAGATATAACGCTGTCAATATCATTTTGACATTGAGAAATTCTTAAATTATTTACAATCCGATCAGCATGTGATAGGTGGCAATCTATATGCAATTAATGGAAACGTCTCGCTCACATAGTTATCATTCATGGGGTAAAGGAGCCTCCACTGTTATTCTTCTAAACTTACTTTTTTTATACAAGACATGATTCGGGGGGCTTATTCTTTCTTTTCTCTTTATCCCGCACATATTCCATGTTTCCCTACCATGTTCGCTTGCCTTTCCTGCCTGCCATACCCGCCTGCCATACTCGCCTGCCATACTCATCTGCCATACCTCTTTGGATGAAACTTGAAGATTATTCATCTCATTCTTTTATTTGCATCTGATATCTGCCCACAAAACACTAGTGGAGTATTATCGATCAGTCAATTCTCACCATCACAGTAAATTCGATCCATCATAGTTGTGAACTCACGTATACTCCCGCAATACTTAGAGAACCAATAAACCTAAGCAGATTGGAACTTTACATATAGCGTAACCAAAGCCAACCCCGCTTTCATCAATTATAATCAAGTAACTAATCACAATTTCAGCCGATAGAAAATAAAATATTTAAAGTTTCCAAATAGATATATATTCATTTGGAAAGCAACCGCATCCAAAGGAATTATCTTTCCAGTGTCAACTCTGCTCAAAGCAGCAATGCAAACGGCCTACATCAAAAGATAGGCCTAAGAGGTCAATAGATAGTATGAAAAATAACAAAAATGTAAATACTAGTAGGTAGTTAGGGGAGTAAAAGAAAACCTTTAAACATCTGTTTATATTCCATGACCTGCTTCGACAAATGCTTCTTGGAAGAAGTGTCATTACAAAAATAAGAAAACTTCGGAAAATTAAGTGTTTTTCTCGAATATGAAGTAAAAAACCACGAGAGGTGTATCTCGCAGAAATTTTGAAAGAGGAAATCTGTGAAGAAACGGGTGTAGTTAGAGATAGTGAAATTGTGTCAACTACAAATATATCTACATCAAGGGTGCTAATACTACATTTAATATCAACTTTCAGCTCTATAAAATGATGGAAGAGGGAAAGAAAGATGCAGCCAGTAGGAGGAGGATGATGGTATGTTAAATGCCACCATAAAAATCATAGTCAGGAAGGAATCTAAGCCCCCCTCATTACAGCAGGAAGGTTTGACGAAGGCCTGTCGGCGATTAGCAAGAGAAATTAATTGCTAGCAAAAAATAGGTGAAAAAGGCTTGTAAATAAGTGGCGAATAAATCCAGTTTTAGACGGTAAGTGGCACTGGGACCGTGGGGGGTGGGGGGGACTTGACGCTTATGCATTTGTCAGCCGTATAATTCTATATACCCTCCCCCCCTTTGCTGTGGCAAAGTAAGTAAAGATAAGAATTTGGGGAGGGAACTAAAAACGTTAAGAGGGAGGGAAATAATTTGAAAAGTGAAATAGCCCAAGTTTTCGAAGAAACAGACGTTAGCAAATAGGACTCAAATTAAAAAAAAATAATAGTAGTAAAAAAGCTGAAGTCCAAGAATAGAATCTTGCAAAAACTTATTATAAACAGGATATTAAAAAATGCTGAAATTAATAGAAGCGAAATTTGCAAAATTTGCGAAATTTTGATAGCTTATTAATAGCACCTAAAACAATAAAGATCATATCTCTAAAGAGCTAAAATCTCTAAAAAGCCCCAAATAGATCAAATTCAATGATTGTTTGAGCTTGTCTGTCTGCTTGATATAGATGCAAAAAGAAGTTCTAAGATATATATTTTAAAACAATACTCTTCTTTCCTACAGAGTTGTTGGTGCATGAAGTGATCTAGTATTCATCATCCAATATTCTTTTTCTTCCTGCAGAGTTAGTGGAGCATGTTTTACCTTGAGAGGTTTAAGGAGAAAAATATTACGAACGAATAAACAACAACTTTTCCAAACATTTCTCGACTATTTATTTTCTTCCGCTACAAACATAAAACTCGTGCTTGGATAGATATTGAAGTGCATTATTTTTTTCTAGTTGTCTTGCTTATTTAATAGAGAAGATGGAGTTATGTTAGATAATAAAAACAAAATACTCACACAAAATGACAATCGTTAATATTATACGAAGCCAAAAGTTTTAACAATCTAGCCTAAGAATTATAACAGAATTACCAACTAATGAAACAAACTAACATGAGCATAGAGATATGACCAAAATGATGCAGCACACCACTCATAACCCCACATTCAAACAACCTAAGCTAATCTTCCTTGTACGTGAAACAAGTCACAATCATCAAAGAAATTAAATAAGCCTAAACAATTACCCTGAAATACAACCAATTTCCTTAGAACTCCCTATGTATTTTAATGGAGTTAAATTAAACCTAAGTAACACCAGATTCTTGCTAGTGACTATTAGAGACTCCAAAGATGTCCTACTCTCATAAATCTATAAAATCCCATTCCTCAATATATATTTTTTTAATTTAGAGATCCCATTTGCTGACTGCCTATTAGGGCAAACGTCACCGTAATCACGCTACCGCAATAAAGAGACGACGCTGGCATCTTAATGCCACTAGGTTTGAGTGTCTCTAAGGTGTAGCTAACTGTTGGATGGGGCCAAAAACTACTTATCTTGGAAACAAGACTTGCATCCGCGTTAAAAAAAGGTCGGATTGAGTAGTTTGATGTAAGGCGGGATGTAAGGTAAGGTCGAGTTATGTACTCTAGCTGTATAAAATCTTCATGAATCGAGTGATGAGAAATGTATAAATAGGAATGAGAGAAAGAGATGTTAGTTTTAGGAGTAATAATATAGCATGTTTACTGGCATTGTTGGAGTATATGGACTAATAAACTGAGTGTTAGTGGAAGGGAGCGACAAAGATTTATAAATATTGATCGCGCGTTCGAAAGGGTATTTGTCAGGATGGTGTTAAAATTAAATGCAGAATAGACTATGGTGATTGTGTTTGGAGTAGGGATGGTGTAGTAGAGTATGATATTGCATTGTATTGTTGATCTTGAATGAGTTTGGTGATCTATAAAAGGTGTATCTAAAAGTATAATTGGGCAGATGAGGCAGATGGCAACCTGATCCTTTATAAAAGTGTCAGGAGAGAGCAGAGCATTAGTGGGTGAAAAGGTTTTGCGTGTAGAATAGGTCAGGAAGCGGCATGTATGAGATGATACACCATACAGCATCCTATCACTTTTAACTAGTAATTTGGAGAGGAGAATAAGTGACGATGTTTGGCTTAATGTGGCGTAAAGGTGGTAAAGATGGTGATTATTTTAAAGTTGGTGATGATTAATTTGACATATTTTTTCACGAATTTGAGATAAATATTCTTCTGCTTCTTTTTTATAAATTAAAGTTAGGCGGCTTAGGGGCAAATTTCTTCTCATCCACAATTATTCACATTGAAATTCATTTTTTTAGATAAATTTAGGATAAATTCCCTACTTATTCTCTTTTATAAATATAAATTAGCAAGTTTTGGCCAAAGTTTCTTCATGGCAACCATTTGTCCCATCACAATTCATTATTTTTCATAATATTCAGGAATTGGCACAATTAATTATGTCTAGGACGCTAAATAAATTCATAAATGTTAATTTAACAAATACTTATGGATGAATGTCAGAGCAGAGAGAAGCACTAGTCTGAATGATGGACAAGAGTGTAGGAATGGGTTGTAAGTTATGTATACTAATGAAGTGTATTTTCGGATGAGAGTGAGAGTGATATTTAAATTTTGGTTTGAAGCGTTTGGCACGCTATGTATGAGGTAGGTTTAGAAATTATAGCTAAAATGATAGGGTGTTTGGAGGTAAGAGAGGATGGGGTTCTATATTAGAGTGTATGGTATGAGCCTTGAACTACTGCGATGATCTAAGTATCTCTTTTGCGTCGTGAATGATAATAGTAGAATTAGGGGCACACTGTGGTTCCAATTTTTACTCCCAATAAAAGCATTAGCGCTTTTAGAATGCCTAACGCATATTAGGAATTGCTGTGGAACTAAAGTACAGTACTTCGCACATATGGAAAGAGAAGAAACTGTCAAAATTTACTTCGGCCTCTATATGGGAATTTGGTTTAACCTCCGGTCACTTTGAACCAAATTCCATGTAGGGTTTTAAGTGTGGAGTAAAGATCTGGTTGGAAGTGAGGTAATACAGAGTCTGGCATGAAGGCTGCCTGATTTCAAAGGTCAATAAAAAACAAACACATGAATATACAAGAAAAACCTTGGCATTTTTATGAATTACATTAAATGCCATTTATTTTGAGTTTCAGTTAGCAACCCACCATGGACTGGACTGGATAGAATCGTACATTTGTTGTTAAGGAGTTTGTTAAGAACAGTGAATTCGTCCTAACGACGAAACGTTCCTTCCGAAGACAGTTGGCACTTCACCGTCATAATGTTCGTCTAAAGTTGGAAACTCACCGACGAATTCTTTTTCCATCCAGGACAGGATCATGACAACGAAGCACTAACTGTCTTCGGAAGGAACGTTTTGTCGTTAGGACGAATTCACCGTTCTTAACAAACTCTTCAACAACAAATGCACGATTCTCTCCAGTCCAGTCCATGGTGGGTTGCTAACTGAAACTCAAAATAAATTGCATTTAATGTACCTCATAAAAATGCCAAGGTTTTTCTCGTATATTCATGTGTTTGTTTTTTATTAACCTTCGAAATCGGGCCAGCCTTTCTTCCACACCCTGTATGAAGAAGTAGTATAAAAATGTACTACGATAGAGAACTAATTATCGTGCTTAAGTGTTTGAAATAAATTACATACTGGTAAAAAAAGGTAAGAAAGAGGTAAGACTTGAAGAGTAGCTCGTCATTTTCGTTAATTAGCCATCAGAAAGTTTCTATTTCATTAGTCTGAATGATCAAAATTCATCGGCAAACAATTAGTTGTATCTACTAACTGTGCTATCTTTATTACTGATTTGTATTTAGATATACAAACTACACTATATTGCCTGAAAGGTTCTTTCCTATTATCAACAGCTAGTTTTTCTGCATTCATTAAATCGACAGTCATTTATTTATAGTCAACGATTTTTTCTGTATATTTTTTTACTAAAGGATTAGGTTAAGTTGAATTATTGAATTGTTCTTGTTTGTGAAATAAAAAATTTGTTTAAAATATTTTGTTTTAATAACCTTAAAGATCCTAAACCTTTATTGTACAAATTATGACTAAAAAATCCTTTAGTAAAAAAAGTAGACATAAAATTCCTTGGCTGTCGATATTAGAAAAAGTAAAAAATTTCTGTCGATAATAAGAAATTACCCTTGGCCTTATTGGCTTAGAGCCAAAACAACAAAATCTCATTATCGGTAGCCCCGATTGCACGCATCTCTTTAATATATTTTATTCTATTCATTTTAAGTTCGCATTGTGACATTTAGCAATCTACTTATACGAGTACATTTCAACCTTTCAGTAAATTTTTCTACCTCAATTAAGTTTTTCCTAATTATATTGGGGAAGAAACGTTTCAATGACTCTTGGCCTAGAGTTTTGGCAGATCCCGATTTTTGTGATTTTTATGCTTTATGGTTTTAAATTATAACGCCTCCCCCGCGAAATATAAATTAGAATGACTTCTAGGGTTCGTTCTCGCTAAATATCAACTTTAGGAGCGAATCCTGAGGGATTACTTTCCATTCTCTATCCGCCATTTATATTTAAATAGCTCTTGCTTCCCTGTTGTATAATTTAAAATTGAGCGAACGAAAAAAATTAACCGCACATTCTTAAACCAATAACCTTCTGTCACTGAAATGGTGTTTAGAATATCGAAGTCAAGGCAGATTGCCAAGAACATCCATGGTATAATGCAAGTCGGAACAGCGCCCCCAAATCAATCCACACAACAGACTGAAAAGATTGTTGAAAGTTGTGTTGCTTTTCAAAAATTTTGCTACATAAAAGCAAATCAAACTTGAAGGTTGTGGTGAATTCATTTCTAACAACGGGTCAAATAAACCTAAGACTGCGGACTGAGGCTTTAGAAGGTAAACGTAAACACTCTCTCGCTACCTTCTGCGAGGAAGCCTCCTTACCACAAACTGGGTTAGAATAAGCGAGAAACTACCGCTTCCCTATAGTAGGGTGGCTACTTCCTTTTAACCGAAAGGTGTGGGCACCAGATCTCTATTTGTAGGCCTTTAATACATCAATCTTAACTTGTTCCTGGATGTTCGAAATTCACCTTCATCCTAACTTCATTATTATGGTGGTAACAATGAGTTGATTGTACACATTTTAATCTTAATTCCCTTAGGTAATTATTATTTTACCTACTTATAAATGAAACTAATTCTCTTTCACATCAGATATTCCACTCTTCTTAATGATAAACTTCTTCATTTCAATGCAGCTGTGATTTATTATCAAATGCAACTTGTGAGGCCATAGTCTAAATCACAGTTAATAACGATAAGAATAGCCCTCATATGAATACCTTATCAAATACTTGGAAAAAGTATTATTATCGGTGTAAAGAAATGGACAAATTTTCTGTCTCAAATTTCCATTAGGCAATTCACTAAGCTGGTTAAGGCAGACATTGACAAGTGTTTCAGTCGACAATCTTATCTCACCCCTGAAGAATTTGCTCATTGATGCGGCACTGTTATCGCCAAATTTCTCCTAGGCATTCAAACCGCTAAACGGCCACCGCCCTCTCATCAGCCTTTAATTTTCGCTCTTAACTCTTCCTTGCCATATCATCCCATCTCAACTCCATTATTGATCCGAGAGTAGATTTTCCTCCTCGCGAGAATTGATTGGCAGACTGAAATCCTCGAAATGAAAGGGGCATTTGCCACCAAGCTATGCCCCTGACAGAAAACGAAAGGGTTAACGAAGGGAAACGTGCCGATTATCTCCCAGCAACGGGTCGTTAGTGACAAGGGCCAAACCTACGACTTAGTTGGCCTGAGGGCTTAATGATCAAGTTTATTCCCAACGTCGAGAAATAATTTCCTTTACTGCAACATCCATTTGTATATGAGAGTAGATTATATTAGTTAAAATAATTGAATCCACTCTGTGAATGGCGTCAACTGAGTGATTGTGATGGACAGTGTCCAAAACATTTCATAAAGTGTGTCGCCATAGAGTTATATTTAAACGAAGGCTCTGGGAGACATGCTTTGTGAGATGGGTGTTGCAGGGGTTAGCATCACAGGAGGGTTAGAGAGAGTTATTGGTTGCGCTTTTCATTTTGCCACTCTCCCTTACACTCCCTCATTTCTTTCTCTTTCTGTTCCTCTTGCTCACCTTAATGTAGTGACGCATTAACTTTTCGTTTGTTCTACCCCCGTTTGGGGATGGGAGTTCGCCCTCCTTTTCTCACTCAATCTCTTCACTGCTGCTCTGATTGTAGAGATGACACCAAACTATATTTTTACTGGCACAGGGTGGTTCAGAATAAAATATCAATACCTCTGACGTGGGAGATTGAAATATTGGTAAGTTTGAACCTTATAGACCGGATATTCGTTTCCAGGTAAGACGGTAAATAACAAGGTCTGCTGAACCAAAGTCGCATAGTCTCATTTATTTTGATTTATGACCTCGCGAGATTCAAAACTTTCAATAATTTCGTACTAAGCTTGAGAAGATATTTACAATTATATCATTCGAAAGGGAAGGTGAAACAACATAAGGGTTTCAAATTTCGTTAAAATGGGCCGAATAGTTAGGAACTTATTGCCAAATAAATCCCCGGCTAACTTTGGGAGGACCTTGGCAATTATATCTTTCAAATGACAAGATAAAACAGCATAAGGGTTTAAAATTTCGTTAGAATCGGCCGAAGAGTTATGCAGTTATTTCCAAATAATTCTCCGGATAACCTTGGGAGGAATTTGGTAATTATAATATTCGAAAGAAAATTTAAAACCATATAGGGGTTTCAAATTTCAGTAGATTCGGCTAAATATGTATTATTTTATTGCCCCCCAAAATAATTCGCAGGCTAACCTTGAGAGGATCTTGGCAATTATATCACTCGAAAGAGAATTTAAAACAACATAAGGGTTTGAAATTTCGTTAGAATCGGCCAAAGAGTTATGATGTTATTGCCAAATAATTCCCCGTCTAACTTTGAGAGGATTTTTGCAATTATGTCCTTCCAAAGAGAAGGCAAAACAGCATAGGAAGTTTTAAATTTAGTTAGAATCTGCCGAATAGTTACAATGTTATTCCCAAAACAAAACAATAAAGCAAAACGGGGACCGACCCATCGCCCGACATAGTTAGATCAAGAGTCGCACCCCACTAAAAATATAAGCCCCAAAAAATCAGTAAAGCTACTGAACTCGGATTTTTCGGAAATATCAAAGTTGCCTATTTTTTGGCTTCATAGATGATACATCCCGAAAAAACACGGTGCTTGAGTTAAGTTAGAACAAAATTCTTCAGATAATCATCGAATAGTGGTCATGATTATGATTTTGCGTGCTAATATTTTATAACCTACTTGAAAGAGTCATTCAACCTTTTACTACCGCTAATAACTCACGACTCAAAAGGAGTAAGCACTATGCGAGTCATATGCGGCGCTTGCCCTTATTACTTAACTAACCTATTCTAAAGCTTGCGACAAAATAACAATGTGTCACAAAATTTCACTATTTTCTTGTCCTCGAGTTAAAAGTGTTATTTTCCAATTGTTTGTGGCTCTATTAAATAAAAAAAGTCAATTTTAATCACTAAACTTTGCTTTTGTGGCTAGGAGATTGAATTTTTGAATTAGCCCATTTAGGGTAAATAACATTATTTTGATTCAAATAGTAAAAATATATAAAAGGTTTCGAGGATTTTTTTTATTTCAGATATGGTATAAACATGATATACTGTATTAAAGCTTTAGAAACAGTACTAAAGTAGTAATGGCTATTATTTCCTTTATATTTTACTTTTTGCGACCTGGACAGCAATGGCAGTTTTTTACATTCTACATAGATTCAGCACTAATTTGGTGAAAAATAAACTGTAAAGAATTCTAGAACCCTCGAGATTTTTTTATATGTTTGAATAACTTGTAGAACATTTTTGCATAGTAGATAACTGTATGAATACAAAGAATGTCTGCTCAACAGATCAGTTTAACTCTAGTCGACACAGTACAGACATCGTCACTCGTCATTGATAGAAGCATTCGTCACACATGGCATCAAGAGGTTGTGAGCATCCGACAGACGCATTGTACTATGTCGGCCGCGAATTTATTAAGCCGAGAGTGAAAAGTACTCTGTAGAGAGATCTGCTAAAATGTGTGAGGCCTACAAAGCATAATTCGGCATGCCATTCGGAGATAAAGACAAACGTTGGGTGCCTCATTTCACCTGCGAGCTCTGCAAAAAAACTCTAAAAGGTAATATATATAAAATTAATATGTTTTTTTTATTTGGATAGTGAATTTTTTTAACATTCCTAATAGCACTAAGTGAAAAGTATTTATATATTTATACTTATTATTAATTTTATTTTTTAACAGGATGGTACAGAGGAGAAAAGAGAGTTATGAATTTCGCAATCCCGCGAATTTGGAGAAAACCAACTGACCACTCACGCAATTGTTTCTTCTTCATAGTGATCTCTTCAGAACGTCAAGCAGGCAAAAATGCGCCTGTTATCAAGTATCCAGACCTTCAGTCATCTATTGTGCCAGTGCCACACAGTTCTCAGCTCTCCGACCCACTCCTCTAAAAAGAGAGCAGCAGTGTTTAGAACAGCAAAGCAGTTCAGAAGAGGGTGAAGTCATTGATCAAGATTGCAGAGGTGCAACTGAGGAGAAAAACCCATAGTACCCCAACGACCTTTGTCAGTGATCTTGGTCTCACAAAGTCTAATGCCGAGCTTTTAACTTCGAGACTCAAGCAGTGGGATTTGTTTGATAGCAGTGTTTTTCAAGCTTTTTACATGTCAGAATAAGCTTTGCTTTTGTCACAATGTGACCGGTTTGTTTGAGGCAATCGAAATCGCCTGTAACCCCAACGAGTGGCGCCTCTTCATTGAAAGCTCGTCCAGGAGACTCAAAGCAGTGCTACTTCATAAGTGGTACATGTATCCATCTCTTCCTCTTGCTTACTCTGTCCAGCTCAAAGAGGAACACAGCAGTTTCAAGATCTTGCTAGATGCATTGAAATATGAAGAATACTGTTGGGAGGTTATCAGAGACTTCAAAATGGTGGTCTTCTTGATCGGTCACCAAGGCGGCTTTACCAAGTTTTCTTGTTATCTTTGCCTTTAGGACAGCACGGACACCGTGGCACACTACCATTAGTGGGATTGGCCACAACGGACCGATTTTAGTGTTGGGAGAAACAACGCCAAATAGGAGCCTTTCTTGGACCCCCCAAAAGTACTGCCTTATCATCTGCACTTAAAATTGGTCTTTATGAAACAATTTGTCACAGCTCAGGATAAGGGGTCTGCAGCTTTCAATTATCTACATATAAGATTTCTTTCCTAAGCTATCTGCGGCAAAGGTAATGGAGTGCAAGTAGTTTCCCGAGAAGCTCAATAGGACGGAAAAGGCAGCGTGGGACATCTTTATCGCAGTGGATATAGGTTTCCTAGGTAATCACAAAGCCAAATACTATGTTGAGCTTGTTGAGAACTCAGTGGGAAACTGCGGGAAGATCGGTTGCTGTTGCACGAATCCCTGAAACTCCATGTTCTTAAAGCTTAACTTGATCAATTTAAGAAGACATGAGAGCGTACTCCGAGGAGCATGGCGAGCGCTTTCATTAGGTTCTACTGGACTTTGAACACCGCTATCAAGGATCGTATAATGAAAATCTGAAGGGAGACTATATTTGGCGACTGATTTATGAAAGTAATTTGTAGCATAAGCGTAAATCACGGAAACTACTCTTCTAATATTTTAATGGTCTTACCTATGTAATTCCTGGAAAAATAAATGCTATTTTTGTATCATGTAGTTTTGTTTATACTTTATGCAAATGAAAATTCAAATTCGTCACTTCCTTCCAGATGAAATAGGTAAATTTCATATAAATATCATTATCTTGGACACAAAAGCAAAGTTTGAAATATATAACAGCGTTTCTTCATGTATTCTAGACACGAGCAAATAGAAAATAACAGTTGCTACCCAGAGACAAAAATCTTACTACCGAGTACAGAGTTGTGGTGAAAACCGTCGTGTTTTGCAATGAATATGCAAAAATGGTATTTAAACAGATCAAATAAAGATAAAACTATCTTAAAAAGAAGAAATATTACTCTTCTTTAGTAGTTCAACTTTTAGATAGCTTATCCTCACTGGTGTTTAAGTGTCATGGGTTTCTCTTTTAAGTGAACTTATAATATTAATTATATTTATTTAACTTTAGAAAATTAAATCATATTGAAACTGACCAAGTACAGATTTGCTTGGAAATTAGGTTAACCAAAGCTAAATCAAGTAGAGGTAAGCAATTTCTAGAAGATGACGACTAACGGTTATAATCCATCTATAAAGTGACCGAGGAAAGATTTCCGTGTGAATTAGGAAAGAGTAAGCAAATCAGCCACAAAAGAGGGTTAAGGTTTTCTTTTCTGTTTAGGAATATCTCATCTTTGCTGAGTCATATTAAATATGGCATATCTTGGCTAACTAAATTTTTATATTGCTTATCTTTACTTATCCTAATTGAGATGGGTTTCTCTACTTGTTCCGCCTTTCCTTTCCCAAATTTTAAGGTACGAGGGGCGATAAACAAGTTTTGCAATTCGGATATAAGGAAACGAGATATGAGGAAAAGTGTATTATTATCTTTCAATATAACTACCGTCGACTTCAATGCACTTGCACCACTTGTTCCTGAGGCTTCGAATTCCCAACAACCAGAAATCTCCCGACTGCTGTTCAATTCACTCCTGGACGGCAAGCTGAACATCTTCATCGTCCCCAAACCGGCGTCCACGCAGTGCAGCCTTGAGCTGACGGAATAAAAAGTAGTCGCTAGGGGCCAGAGCTGGACTGTAGGGGGGAATGGTTGAGCTCCTCGAATCAGCACTCGCGCAGGGCAGCTTGTGCAACTCTTGCCTTGCGGACAGGGGCATTTATGTGGAGGAGCAGGACACCGCGTGTCAACTTGCCGCTCCGCTTCGGACGGATGCACTTCTTCAACCCAGCGAGTTCCTTGGCGTAATATTGGCCTGTGATGGTCTTTCCGCGAGGCGCATAGTCCACCATCAATACTCTCTCAGAATTCCAGAAGATGGTTGCCATGATATTCCCGGCTGAGGGTTGGGTCTGGAACTTTATGGGGGTCGGAGAGCCCCTGTGCTTCCAGGCCATGCTTTCGAGCTTAGTCTCGTGATCCCAGTGATGGACCCACGTTTCATCACCTGTCACTATGCGTGGCTCGAATCCCGCTGGGTCTTTGTTTTACAGGAGCAGCAGCTCCTCTGAACTTTGACGACGTTGAAGTCGATATTGGGGCGTGAGGTTTCGTGAGGTTTCTACGGACCCAACGGGCAGAGACCTTGGTCATGGCTAAATTGTCGTGGATGATGTTGATTACACTTCCAAGTAATATTCCAAGTTCTCGTTCAATTTCTTCGACCTTCACCCATCGATTTTCGAAGATTATCCTCTCCACACGGGCCACATGTCCTCGTTGGTCACTTCTGACGGGCGTCCTGGACGGGGGTCATCTTCAAGGGACTCACGAGCATGGCGGAACTCCCAATTCCAGCGAGCAATGATTGCATAGGAAGGAGCGGTGTCGGTGTACACTGCAACCATGCGTTCATGGATCTCTTTTGCATTCTTGCCTTCCTTGGTCAAAATTTGATCACTGTGCGGTGCTCAACCTTCTCTATTGTTGAAAGATTTGTGACTAATGATCTGCGATCAGCTACTGCTTCTTAAATAGACGAGGCAAGAGCGTGCGGCTGCAGGTCCTAACACCCCCATAAACAGCCATCTACCTTCCTCTGTTTTGCCCTACCGATTCGCAAAACTTATTGCCTGCCCCTCGTAAATCTTAACTTGATCAGTTTATAGATGGCTTATTGTCGACTAATTATTACTAAAGATGGCTTATCACTAATAATCATCACTAATATGGTTTTATCTTGACTTTTCATCATAAGAAGGCTTATCTTGACTAGACATCACTAAGCTGGCTTATCTTGTCTTGCCTTCACTAAGATGGCTTCTCTCGACAAAAAAACACTAAAGGAGCTTTCCTCAACTAGCCAACACTAAGATGGTTGATCTCGAATGATCATCACTGCGATGGCTTATCTCGACTATCTATCGCTAGGATGACCTATCTCGACTTGCCATCACTAAGATCGCTTATC
The DNA here is from genome assembly GCA_963969495.1 of Ceratothoa steindachneri. Lineage (NCBI taxonomy): Eukaryota > Metazoa > Arthropoda > Malacostraca > Isopoda > Cymothoidae > Ceratothoa > Ceratothoa steindachneri. Next base: position 87,999,180 of record OZ018325.1, on the reverse strand, counting down.
TTCTCTAGTCATCGCTAAGAGGGCTTATCTCGAATAATCATGACTAAGATGACTTATCTAGCCTAGCCATCAATAAGATGGCCTTTTACGACTAATTATTTATTAGTAAGATGGCTTATCTCGATTATCCATCACTAAGATGACTTATCAAAACCTGTCATCGATAAGATAGCTTATCTCGAATATTCCTCACTAAGATGGCTTATCTTAGCTAGGCATTCCTAAGATAGCTTATCACGAATAGATATCAGTAAGACGGCTTACCTCGACTAGCCATCCAAAGATGGCTTAATATGAATACATATTGCTATGATGACTTATCTCAACAGGCTAGGACTAAAATGGCTTACCTCGACTAGAAATCGCTATGAGACTTATCTAGAATAAACTTACTAAGATGGCTTACATCGACTAACCATCACTAAGATAGCCTACCACGACTAACTTTCATTAGTCATCGCTAAGGTGGCTAGTCTCGACGATTCATCATTAAGATGACTTATCTTTACTTATTCTAATAAAACTTTAAGTTAAATGAAGAAACTGTCGCCGATGAGAATGGGTCACAAGGAGACTAATAGATACGAGGTAAAGTCAAGGGGGATAAGCAAAAGGGCGACATCCGTTAGTATTTTCAATAAGCGAAGAAAATTAAATGCTATAAAAACGAAATAAAAAGAAGAAATGCAATCAAGAACCACTGAGAATGGTATGTTCTTTGGAGGTAGGGAAACGGACTTGGAAGTCAAAGTCAGGATGAACAACTTCATTCACCACAGCCAGAAAGCTAAACCACGAATTCAAGCAAAGGTGCATCTTTATTATTATTATTATTATTTAAAACTACGAAGCGTAGACCAACGAAGGCATTTTCTAACGAAAGTTGGTTAAAGAGGTTCATATGAAAAGGTATTAGAAATGGGAGAGAAGGGAGAAATTGGACGAGAAATCACGAGTAAGCACTCAAGATAAATCACCCGAGAGGGAACACTCGAAAGGGAAGTCACAAGTAATCACTCCGCAAGAATAGAACAGGATGGAACACTCGGGAGGGAGGAGTAACGAAGAAGCATTCAGGATATATCACCCAGGAAGGAACACTAGGGAGGGAGGAGTCAGAAGGAAGCACTCAGGATAAATATCCGTATAGGGAACAAAATGGAGAGAGGAGAGACGAGTAAGCTCTCAGGAAATATCACCCGGGAGGGAACGCTCGGGAGGGCGGAGTCACGAGGAAGCACTCAGGATAAATCACAAAGGAGGGAACACTCAGAAGGGAAGAGTCAGGAGGAAGCACTCCGTATAAATCACACACGATGGAACACTCGAGAGGGACAAGTCACGAGGAAGCAATCAGGATAAATCATCCAGGAGGGAATAATCAGAAGGGATGAGTTTCGAGGAAGCATTCACGATAAATCATCCATGATAGAGCACTCGGAATGGAGGAGTCACTTTGAAGCAATCCCGATCATCACCCAGGAGGAAACACTCAGGAGGGAGGAGTCACAAGGAAGAACTCAGGATAAATCACGTAGGATGGAACACTTGGGAGCAGGGAGTCATGAGGAAGCACTCAGTATAAAACACCCAGGATGAAACACTCAGGAGGGAAGAGATAAGAGGAAACACTGAAGAAAAATCACTCCAGAGAGAACACTCGAGAGTAAAGAGTTACGAGAAAGCACTACGTATAAATCAGCCAAGATGGAACACTTAGGGGTGATGAGACAGGAGGAAGCAATCAGAAAGAATCATCCAGGACGAAATAATCGGGAGGGAAGAGTTACGAGGTAGCACTCAGGATAAATCATCCAGGATGTACCACTCGGGAGGTAGAAATCACAAGGACGCAGTCAGGATAAATCACAAAAGAGTGAACACTCGATAGGAAGGAGTCACGAAGAAGCAGTCAGGATAAATCAGCCAGGAGGGAATACACGGGAGTGAAGAGTCACGAGGAAGGACTCAAAATAAATCACCCAGGAAGGAATACTCGGGAGAAATAAGTTACGAGGAAGCATTCCGGATAAATCATCCAGGAGGGAACACGCAGGAGTGAGGAGACACTAGGAAGCAATCAGGATAAATTACCCAGGAGGAACTACTCGGGAGGGATGAATTACGAGGAAGCATTCAGGATAAATCACCCAGGATGGAACACGCGGGAGTGAGGAGAAACTAGGAAGAAATCAGGATAAATCATCCAGGATCAAACACTCGGGAAGGAGGACTCACGAGGAAGAACTCAGGATAACCACTCGGGAGCGAAGAGTCAGCAGGAAGCACTCAGGATATATCACTAAGGAAGGAACACTCGGGAGGAATGAGTTACGATGGAACGGATTGAACATTCGGAAGGAATGGGTTAGGGAATTATACTCTGGATAAATCAACCAGGAGGGAACATTCAGTAGGGAAGAGTCTCGAAAAAGCACTCCTGATAAATCACTCAGGATGGCCTACCCGAGCGGAAGGAGTCACGAGGAAACACTCAGGATAAATCACCCAAGACGGAAAACCAGAGAGAGGCGAGTCACGAGAAAGCACTGAAGATAAATCGCAAAGGATGAAACACTCGGGAGGGAGGAGTTACGAGGAAGCACCCAGGATAAATCAACCAGGAGGAAACACTCGGGAAGGAAGAGTCACAATGAAGAATGTAAAATAAATCACCCAGGATTGAATACTGGGAGGAAGGAGTTAAGCGGAATTACTCTGGATAAATCTCCCTGGATGGAACAGCGGGGAGGACGGAGTCACGAGGAAGCATCCGAATGAATCACCCATGAGTAAAAACCAGGGAGGGAGGATTCACAAGGAAGCAGTGAGGATATATCATACAGGATGGAACTCTCGGGAGGGAGGAGTCACGAACAAGCATCTGGGATAACCACCAGGAGGAAGGATTCACGAAGAAGCAGTCAAAATAAATCACCCAGAAGGGAACAATCGGTAGGGAGGAGTCTTGAGGAAGCACTCCTGATAAATCACTCAGGATGGACCGGCCGAGCGGGAGGAGTCACGAGGAAACACTCAAGATAAATCAGCCAAGATGAAACTATCGCAAGGGAGGAGTCACGAGGAAGCACTACGAATAAATCACCAGGATGTAACACTTAAGAGGGAGGAGATACGAAGTATCACGCAGGATGAATCACCAAGGAGGAACTCCTCGGGAGGGATGAGTTACGAGGAAGAATTCAAGATAAATCACTCATGATGGAACACTCGCGAGAGAGATTGCACAAGCTAGCATCCAGGATAACCAGCCATTAGGGAGGAGTCACCAGGAAGCACTTAAAATAAATAAGCCAGGAGGTAACACTCCGGAACGGGGAGTTACTTGGAAGCACTCAGTATCAATCAACCAGGAGGGAAGAGTATGGAGGCATGAGTTACGAGGAAGCACTTCGGATTAATAAACCTGCAGGGAACACACGGGAGGAAGGAGTCACGAGAAAGCACTCAGGTAAAATTACCCAGCATATAACACTCAGGAGGAAGGAGGGACTAGCCAGCTCTCAGGATAAGCAACCAGGAGGGAACTTTCTTGACGTAGGAGTTAGGAGGAAGCACTCAAAATGAATCACTCATGAGGGAATACTCGGGAGGGATGAGTTAGGAGAAAGCACTCCGGATAAATCACCGTGGAGAAAACACTCGGAAATGATGAGATACGATGAAGCACTCATGATAAATCACTCGGGAAGGAAAACTCGGAAAGGAAGACTCACGAGGAAGCACTCAGGATAAATCACCTAGTAACGAACACTCAGGACGTAGGAGTCACGTGGAAGCACTCAATATAAATCACCAACGAGGGAATAATCAGGAGTGATGAGTAAGGAGGAAGCACTCCGGATAAATCACTCTGAAGGGAACACTCGGCTTGGAGGAGCATCAAGAAAGCACTCAGGTTAAATTAACCAGCATATAAAAATCGAGAGGGATGAGTAACGAGCTAGGACTCAGGATAAACACCCTAGAGGGAAGACTTGTGAGGTAGAAGTCACGAGGAAGGACTCCAAATAAATCACCCAGGAGGAAATACTCGGGAGGAATGAGTTAGGAGAAAGCACTCCGAAAAAATCACTCTAGAAAGAACACTCGAGAATGATGAGGTACAATGAAGCCCTCTTGATAAATCACTCGGGAAGGAACCCTCGGATTGGAAAACTCACGAGGAAGCACTCAGGAATATTCACTCAGAGGAACACTTGTTAGGGAGGAGTTACGATGAAGCACTAAGGATAAATCAACCAGGATTGAACACTCGTGAGGGATGAGTTACGAGGAAGCACTCCGAATAAATCACCCTGGGTGGAATACTCGAGAGTGTGAAGAGACGAAGAAACACTCAGGATGAATCACCCGGGAGCGATTAATCGGGAGGGATGAGTTACGAGAAAGCATTCAGGATAAATTACCCAGGATGTAACACTCGCGAGAGAGGAGGCACGAGCAAGCACTCATGATAACTGCCCATTAGGGAGGAGTCACGAGAAAGCACTCAAAATAAATCACCCAGGAGGAAACACTCCGGAGGGAGGAGTTACGTGGAAGCACTCACGATCAATTAACCAGGATGGAACACTCGGTAGGGATGAGTTACAAGGAAGCACTTCGGATTAATAAACCTGGAGGGAACATTCGGGAGGAAGGATTCACGAGGAAACACTCAATGTAAATCACCCAAGAGGAAATACTCGGGATGGATAAGTTAGGAAGAAGCACTCTTGATCAATCACTCCGGAAGAAACACTCGGAAGAGAATACTCACGAGGAAGCACTCAGGATAAATCACCCAGGAGTGAAGAATTGTTATGGATTATTTACGAGGAAGCAATAAGCATAAATGACTCGGGATGTACTACTCGAGGGGTAGGCGTCACGAGGAAGCACTCAGGATAAATCACTCAGGATGGAACAATCGGGATGAAGGAGTAACGAGGAAGCATTCAGGAGGGAGGAGTCACGAGGAAGAAATCAGGATAACCACCAAGGCGGGAAACCTGGAGAGGGAGGAGACACGCGGAAGCACTCAAAATTAATCACACAAGATTAAACACCAGGAAGGGAGGAGTCACGAGGAATCACTCAGGTTCAAACACAGCAGGGGGGAACATTCGGGAATGATGACTTACGAGGAAGCACCCCTGATAAACCACTCGGGAAGGAACACTCGGAAGGGAAGACTCACGATGAAGCACTCAGGATAAATTAACCAAGAGTGAAGCACTTAGGATAAATCCCTTACGATATACTACTCAAGAGGAAGGAGTCACTAAGAAGTACTCAGGATAAATCACCCAGGATGGAACACTCGGGAGTGAGGTGTCACGAGGAAGCACTCGGGAGTGAGGAGTCACAAGAAATCAGGATAGCCACCAAGGAGGGAAAACTAGGGAGGAAGGAGTCACGAGGAAGCACTCAATATAAATCACCCAGCAGGAAATACTCGGGGGGGGGGGGGTGTGAGTGAGGAGGCAGCACTCCTGATAAATTACCCTGGAGAAAACACTCGGCTGAAAGGATTCACGAGAAATCACTCAATACAACTCCCCAAGGATGGAACACTCGGCAGGGATGAGTCACGAGGAAGCACTCAGGATAACCACCCAGGAGGGCACACTCGTGAGGGAGGAGTTAAGAGAAAGCATCCAAAATATATCACCAAGAAGGGATTACTCATTAAGGATTAGTTATGAGGAAGTACTAAGGATAAATCACCCCGGAGGGATGAGTTACGAGGAAGCCCTCCGGATAAATCACCCAGGAGGGAACTTTCGGAAGGAAAAGTCACTAGAAAGCACTTAGGATAAATCACCCAGGAGTGAACAGTTGTGAGGAGGAGACAAGAGGAAGCAGTCAGGATAACCAACCAGCAGGGAACACTCGGGAAGGAAGAGTTACGAGAAAGCACTCAAAATAAATCACCAAGTAGGAAGGAGTTACGAGGAAGCACTCTGAATAAATCACCCTGGATAGAACCTTTGGGAGGGAGGAATCTCGAGCAAACATCCAGGATAACCACCCAGGAGGGAGGACTCACGAGCAAGTAGTCAAAGTAAATCAACCAGGAGAAAACTCTCCGGAGGGAGCAATTGCGAGGAAGCACTGACGATAAATCACCTACGATGGAACACTCGGGAGTCGAAAGTTAAGAAGAAGCACTCAGGATAAAACAACCAGGAGGGAACACTCGGGAGGGATGAGTTTCGAGGAAGCACTCGGAATAAATCACCCAGGATCGAACACTCGGGAGGGAGGAGACACGAAGAAACACTCAAGATGAATCACCAAGGAGAAACTACTCGGAATGGATGAGTTACGAGGAAGGATTCAGGATAACCACCCAGGATGGAACACTCGCGAGAGAGGAGGCATGAGCAAGCATCCAAGATAACCGCCCAGTCGAGAGGATTCCTGAAGAAGCACTTAAAACAAATCAGCCAGGAGGTAACACTACGGTGCGAGGAATTATGTGGAAGCTCTCACTATTAATCACCCGGGAGGTCACACTCGGGGGGAGGATGAGTTACGAGGAATCAATTCGGATTAATCAACCTCGAGGGAACACTTGGGAGGGAGGAGTCACGAGAAAGCACACAGGATAAATCACCCAGGAGTGAACACTAGGTAGAGAGCACTCAGGATCGCTTTCTCAAATAGAAGCACGTAAGATAAAACACTCAGGAGGAACCAATATGGTTAAACTACTAAAGAGATGGTATTCACTAAGGAGCATCAGTTGGGGGGGGGGGAATTCAGAAGTTACACTTACAAAGGGGCCTTAAGGAGGTTGATTTCAGGAAGGTAAATTCAGAAGAGGGAATCTATTAGTGAGCATTCAAAAGGGATCATTCAGGAGGGAAATTTCAGGATGGAGAATTCACGATGAATAATTCAAAAAGTTGAATTCAGGAGCGATAAATCAGCAGGGATAAATTAGTATGAAAATTTCTGAAGTGTTAAGAGTACAGGGAAAATGCAGGAGGCAGCATTTAAAGCGTGAATTCAGAAAAGAAAGTTTAATGTAGAACAATCTGAAGGGAGCATTCAGGAGGAATACTTCAGGAAGGTGAATTTAGACGGGATAAATCAAGATAGAGCATTTTCGAAGGACTAATTAATGAAGGAGACATCCGTAGGTTGAATTAATCATGGAGAATTCAGGAGGCAGCATTTTGACGAGAGTAGTGAAGATGGAGCATTCAAGAGGAAAAATTCATGAAGGTGAACTCCGTCGGAGAAATTAAGATGGTGAATTCAGAAAGAAGAATCCAGGAGGGAGCATTCGGACGGGAAAATTCAAGTTGGAGAAATCAGTGAAAAGAATAAAGGAACGTGAATTCACTAAATAGAATTCAGGAGGCAAGATTCATTAGGTATCATGCTTGAAGGAGAATTAGAATTGTGCATTCAAAATGTAGGCTTCAGGGAGAATAATTCAGTAGGGATAAATCAAGAGATAAAATTTCAGAAGGGGCACTACAGAGAGAGCATTTTAGATGCGATCATTTATGATGAAGCATTAAGTAGGAGTAATACAAGAGGGTAAATTCAGGAGAGAGAATTGAGGAGAAATCATTTTAGAATGGATGATTCATGAGGGAGAATTCAGGAAGGAGAATTCAAGAAGGAACATTTAGAAGGGAGTAGTGAGGAGTGAGAATTCAATACCAAATAATTCATGAGGTGAATTCAAAAGAGAAAATTCAGGAAGTAGTATTTAAAAGGAAGCATTCAGGAGGGAAAATTCAAGATGGTGAATTCATAAAAGAGAATTCAGAAGTGATCATTCATGATGAAGAATTATTGGGAGGCATACAAAATGGAGGCTTCAGGAGGAAGAATTCAGTTGAGAGCACTCAAGAGAGAGAATTCCGAAGGGAGAATTCAGGGAAGCGTAATCAGGAGGAAGAATTCAGGACGGAACAAAGAACCCCATGAGTACATTTTCACGTCTCAGGTGAATTCAGAAGGGAAAGTTTACGAGGTAACATTCAGAAGAGACAGTTCAGGACGAAAAAAAACAGGAGGGATAATTCAGGAAGGTGAATTGAGAAGGGAGAATTCAGGAGTGAGCCTTTAAGAGCGAGATTTCGGGATCAAAATTTTTAAAAGGTAAATTCAGAAGGGAGAGTTCTGGCAAAGGAAATCAGTAGGTAGACTTATGATGGTAAATTAAGAAATGAGAATTTGAGAGAGAGAAATCAGAAGGAAGAATCCAGGAGGCAGATGGATAATAAGGAGATAGAATTCAGTCGGACGAATTAAGGAACGTGAATTCAGAGGTGGAGCGGGGGAGAATTCAGAAGTGATCCTTGGGAGAGAGCACTCGGGAGAGAGAATTCAGGAAAGAGAATTCAGGAGAAAGAATTCTGGATGGTTATTTGTAAAGGAAGAATTAAGGAGAGAACATTATAGAAAGGATCTTTATGAGGGAGAAACCAGGACGAATAATACATGAGTGTAAATTTAGGAGTGAGAATTTAGGAGAGATCATTTAGAAGGAGAACTCGGGATGGTGAATTCAGAAGGGAGAATTGAGGAGGGACCATTCGGGAGGCAGATTTCTTGAAGCTCAATTCAGAAAAGAGATTTCATGAGGGTTTATTCTTAAGAAAGCATTCCATTCAGAGATAGATTTCAGGAGTGAGAAATCACGATGGTGAATACAGCAAGGTGAATTCAGGAGTAAATATTCAGTATGGAGCATTCATGAGGGAGAATTAGGAAGGGGCTTTCAAAATGGAGGCTTCATGAGAAGGAATTCAGCTTGGAGCAGTCATGAGAGAGAATTCAGAAGAGAGAATTTAGGAGGGACCAGTCAGGTGGGAACACACAAGAGGTAGAATTCAGGAGGGAACAGGGATCTTCATGAATACAATTTCACTTCTCAGTTTCGAGGTCAAACAGAAATAGCTTTAAGCGAGACAAGGGTTCGCGCTTGCATCGTTGTGACCTTGTCAAAACTTTTCTTACTTGGCAAAGGGGCAAAGTTGCGCATCTCTGCAGTGTATGGTCTTTGCTTGTCTACATACGTACATACAGAGACACATACATACAAACTTAGTCACATAATGAGTAGTAGAATTAACATGAATGTCTCATGGACACATTGCCTTCCCTCGTTTTTATACTTTTCGTGATTATAGACGGAGATTGACCTAAGAGAACTCTTCTTAATGATTTGCGTGCCCCCATGCTACATCAGACTTATTTTGTTGTTAAGATATCGTCTCTTTTAGGTCAGATTAACTTTAAGTATCAATCTATTGTTCCTTCTTGAGCATCTACAAAAGAATTTACGTGTATTCAAAAATAAATTCCACAACTCTTCTCCTTTTGCCTCTATTCACTCTTTTCTTTTGATTACTGAAAGGTTGATAAGAAAAGGTGATAACAAAATAATTAAGGTGTGGCGATAAGGAAGTTTTATTCTTACAGAAGAATCGATTAACACCAAACAAATCATTTTTATCTGTTGATTGATTAAAAATATAGGAAAAATCAAAGAAGGAATTTTTTCCCCAAAAATTAGGAATTGTACAGATTCCCCCTTCCCCCCGCCATCTGCAGCTGGTTTCAAGTGCAAATAGAGAAATGAAGTTGACTATGTTTTAGAGAAGAATGGATGCTGATGAACTGACTAAATTATATAGGTTTATATCAGTAATCTTTAAATTGAATCAAAACATGAAGATATATGGTTAAAATGCATTAAATTTCGTTTGTCAAGGGCGATATATTATCAAGTAGTGACAGTATTTATTAATTTAAACGAAGTTCAAAATATTTTACACTCAAAATTGGTAGGATTAGTTTAAAAAAAGCGTGCAACGACGTGCCATTGTTAAATGTGGCCTTCAGCCTCATTCTCGATTTTATGCTTCTCGAATTTAGTCTTGTTTTGTTCATTCATACACGAAAGTCTTATATAATCTTGGCAGATATTTTTATAAGTATCGTTTTCAAATTTCTTTAAAGTTGCCGTCTGATCTACTAGTGGTTCTTTTTTATATTCAAACTACTCACAAATTATCTCATCAGTATAATCATTCCTGTTAAATTGGTGGTGAAAGGATGAAAACAAAACAATAGCGCATATTTGGTGGTCCAACATGCACTCTAATGTGTACATCACTAATTTCCACTGATCACACAGTACATATATATAATCTTTCTTCCCTTTCAGTACAAACAGCACCTGAAAGTCCTTTTATGTTACTAGTTCGCCCTACCATTTCCATGACTTTAAGTATGCTTATTTGCCTAATGTTGTCCAAACATGGATGAGTTTGATGATTATCGCCTTTGGTGAGATCATTAATGACTGCGGAGTTCGCCAAGGTTGGCACAGCCTCTTCCACAGACATCGCAGATACGGGGTCTTTGTATTTGTTGGTGTCATCTTGCACGGCGGGATATGGCAGCATTTTTGTAATTTGTGCTGAAGTAGTTGGCTCCATCGTGTACTAGGGCACGCCGGGGTTCATATTGAACTTTTTGAGGGAGGACTTTAGGTGATACCTAAGCCTCATTTTTGTCCTCTCACAGATCGTCGCTCCACAAAAAGTTCTGAGTACAGGGTGATCCGCAGTAATCGATGTTCAGACTGGCGAATGATGTGGTCAGTGTAGCGAAGCTGTTTTAGTCTGAGGATTTCTTCCAGTGAGGATATATGCATGCGTCCGCTAATGTTGATATGTGGCACTTTGCCCTACCAATGAATTCCTAGAATGCGTCTCAGGCAGTTTATATAAAAGCTCTCTAGCTTCTTGATCTGATGTTTATATGGTGCCCAAGATTCGCAACCATAGAGCAAGATGAAGAGTCAGATAGCCAGATATACTGAACGCTTCGTAGCCAGAGTCAGGTTGTGGCTATTAAAGACTCGTCTTTAAAGTTTTCCAAAAGTGGCTGAGGCAAGGGCAATTCGTCTAGTGATTTCGTCATCCAGGGAGCAGTCAGTTGACAGGATGGATCCAAGGTATGTGAAGTGTTAGACTTTCTTCAATTGGTCCTCTCCTATAGTAATCTGTGGGTTGGCTATCTGTCCCACACCTTGGCCTGTGCCTGAAATAACACTTCTGTTTTTTCAGTGTTAACCGTTAGTCCCATTCGTGTATATGCTTCACATACACAATTAAGGATGGTTTGGAGCCCATGTTCTGTATGGCTAACAAAGCCAGCATCGGCATATTAAAGCTCTATGATTTGGGGGGTGTTAATTAGTGTTTTTGCACGAAGGTGGACGGGGTTAAATAAATTTACATATAACCTGTAGTTCAGAGTGACTCCAACTTCGTATTCAATGATGTTATTGTAGACGAGTTGGGTTACAACAGCTATGGACAGGCTGAATATTACAGGGGTAAGAACGCAACCCTGTTTAACCCCAAACACTCACTTCTGAAGGGGCAGATATTTTAATCCCTGCTACAACAACAGCGTTCATCCCGTTGTGTGGTGCAGCAAGTACTTTAATATAATTTGGTGGGTAGCCAAATTTTGCAAGTAATTGCCATAGTAATTTGCGGTTTAGCGGTTTATAGTATCAAAAGCTTTCGTCAGGTCCACGAAAGTAATATCCAGGTTTTGTTGTTGCTCCCTTCATTTTACTTGCAATTTTCGGCAATGGTTGACCTTTCTTTTTAAAAACCACACTGTGATTTCAGGAGGATCTTTTCTGCAACGTGGGTAAGTAGTCGTGTCAGCAAGATGCGGGCTCGAGTTTTCCCAGCATTGGAGAGGAGTATGATGCTACGGCTATTGCTACATATAGTTTTTTCTCGTCTTTTTTTATGGATGATAACAATTTTGCCATCTTTAACGTCTTGCGATACGCTGCCAGTTTCCCAGCAGACTTTGAAGAGTTTGGGTAAATGGTTAGTGATGTTGTGGCCACCATACTTAAGTAGGTAAGAAGGAATATCGTCTGGTCCTGCAGTGTTGGAGTTGAGTCCAGTTCTATAATTTATGGAAGTTGAAGGATCTCGTTTAGGATGTACAGGTCCACTTGGTTTTCTCGATTTAGCAGCTCCTTAAAATGTTCGGCCCATCGATCTAATATCTTTTCGTGCTCAGTTATAAGGATATTCCTGTCAGCGGTACGTACGAGGGTGAGTGTGGTGATAGTTGATCCGTAGGCTGTTTTAAGCGAGGAATAAAAGGTGTCTTTGCATTTCCGAAGATAGTTTAGCCCACCAAAAGTTTTCCATATTCTTTAAAGCATTCTGGACATTGGTGCGCAGTGAAGAGTTGTGGTTCTTGTTTCTTGGCGATGGGTTTCGTAGATACTGGTCATGGGCAGCATTCTTATCATTTTTATCAAACCACTCACGATTCTTACGTCTGGTTGTGCCTAAAATTTCTTGAGTAATGTCATGAATAGTAGTGCAGGACCTGTTTCATATTGTGCTGAGAGAATCTGTTGGTGCATTTGGGTCTGGGTGTGTTGCAACACCTGTTAGTTGAGCGAGGGAAAACAGGACGGCTGTTTTGATTTCAGGGTCGTTGAGTGCTGTCAGATTTATTCTAGGCTTTGGAGCAATTTTATTGACTAGTGGTCTTATTCTTATATTTAGCTTAGTTTTCACCCATCTGTGATCAGTGAAGGCTTCAGCTTCTCTCATTACACGTGTGATTTGAACTTCCCTCAGGTCTCGCCTTCGGACTATGATGTAATCCAATAGATGCCAGTGGTGAAACCTGAGGTGCATCCATGTGTTTTTACCTTTGTTTGGGAGCTGGAACATGGTGTTGATAATTGATAAGGAATGTTCTGAGCAAGTCTGAGGAGTTTGAGACCATGTGCATTGCATTGCCTCACTCCGTGACGACCAAGAACGCCTCTCCAAAGATGGTTCTTCTTTACTACTCTGGCGTTTATGTCTTCTAGAAGAATAATCTTGTTACTTTCAGGTATACATTGTAAGGTATCCTGAAGGCAGAAGTATGAGAGGTCTTTTGGTTAATTGTCTGAGGGGAGTGTTGGCAAATAGACGCTGAGTAGGGTGGTGAACTGTGACCTAGCTAAAGGTATCCGTCATACTAAGATTCTTTCACTCCATTCTGTGGGCGTGGTTGGTATTAAGTTCAGGAGAAATGAGCGGACCGCAAAGCCGACTCTATGTAGTCGTTGTTGGTCAGAAGGCAGTCCTTTCCAAAAGAAGATATAGCCGTCTCCTGCCTCCGTAAGTGAACCGGCTTCTGCAAGTCTAGTCTCACTTATGGAAGCAATGTCTATATCATAGTGTTTAAGTTCTGCTGCTATGAGCGCAGTTCTTCTTTTTGGTAGGTTTAGGGTGGTACCCTGCAATGTTCTGACATTCCAAGTAGCGACGGCTAGGTATCTCTTCTTTTTGTTGATGCGACCGCAATCATGGGAGGCCCTTGCAGCTGCGGTAGTCTGACACAGGCTTGGGAATGGATCGGCGATGTCTAGATCGCCTTTTATTAACCCTTCCTCGATAGAGGTAGGCAGTGCTGTCCCTAAAACAGGGCTGCCAAGTTGCTCAGACAGACACCGAAAGAGGGTTGCGTTCCAATACTTCAGCCACTACAAAGATCATGTATTCTGAGGCGCCTGTCGTGCGGCCTGCCAACTAGAGGCTTCCATCAGGTCCAAGGCCTGCCCCCGTCACTGACAAAGCCATCGCTTCAGGTCTTTTGGTCTTATACCTAAATTATATGGAAAAGGTATTTCAAGAATGTGTGGATTAATGAGCAATGCATTGAGTGATAGCTTGCACGATGATGTTTAAGGTGGAAAGTAGGTGTGCATTCTTCATTCCACCATCTTCACTTTCCCCTGTGGCAAGGAAATGATCCAGGACGACTTAAGCAGGTTTAAGTTGCAGTGCTATGTCGGAAAAGTCCCTCCTTGGACTATCGCCTAATGCACGAGCACCGTGCAGATTTGATCTCCCGGTTTACTCTTGAAGCCTTGGCCCTTCCAAGGGCTCCCACAAGGCAGTGGGGTTTGCCGGGTTATACCGCCCGGCACTCGGTCGTTAGACGTATCTTCAGTTAAAAGGCAGGGGGACAATGAGTAGGTAGTACTCCAACAGTTGAGAGGCAGAGGCTAAGTAACCTTATCTTTTATGACTTAAGATTAAGACTTAAGGCTATGACTTAAGGTTATATATTGTGCATGCACTCCCAAACATACCACTTTAAGTATAATTAACCACCAAATCCACGAATCCTCAATTATATTTACTACTACATACTACGGATCACTCAGTACATATATCTTATCACTCTTCCATTAAAAGGGTAACAAGACATGAAAATCTTCTCATATTAGTACTTCATATGGTTTTAAGTACAATTAAACTCCAGATCCAAAATTTTTAGGTTAGTCGTGGTATGAACCAGTAAAGCGCTTACTTAATTTCCGTGTTCGTTAGAGAAGGGCTTTGTCCTAATCGAGAAATAACTCACATTTTAGTTTGTATTATAAATCCTATTAATTGTTTATTAAGATATTTCAGTATGAAAATCTTAAATTTAGTGTGAAACTGAATTTAAGTGAAGAAGGTCGTCCAATATTCATTTAAAAATAAATATTAAAATATAATCAAATCTAGGTGAGAGAAAGAACCACAATAAGCGTTTTCGTGTTTGTGAAAGTGAGAACTTCTTTCATATTTGTGAAAAATACCTGAATATCTTACTCACAGGGTGACCATAGATAAATATTTACATAAGGCAACATCTATTTTAGAGACGTCTGAAACTTTAGGTAATAATAGAAAAATTGCATTCCCCCCTCAGGTGCAGGTAAGTGCAGTGGGTGGGTTTGTTTAGGAATTCATTTTCCCGTGTCTTTTAGCGTTGCCCTTTAACGTTCGTTGTTGTTTTTACAATATTTTTATTTGAGGATTTTTTGTTTCGATCACACTTTTCATTTGATTTATTATGTGTTTTGGTGAGCTTTATAGAGCCTTTGCTTAAAGACATTTTTGTCCAGAGTTTTTAGTCGCGGGTAACTGAACATACATCTCACTATGTTGGTCAGTCGGTTAGTCGGACCCGTTTTGATTTATTTGTTTTGGTAAGAACATTATAACTATTCAGCCGATTCTAACGAAATTTGAAACCTTTTTTGTTGTTTTACATTCTCTTAATGATATAATTGCTAGGGTCCTCCCAAGTTTAGCCAGAGAATTATATTGTATTTGCAATAAATCATAAGTATTTAGCCCATTCTCGCGAAATTTGAAACCTTTATGTTGTTTTACATTGTCTTTAGAAAGATATAATTGCCGAGGTCCTCTTAAGGTTAACCCAAAATTAGTTGGTTTTGGCACTAACATCAATCATAACTATTTGGACGATTCTAACGAAATTTGAAACCAATTTGTTGTTTTACATTATCTTTCGAATGATATAATTGCCAAGGTATTAACAAGGTTAGCCAGGGAATTATATTGTTTGGCCAATAACATCATAACTATCGGATTGATTCTAAAAAAAAATTGAAACCCTTATGTTGTTTTACATTTTCTTTTGAATGATATAATTGTCAAGCTTACCCCAAGGATAGCCCGGGAATTACTTTGTTTTGGCTATAATATCATAACTATTCGGCCCGTTTGACGAAATTTGAAACTCTTATATTGTTTTACATTCTCTTTCAAATGAAATAATTGTCAAAGTTCTCCCAAGGTTAGTCAGGGTATCTTGGGGCAATAACATCATAACTATTTGGCCAATTCTAACAAATTTGAAACCCTTACATTGTTTTACATTCCTTTTTGAATGATATAATTACCAAGGTTCTCTCAAGGTTAGCCAGGGAATTATTTTTGGTTGGCAATTACATCCTAACTAGTCAGGAGATTCTAACGAAATTTGAAACTTCTATTTTCTTTAGACGTTGGTAAGGTCATAAATCAGAATAACAGAGAGCACGCGACCTCTGGTGAGAAGACCTTGTTTAGAATTCTATCTGCTCTTAACAATAATATTTCATTTGAGATTGAAGAAAAGTTAAACATACGTCAGACCTATATGGGAGGAGTGACTGAGCCACCTTTTCGCTAGAATCAACACTATCTACGAGAGAGATAAGTGAAAGAGGCGATTTTCACATAAAATTCAATAACAAAGAAGACCAATGCTTAGGCTTCCAAAATAGGACAAACGACCGATTCTGAACCTAACCTCTGTTTTGAACTAAACTATTGATTTTGAAATTATTAAAGAGCGACTACAAAATTCTACTTATTTTTTACCTAAAGCTACATACACCGAACTGACAAACACCTAAAAATGACATTCATTAACAAAACACTTCAACCCCCGAACCGACACAACATTTAAAAATATAATAATTAACTCCAAACTTTTTATTACTTACATAATACTCATACCATCGCACTGTCAATAATACATGCAAACATAACTCGTCAATTGAAAAATGGAAAATAAATATAACTCTCTATAAACCAACAACATAATTAAAAGCACCAAACTCTCAAACAAAACAACCAAAGAAGTAACATAATTCATCATATTAGTCTGATCTCCAGACACCTTGATTTTCTATGCATCCCATCTTACTTTCTTTAATTTATCTGTATTTTAAATACTGTCTCTTATTGTCTCATCTTTTATACACTCTATACACATCACTCTTCACCCACTCTTTCTTTATCTTTGAAATTACATGTTTCTTCCTGATTTAAAAACTATTATTTGTATTAATTCCAATGTACAACAAATTTCAGTGCCAAGAAAAAACATAGATCTCATGTGCAATCTATTATGAAGTTAAGTGTGCTGAATGCGAATTTGTAAACAAATATCTCCCATCGCGTAACATTTTCTTGTAGATTGAGTATTTAATAATTCTGCAATTGATTCCGACTTCCGCGATACCATGAATGTATTTCACTCCGAAAGTCAAATTAAATGTGTCCATTGCAATTAATTAAGGAATATATAATGAATTAGTATGTTTGTTAGCATTATATAATATATTAGCCTACATTTTCGTATTTACATCTTCGTTTGTCGGACGTCTCAGGTGTGTCACGCTTCAGGTTCCAGCATAATTCGACCAGCATAGCCGGGCTCCATTCTCCCAAAAACCGGTTTTCCATTGACTCTATATTTTGATGGAACCTCTCTCCATGTTCATCACTCACAAAGTGTATATATCTCCAGTGACATATTGCATCTGAGATGTTGGTAGCTCTTGATTAGGTTGTCAACTTAATGCTCTCGCTGAGCCCTTTGTGCTTTCCCAGAAGTCATTTGCATACATCTTTGAATGCATGCCAAGCCGCTAGCTCAATTTCATCCATTGTCGCCTTGAAGTACTCATCAGCAATAAGTTGACGAATCTGAGGGCCTACGAATATGTTGCAGTGCTTTGGTAAATTGTTTCATTAAGTCTAGTTATATATGCAGTGATGACAAAATGATTTTCTCCTTCTTAACTCGTGGCTCATGAATTACATTATTGCATCCAGGCTTCATAGTTTCCCGAGGTAACCATTCTGACCGTACATAATGTTCTGATCCAGACTTACTGTCCCATTACAAAGGAAGCACATAAACTTGGTGTATCTAGTTTGTAGGCTAGTAACACTCCGATGCCGTGGTAAATTTCTTTTCGATGATTGGTGTGGTGGGATGCGACATGCCACACCAAAAATAAACATATAATATTTACACTAAACCTCAAATCTTTATTTTTAATCCTTTCAACAAAGTCAAATCCTTTTAATTATTTTGAATAAAAAAATCTAAGCATCGTTAATTTTGTAAAAACATTCATTGCATAAAAAATTAGAGTGCTCCAAGCAAATAGCTTTGGCACATAGAACAATACTAGTGTTTTTAAACTGCATTGAATACTAAAAATTATAAATCTACGTATGTAAGTTAATTTATTTGGACATATAAAGTGATATTACCGCATTACGTCGAAAATTCCCATGTTCCCACTGAGTCTGTTTGAAAGCCATGAAGGGATTTTATTCTTGATAATGTTATGCTTAGTCTTAAGTTTTAAGTTCCTGCCCTAAAAGTCACTGACTTATTTTGGGCCTATAACTAATCTTTGTATGTATATACATATATACGAGTATGTATAAGGACTTATGGTAACTTGTCATTAAGATTTAAAATGTAATATGTTTATACTATACATTTGATTAATATGGAATGAATAAATAAATAAATAAATAAATAAATAAATAAATCTTTAGATCGAGCATTTGACATTAGACCCTGTTTTTCTTTGCTTCGAGTCTTTTTCGCCCTCTACAAATTGATAAATTTTCCTTTCCAAAGCCGTTGCAAGATGAGGACTTTATTTTCTTCAGTCGTTCATCAACTAGGTTCAGTCCTAAAGTTTTTGAAATCTTTATTCTTTTAGCTCCAGTGTTCTTTAAATTAATAAAGTAAATTATATATAAATTGATGCCACCAATATTCAATATGGCATAAAATAAGGTGGGTGTCTATCTTCTAGTTTTTATTGTGACATTATTTATGGCACATAACTGGTCAGATGTATCTATTCCGCCTTTTATTTTATTATAAAATGATATGTGATTTATGGCTTTCTATCTTCTTTGGCTTCTTCGTCTAGTGTATTGCTATGATGCATTGAGCTAAGAAGCAATACGACCTTATTCTTCTTTGGAAAATGGGAAGTCAAAGTAATATTTTTTTAAAATCTAAACAAGTTTGCTTTTGGAACCTGTCCTCTCATCATCAAAAATTGAGGGGGAATTTCCTTTTTATTTTTTCAAATTGCCAGCTATAGTTAGTTTATAATCTTTTAAAAGGTCAATAGCAAGTAGGTAGCTAGTAAACTAATTGTTAAAGGTAAAATTTGTTGAAATTCCTCGAATATAATTGATCATCTATTTCACCAAAACTGTTGGAGAAATATCTACTGCAAATAGACCATCAGGCTGGTTACTTAAATAAACTTCTAAGTTTAAAATGTAAAAATTTTCAAGTCAGCTAATCCCCAAATTTTGATACCATATTTAGCTAGCTTTTCAGGCCTATATTGCCGAAATGGGCGTCTTTCTCTAAATGCAACAAGCATCTCATCAAGTGTAGTAAATTCAGATAATTCATAAATTGAATTACAATTTTTTACAAATGTCTCGAAAATATTTCTAAAAGCAGTAAACTAATCCTTTGCCTTTCTTCCACCACGAGTATTTCTATTGTCAAATGTTAGGCATGTAATAAAAAATCGAAAGCGCTTTAGAGACATAGTGGATGGAAAATTTCAATTCATCTGCCATTAGTTGCTCAGAACGCTTCTGCCTACTTGATCGATAACTACCTAATAAGTAAAGCAATCCTATGGCAGCTTTTATTTCAATCAAATTAGTGGGTTGTACATGTAAATTCTTTTTATAATTAGGTTGTTTAGTCATAATCTAACTATTTGTTTATTTTGTAATTTCATTTAAAATACATTTAGTTAGAAAATTTAACCAAATTTTATGAATATCAGAATAATTCTTTATTTCCCCTATTGGACCAGGTGAAATGTTGCAAATGTTGTGAGAAGCTGTACGCTTTTGAATTCGAGGTGGTTTAACATCCCTTCCTATGAGAATATTTGCTTTCTGTATTTCTCTTTCAACAGCTTCTCTTTCTAATAGCTTCACTTTTCTGTTCATATGTCATTCTAAAAAATCCTATAAAAAAATATGAATTTTAAAAAATATAAATCGTTACTATCTATAGATGTAACTACAAATATAAAATATACATATAGTATATAAAAAAATACAAATAATAATTACAAAATTTGAAAATGCAACCAAAAAGTTTTAGAAAAAAAGACAAAATAAAAAAATTAGAGTTTAAAAATATTCGTAATGTCTATATATGTGTAAAATCGGGTAATATTTAAGTTTTCTTAACTGTAAATGATCCTTTTATAAACAAATTTTCATTTTTGACATATATTGTAAAAGGTCTATAAATGTTATACTAAAATGACTACATTAAATAGCATAGATAGAAATTTTGAAATACTCACTTAACTAGTGTGGTGGGGTATGAGGGAACCCCACAGACAAAATAGCACACGTCACGCTTCAGAGGTGAAGCATAAACTAAATTTAATTAAGAGATGTTTCAGAGTAGGAAAACTTAAAAAGCTACACAAAGAGTGGCATCATAATTTAGCTCTTGGCGTAAGATAATTAATAAAAAGTACCAATTGTGGTTTCGTACACCCTACTATTCCATTATATGGTTAAGTAGGGCTACTACTTTCAAGTCCGCACAAATTGGCCATTCATGCTCATTGTAACTTGAGTGGTCTAAAATAAAAGCAAGGAGTTCTCATATATCTCTCGTAAAATGAATGAGTGAGCAATTGGAACTGAAGACATGGTGTTCCCAATGTGCAACAGAACAACTTTTATGCTGTAAAGGGATGCATTTATAAATAACTTTCACTAAGTGTGTTTATGGGTCAGCTGAAGGGCATTGAATAAGCCTCTGATATTATTACAATATGTCAAGTTGTTTTCAAAAGTGACGAATTACTGTAAATATGCAGAACGCTTCCTAAATACTGTAATTCGAGTATGTTAATCCAACAGGCTCCATTGTTGCAGACATGAGGCCTGGGGTTCATTCTGTTTCTTAGTAAGTGTTAGATCATGAAATAGATCATTGCGTTCCGGTTGGGTGAGGATGTGTGGCTTCTTGTCAGATTCAAGCTGTGCCACATATGGTGTATCTTTGGATTCTGAATCTTGTGAGTTGCTCGTGTCAAAGGGCGGCTGTGGTACAAGAATGGCACTTGAATGTTTATCTTGGCGAATAGACGACTGAAGATCTGGATGCAAGATAGATTTCTTGCCTTTTCTGTTGCGACCTGCCGTGAAATAAAATAATATCAGACTAAAAATGGATATTACTGGCTGTGATCACTTGCAGAAATAGTAGAAGTAAAACATATTTTCATCTTTTTAATTAATACATCTTTGGAAAATATATTGAAAACCAAGAAAAAAACACATTGAATACCCATCTTTAATATCTTTTAAGCAGAAGTAGCAATCCGTTAAATGGTCCTTTGTTATCACCAGACTATTGGTACGCCAAACATGAGGCCAAGCCCCTTTCCTCGCCACCCAAGCAGAAAGAAAACTTGTACACCTGACACAACATATGTGAAGTACCCAGCGTTTGCCCTGGTCAGCCAGTTTACATCCAAAGTAAAGCTCATAAAGTTTCTTCACGTGTTTAGTTAACTGTTTCTTGTATTTTCTTAATATAACTGATCCGCATATATAACAGAAATTGTCTGGGGAAATTTTTACATACTCTAGGTATTTTAGCTGTCTCCTATAACTAAAAAACACTGTAGTATATGAAAAATAATATAAATAGTAACAACAACGAATATTAAATCAAAAAGTAAAAATAGGAAGCATATATATTAAGTTACAAAATTATCAAGCGTCATGTAAGAGTAAACGGATTTAGGCCCGTATAACTAAAACAATATTAAGTATACATACTTTCATAAAATTCATACATTCGGTTGATAAATACCTTAGGAACACGCCTCTAAAATTTTATCAAATTCTGTTTGTAACTTTTAGAGTTGTTAGTTTTTGCCCAATACTTTTTGCATCAAATCCCTACGGAACCATCAGTGTATTTAATGTAAATAAGATGGCAATTTACAAGAAACTGGATAGTCGCAGAAAAAGACGGATGTTATATGTATTCGTGATTTGCGCAAAATACAGAGTCTGTAGGTCCCCCAGAAGACCTTTGTCATCGGGTTTACCTTTTCCTTAAGATGGAAGTGCGCTTCATCTGAGGTCCAAATAGGGTTAAGGAAAGTTGAGGACTCTTGAATCTTCTCCAGTATCTTGACCACCATAGCCTTTCTCTGCTCCCTGTCTTAGGCTGTAAGAGTCTGCTTCGTTTGAATTCTGTATGAGTAGGCCTTTACATCCATTACTATCACTCTCCTGCAAGTTTCACGTGATATACCGAGGGACTAACTCCACTTCGGAGAGTGCCAGCCAAAATAAAAAAAAATGGTACGCGCCAAGAGAAGCGTTAAAGAGGTTGTGAATTAGTTTATCTACGCAAATACCTCGTTTACAACTTTGGGCGTCGATATGGTGAAGCTGAGAAAAAAGAAGAAGTCCTTACGGTCATGCACAGCAAATTTCCACCGTCTCTGAAGGGACTCGAGTTGCTCAGCTGCGATGGCCACGTTGTACCTCTTCACGTTTTCCCCAGAGCTTTAAGTTCAATGAAGAGTTTATATTAAGGAATTGGAGACTCTAGTCAACTCTTGGATGGATTAAGTAACCGCCAGAAGTCCTTATGTTTTCCAGCAGAACTCTGCTCCGGAAGCAAAGGTAAGGAAGACCCTTGCGTGTTTGTTCAACAAAGTCCCGCAGAAATAGTCCCGAGACTTGTGGCCGCCAAGCTTCCCCGATTTCAACCCCTTAGATTTTTTCGTGTAGGTCGTTGTCTGAAAGGATTTCAACAAGCATGCTCACAACAATTAGAATCTCTAAGAGCAGCCATTAAAGAAGTAATTTCATCAAAAATGAATATGACTCCTTAACGTAGGCATGCAGCCAGTTTAAGTCCCTCCTTGAAAAACAAGTTAAGGCAGAGGTTGATCAGTTCGAAATATTTCACAAGTGTATCTATCGCCATTCTATTTGTGTGTAAATTCTTATGAGAATATATTGCTTTGTTTGCTACACAACTTGTTTTCGTTTCCCGTGCATAATATGTATATTTTTGTTCTTGGGTGAATTTTTATATAACCCTTCTGTTGGTATTTGGTCGCGGGCGACTCTACATCTCACTATGTCGGTAGCTCTGTCCCCGTTTTGCTTTTTTGTTGTTTTAGTAATAACATTGTACTCTTCGGCCGATTCTAACAAAGGTTGTGACCGTTATGCTGTTTTATATTCTCTTTCGAATTATATAATTGCCAAGATCCTCTCAAGTTTAGCCCGGGAAATATTTTGTTTTGGCAATATCATAATACTTCGGCCAATTCTAACAAAATTTGAAAACTTATGTTGTATTATATTATCTTTTAAATTATATAATTGTTAAGGTCCTCGCAAGGTTAGTCCGGGAAGTATTGGAAGTTTTGAAGGTCGTAAGGTCATAAATCAGAATATGACTTTTGGTCAGCAGACCTTGCTTAATATTGATGTTCTTTGTTTCCGGTATTTGAGTATATACTCATGATGAATGTGCAATGAAATAATTTAATATTACTTTCTTAGTTAACACACCAATGGCAAAGACCAGTCCGCTAAGCTTCCATTCCAGACAAGCTTGGCCCTTTGGAATGGAATCTGAGAGAAATTCACAATTAGTATATCTGAACATATTGCCTTAGTTTTCCTAATGTCGATCTCGTTGAGAATATGAGTTAAGCTGTGTGGGGTCCATGCATAGTAGTGATTGCCATTTTCTACGTGAGTTAGGTCGGTGGGGAGTTTTTACTTGTTTAGTTTTTGACGGCATCGTAGCTTTGTAAGGGTGAAGAAATTATGACATCTGAAGAATGTTACTTCTGACTCAATATCTGGTGGAATGGCATCAAGCAAATGATTTACATCAAGAGATTGGATGGACCTGTGCTACCATGTATGTGATCATTACCCCAAAGCGTATACTACATATAATAGCACTTCTATCCATTCTAGGCCTAGCTCGAATAGATAAAGTAAATTTTATATTCTCTTTAAAAGCAGAGATAATAATTAAATTAGCTGATTGATACACAAATTTGGAGTCTTTTGTTAGAAAGGATGGCTAATGCGATATCGTCTCATGGCTGTGAAAAGAACTCCTTCCGAGGGCGTGATGAAAAGGTTAGTTGCCTAAAAAACTGCTTTTTAACCGCATAATTATAATTGCGCAATTGCAAATAATTATCTCTTCCTATCTCTCTCTCTCTTTCTCTCTCTCTCTCTCTCTCTCTCTCTCTCTCTCTCTCTCTATATATATATATATATATATATATATATATATATATATATATATATATATATATATATATATATATATATATATATATATATATATATATATATATATATATATATATATATATATATATATATATATATATATATATATATATATATATATCGACCTAAAAGAGCAATTTTTAAAGACTTATGTATTCATGAGAATTTTTGTTCTCCTCATGCGTAGCTGAGTAGTCTAATGGGTTGCTTTAACTGACATCAGAACGACTTTCGCTGCCTCAGTGTGTTTGATTCGATCCTCACCGCTTCGCCGATTTGACGCATAAAAGTTATTAACTTTATCTTCTGTCCATATATATATATATATATATATATATATATATATATATATATATATATATATATATATATATATATATATATATATATCGTGGTGAGGCAGAAAAAAAACAGTTAACTTTTAGATTGAAAGTCTTAGAGATAATTGGATCGTTTCGGGGGACAAACTGACGATGCATTGGTGAGATGTAGTTCCAACAATCTGTGGCGGCACCAATGTATTGCATCTTCCTTGCGTAAGATTGGATTGACTCGATCTTCACTTCACTCAAAGATGGGCTTGACGCCGTGATTCACTCGAGGATTCTATTCGAATTCTAATCTTACACATCCTGAAGTTTATTCTTTTGGCCTGGCTGAAGAATTTTTCTAGGAAAAAAATAACTTACGACCATTCAGCAGCTTACTACAGGAATTGTGAATTCTACAACAATATTCAACGAAGATTTGTGTAGGAGGGCTTCTTATTCTGCTGTAGATTTTTAAATGGATTAATGAACGTAGTCCATATTGCTCTATTCATGCTTTATAACTAGTGTTCAAGTATCAATAAAGATTAAATTTGGGATGTGTTATTGACTACCTAGTTAATCTGAATCACCTGATATATTTGCAGTTCTCATAGTAATGGTTAGGCTTCCTTCAAAGTGCAATGTGAAACCTTAGATGAAAGGAGCTTTCGATCCACGCCAATAGTAACTGTCCAACAGATAAACGTAACAGCCATAAAAATAACTGCGTTTAATGGCTATTTTAATCTTCACTTCATCTTTCACCGTACGCAGAATGTTTACCTACTCATGAGGGCAGGCTGTATGTGGCAATTGTCACCTAACCTTCTCTGTAGCAATATATCATGTGCCTAGGAATGGGGAAACTCCTCTTGTACTATGACTGCAAGATTGATATGTAAAATAGCCAATTAATGCAGTTATTTTCATGATTGTTAGATTGATCTATTTTATAGTCAACTATTTGGCATTGATCAGATTGTCTTCCCTTTGGCATGGAGAAACTGAGAATAACTTCCCGTGACGCTCATGTCAGTGCTCACCATGGTTGTTTTTATTTTCTTTACAAGGATTTGTATGTAATCTTGTTAATAATCCTTTACAGCAGGGTTTTTTTCACCTGAGTCTATGGATAACATGGAGGCCAGGATGGTCAGATAAAGAAGTCAAACAACAACCTTCTCATTGAAATAAACTTTTGGAGAACAATTACAATTTCCTTTTACTTACATTACATTGGGTTGGTTACGAAAAATCTTTGTTAGTCTTCAAAGTTTTTTCATCTAATATAGGACAATTGTGCACCGCTAAATGCAAAAATGATATTCGCTTCTTCCGATGAGGTCAGGTTTTTGTGCTAAGCCGATTTTTGAAAAAATCAGATCTTATAAATAAATCGATTACATTTTCTAACATTTTTGGTGGATTTTTTTAATATTTCCCAACCAAAATAGGTTTTTATGATAAACATCATAATTTCTAACAGAATTTCTTAATAAAATGCTACAATAATTTAGTAGTGTTCATTAAATATTAGAAATTGTTAAATAAAGATATATGTAAATTGTATATTAGGTCAGCATTGTTCAGAATGAACTTCTGATTATTCGAACTTCTCGAATGCTTATCTGTAAGATGTCTATCTTCAGAGTGAAAAAGTAATCAGCCATCATGTATACATTTCATCGTCCCTGATATCTGGTCTCCATCACTTCCATGTGCTGATAGAATCTCTCCCCCTGTTCGTCGCTCATTGATTCCAGATTCTTAGGAAATCGGTACATATGTGGGAATAGGCGATACATTTTGACGATCATGTTGCATCAAGTTTTCTGAAAGAAGTCAGCATATTGGTGACAGGTTCTGTGTAGTTTCAGGTCCTCCTAAGGAAGACAAAGTTCTTTACGACCAAAACAAAGGCCTTCCACGCTTCCAACTTCACTTCGTTTATTAGGTTTACAAACTTTGGATCTCTCATGAGCTGACGCAGTTGAGGAACTACAAAGATGCTCCTTTTTAACTTCTTCATAGTCAATCCTAGAAAAGTGTTGCACAAGTAAGTGAAGCAATCATTATCTTTCACTAGAGTTTAGGGGAACTGTATGAACAAGCAGGACTTGATGTGCATCGGTAGGAAGAGTATCCTGTTTCTGTTCATGAATGGGTTTTTATGACGGTTATTGCTCTGCAAGGCGCTAATTCCTTCAGTAAGAGACATTTCTTCTTGCTGTAATGCTGAATTCTGTCACTCAATCCCGCATGGACAGAAAGTCCAAGTACGTACTTCTCCGCTTCATACTTCTCCTGTTATGTAGTCGAGTGAGCGAGGAAGGAAAAGAAAATATGGTTGCTGTTGTGCAATAGAATATATTTCAGCGATCACTTGCTGTTGTCAATGAACGTTTCCAATCTTTGAGTTGGTACTGTAACACTCCAAACTTGTTCAAAAGATGTCCAGTAGAGTAAGTCTTTCCCTTCATAGAAAACATGCAAGTAAGCTTGATGTCAGTTGTGGGAGAAATGGGATGCAAGCACTCTTAGAGGCGAGTCTTTTATTTCAATCTGGATGTCAACAGTTCGCCAAAGGAGTTTAACAAGCTGAAGGCAGGAAATAGAATATTTAGCTCCTTTTTGAAAAAAGGATGTGGAGCATCATCATCAAAAAACACCTTTTCATTTTCTTTAACATTAGAGGAATCTTCGCCCTTGATTTCAAGAAGTTTTCCAAAGACAGGTACTTGAATTTCATCACGATGAGCCTTAGGACACGTGCTGAATGAAGATTAGGATATTTGGGGCTGCTCTGATTCTTTCTATTTATTTCAGTCGAATCAATATCACAGAAGTACCAGTCAGTGCCATAGTTTGTCGGCTTCACCCAAACTATGAAAATTCGAAACTTCAGACAACTCTCTTTACCCTTGGTCCAACACCGTAGATTCTCGTTGCATGTTTTGCATACTATATGTGGCACCCAAGTTTTATCCTGGTCCCTAGGTTTTATACCAAATGAAGCATGGTAAGCACGCATTTTGAAACTTGTGACTGAATTCTTATTAGGAACAACGGTTTATTTCTTGCAGATGTAGCAGAATACATTTGGCTCTTTTTGAAAGATCTGGCTGAATCCATTTCTTCACATGCAAGAGAAAAATATAAGTCAGTCGAAAATTGCCGCGTAAGAAATATCATGTAGCGATAAATCAAAAAGTTGACCAAAACTAATGCGATTTTTTGATTCACTACATCAGAAGTGTCCTAAATCAGCTAAAGGAAATAGACAATAAGGTTGGTTTTGGCCAGTGTTATTTAAGATGTATGTGTTATATTTTATTTCCATAGAGTGTTCATTAATTTATACAAGTTAAGAGAAACATAATTCTTTTCAACTAAAATATAAATATATCCATTTTATGCCAAATTGTTCTCTTTATGTGCTTATGTGATATTTTCTTAAGAGAGGGTCTATAACTTTCGCTTTATTTTCAAAGTGGTCCGTGACTCAATAAAAATTAAGAAACACCGCTTTAGAGGGTGATCAAATGCCATGCATCCTAATCAAAGTTTTATGGTTTAAAATTAACTTGCTACTCCACTCCATTTTTCTTTGTCACCCTTTGGGCCACTTAGATTATATGAGCAATATTCTTAAAGTTTTTCTTCTTTCATTGGTTGCTTTATTCCTTCATTTATAATTGCTTTTTAGGCCTTTTTACTTCCTGTCTCTTGTTTTGCATTGTGATAAAAAAGCAAATTAATTAATTAATTCTTACTATATAACTTGAGACATACAATTAATGTCAAATTACTGTGTAGTTAAATCCAGTGTTTTTTTTATTACAGAAGAACTTCGCCAGAGACGAATAAAGGACAAACTATTAGCCATCTACGCGGATTCAAGCAATTACCATCTAGGATATGTCTTCAATTAATCGATTTTAATTGTCTATGAACAAACTAAAGTATATCAACTTAGAAGCTGTTACATAGAATTTAGTATGCCATGATTTGCCTAATGGAAATTGAAGAAAACCGAAATCATATGTATAAACAACCGCTGAGGCTAAAACTTAATTAAATGGTTTGTGGAATAAGAGCATGAATAACATTAGATTAGGCAACTTTAAATGCTAGCACCAAAACTAAACACTACAAAGTGAATTTCACTATGCTCTATTGACCTCCATCTGCTGAATTTCCTTGGCATATGTCTGGTGACCGTAATTTGAGCTAACATGCCAAAAAGGACAGACAGCAGGGACGAGCTTTAAATATTACTCAGTATTTTTGCTCACAGAATTATTGACCGTAAATGACGAGGAAAGACGAAAGTAACTGAAACTTCAACCAATATCAGCATTTAAAAATAAATTTTATCAATTTCGAACACCTCTCCTTAAACACTCTCATCCAATTTATACAAAGTTACCCGAGTTTAAACAATTGTAAAAGTTAACGTAAGTTTAGTATTTTTTCTGTCTTTTGAATAAACGATCAAATATGAACATTTTCCTTTGGAAGAAGTGGAGATTGTGAGCACATTCAAACGTGTTTGAAGAAAATAAATACTTCGTATAGTAAAATAAATCGCAATTATTCCGATGGGAGACGTGTGCCAAAAATAGTAATGAAATAGACACCAACTTAACGCATACACAATTATATATACACATTACACAGTTAATTAGACATTTATAATATCTAAAGAAAACCCCAGTAATTACATTGTCACAATTAAATCTTGTCAAAGCAGTGTTTTAAAGCAGAAATCAGCAGTGTGAAAGAAAAAGTATAAATTCTCACGACAGTAGTTATCGCTCTTACATAACCAAACATTTACATTATATTTTCTTATCTGCATATTCAATTAACTATGACGTCATAATATGCTTATCTAGAGATCCATAAATTTGGAGATATTTAATATTATTTAAACGGAAACACATTATATGAATATAGCAAAATATTGAAGTAAAATAACTCGAATATTTCAGAATTAAACCAACGCCGCAGCTATAAAGAGAGTAAGTAGTGAGTAAGTCGTATGGTATATAAGAAATGATGGATAAGAACACAAACACGGGTGAATGATATATTAAAAAGAAATAAAATGTTTTAAAGCAGAAATCAGCGGGATATATTGTTAGAAGAACATAAATAAAATTAATGAATGGACTTTACCTTCCGCTGTTATATATAAAGAGAGTCAGAAGACAAAATGAAGGTTAGAGGATGAAATTTGCTTCAATAGCTACAGTAACGTTGCAAACTTCAGGACTGTACCGTTATCAGTGGAATCTTCTTGTACTCATATTAGCTCAGAAGGGGGTAAAATACGCTGTTAATTAGACTTATACCCAGAAACTTTGTTATAGCTCTGTTTATCTCAAGGCTATTATAAAATAAAAAAGGGAGGAGTATCTTTGCAATTGTGTTTCGAAGAATTTTATTCTTATTAATCGAGAACAGTTGTTGCTGTATTTGTCATTGTTTGTCAAGGAATATGTCACCTCACTAGATAATATATATATATATATATATATATATATATATCTGTATCTATTGGTTGGGAGGAAAGAGATAAAGACTAAGAAAATATGTATATATACAGTTATATATACACCTATCGTCTAATATACGTAAAGTACGTTCACTTCGTAAAAGTAATCCGTTAGTTACAAGGTATAAGAGTGTTATTTACTACAGGGGCCGAGGGCGTATACCTGAGTTTACCAAGTTGCATTTCAACGGTATATTCAAAGAATGAAAACCAAAAATATAATTTCTAGGAATCACTAGTTAAAATATACATACACACAAGAAATACAGATAATATAAATAAGGGATAGCTCTGACAGAATACAGACTAATTTGCAATGAGGGAACGTTAATTACTCGTTAATCAGCTTATAAATGGAATATTACAAATTGGTTATACAGAGGGAATATTTAAATATCTGAAAGTCGGTCGATTATTGTGAGATTAAAGCAAATGGTCGTTTTAGCTTTAATGGGGTCAGCTCGAGGAAGGAAAAAGGCCACCTAACGCGGCCCTCAAGTGAATATCCTTCAGCGGGTCGGCGCGAGGAATAGAGAAGGCCAATGGACGTGGCCCCAGTTCAAATATCCTGACGGTGACGAGGATGAATGGGGATGGGGCACCAGAAGACGAGTTGACGATCCTTCTTGAAGACGGACGATGGCACCACTGTTCTAGAGAACTACATCCTCCAATTCAAGACCATGCAGCGCCTCGGCACAAAGTCTCACATGGGAAACTGGAGATCCTTGAGGGAATGGTCGTTGAGATGAGACGAGAGGAATCCCGGTCGATTCTTCCTGGACGAAAATTATTCGAGGCTTACTCTGAATAGAGTAATGCTTAACAAAAGAGATGGGTCTGCCTGGTGAGATCCAATCTTGAGGTACAACCGAATACCGGGGAACTTGAGGAAACAGACACAACGATCTGAACCGAACACGACGGGTTCACAAACTAACCAAAGACTCAAAATCCCAGGGTGTTTATATGACGGCTATTTTTGATGCTCAATCCCTGGAATACACACAAAATCTTGCACATGACTTATGGAGCCTATAGAGATTAACCTTTGTCGCCTAACCCATATCATAATCGCCTTCAACGATGTGGGCAGGAGACTCGGTGAGCAGCCTCCAAAATACGGAGATTAGCGTTTTTACGGTGGAATTAAAGCTTTTAGTGCACTCAACCTAATTAACTTCACCTGCGAGGCAGAGTGCGGATATTCCAATTCTTTCTTTCTTTCTCCACTTCTTTGGACTCTCACGTTACTACACGTGAAGTTAAAATTTTAGGACGGAGGAGGGAAGAAATTTAAGGAGCAAATTAAGGGGATATTCCTCTTTGACTTCTATTTCATTATGTTGTTAATAGCACTCCAGGAACAGATGAACTACACACTGTGATGCTACAGACTGTGATGTAATTTCCGTCAACGTTACCACAATTAAGTAGGGCCGCGCTTTATGTCAAACTGTCCTGAAGGAAGATAACGACTGGGATACAGCTCACAAGAGATCCGTTGAAGCTAACTCAAAATTTGTTTTTCTTTAGATTATGAACATCAAAATGGCTTTCAGCCTTTAGAGATTCATTTTAGGTACCAGTTACAGACTTTCATTTTTACTTGTGACGAACTTGGTACTTCAGGGTATTATCGTAGAATTTTATCCCAATATATTTGGTAAATATTCAGCTATTTGGTGTTTTCTAGACGAGCTACGCCACCATAAAACTCTACTAACTGTGAAGATCGTTCCAGTTACCCAATTGAAGAAACCTTCGTCCTTACAGGCGATGTAAGAGAAGCCGAAGGTAACTTTGTCATCCTGTTCTCTGGCAGGTGATCATGCGTGACCTAGCTAATGCGAGCCGTTGTAGCCCATTCAGCTTTCATCTAGAAATACGCAGTGTTACTCTTTACGAGAGGAAGAAAATAATATATCTCTGATCCTGCGTTGATTAGAGGCTCCCATGATTTAAAAGTACGAAGCTACCATCTTATTAGGGGCGATGATAGCTCGCCACAATTTTTCGTACATTCTACTAGGGTCTGTTGGCTACTTCTCGACTTTGTTCTCAATCTTTCATGTTTTATATGATAATTTCTATGTTTATGCGTTATTATACTTTAACTTTAATAAAATTATGTCTCGTTTATTTTAAAATGTAGGCAATATATTTTAAACTACAAATTTATGGGTAATTTTCTTCTTGATGTGCACTAATTTAATTCCTCGGGGGAAAGCACCAATTTGGAATAATGATTTGTTTACACAAGTAATATAATTTGTTGCATTCACTATCAGATCACTCTTCTTCTTAGAGCTTTAGTTTTAGGGGGCGGAACTGCCTTTTAGCTTGCTTGTTTTTATTCAAGAAAAGAGGTTTTTACCATTAGCAATGAAAGGTGAAAACTAGATTTACAAACATCCACTTGTAAAACAAAACATTTGATTAAATTTAAATTTTGGAGCGTTAAAAAAACATGCAGTAATAATCTAACACGTTTAGGAAATGATGCTGCTGATTTCTATTAATTAGCACAAAGATTAAATTAAATTAAAATTATTAAGATTCTTTCAAATCAAATTAAAATAGGTAAATTAGATGAGAATTAATATTGCTCAATATTTTACAGTTGGAGTAAATTGAGGGGAGGTTGGGAAGTGAAACGAGGGAGTGCAGAAATAAGGATTTAGTGTTGCATGTTAAGAGAGATATAAGTAAAGGAGATACTCTAATGGAATTTAAATAGAGCAATGAGGTTAATAAAAGGACCGCAATGGGAATGCGGTCAGGTTTGAGGCGTTGCGTAACATAACAGAATTATATTGCAAATATGTATTAATATGTTTGGTAAATATGTAAAGTGTGATTAAAGTATTCAACACGCATTTCGACACAAAATTATACGTCAATTACGTCTTGCACTGATAAAAAAAATCCCTTTTTCATCCTCAATTTTTGTCAATAAGTGCAATTTAATTCCACTCTGGACTATTTTGTAAGTTCATCTCCCCATCTTTGAAATTATCTTCCTTAGGCTTGTATTTTATTTTATTGGGGGTCATCTATTGTATCTTGTGGGTCATTAGTTTGCTTTATATACAAAATAATATAGGTGCAACATCCTAACTGTCGCCAGAAAATATCTCTTGCGTCCTTCCCAGATGATGTGAAATCTAGTTTCAGGCGTAATATTCCACTACTCATCTGTAATGTTATATATATATATATATATATATATATATATATATATATATATATATATATATATATATATATATATATATATATTCAAACAAGAATAAGTTGAAATGATTTACATCATTTCAACCTCACAATACCAAAGCAAATGGGTTCTCATAAATTTTAAGTTAAAGCAAGCCTGATTATTTGAAACTTGGTTGAAAACATGTATATTATTGATAGTGTAATTATAGTTTATCAATAGATAAATTTATTCTATATTGGGAGAGAGTAAATTGATAATAGTAATCGAGGAGCGGAGCTTTAACCTCCATCAAGCAAAGAAACATCTTCTGAGTTCTGTTGGTAAAAAATTGCCATGACATAAGGAAGGTCTAGCTGCAATGGAATTGAGCTGTTCTTCCCAAGCAGGTATACGATCGATGAACCTCTTTTTTGAGTCTGAAATTATTCGCTTCCAAGAATAAATAAAAGGTCGATAAGGCAAAGTCAGTGTCACAGGACTAATTATTTATACGCAGAATAAAATCAATGTATAATTAATGGTTCGCAAAATTGAAAAACATTACCTACTACAACATAAATTAACCTAAACAAAATAATTACTTTGGCGTTACTAGAAATCCATAGATAAAAGTTATCAGTAGGACCAGTTCAAACAATGGTATAAGATCAACTTCGCAATAGAGAGGATTCCGAGCGATTGTCCCAAAGCGGGATGCTAATTCGTCATCAGGACCCATCGCTCAATTTAGACTTTAAACAAGAGAGGTGTTAATCGCGGCGAAATCTTTAAACTCTTATTTAAGAGTAAGGAAATATAGGTGTAATTTATGACCCTGAATAGAAAAACAATCAATACATAGAGGCATAAATATCCAGGTCAAAGGAAAATACAAAAATATCGGCATCCAATGCTATAATAACCACAAGGCAGGGGTGGAGGGGGTTGAGATGAGATATTTGTTGTGTTGATTGACTTCCTTGAAGGTCAGCCAACAAAGAATGCAACAGATTACGATGCTATTTTTTTTTTAATAAAAACATGATAGAATTATAAACAAAGGCCAGGAAATTTCCAATTATTATAAGATAAAATTAGAAAGGAAAACCCCGAGGATAATTTCAATAATTCCATGATACAATAAGAAAAAAGCACACCATATAAATAGAAAAAAACGCCGATGAAATTTTCCATATTTACAAGATATAATTTCAAAAAATGCGGGGGAAATTTTCAATAATTACACGATTTAGAAAAAGCGCGGCGGAAATTTCTAATAATTGAAAGATACAAATAAAAATCGAGAACAATTTAATATTTGTAGCATGTTATAAGGTAAAAAACGACGAAGAAACTTTTAATAGTTAAATATATATATATGGAAAAAAACGCCGAGAAAACTTTAAATAATTAAACGATATATTTAGAAAAATAAACGCCGAGGATATTCCCATGTTTTTACCATTTTTCACCTTAACAGCGCTCCATCTCGTTTCTCAGGATTTGTGAGATCCAAAGTGCGAGTAGACTTAAATGTGAAATGGAGAAACATCAACCATACATTCCTGATTTCGCTTTTCTATGTCTGAATTTGAAGAAAAGGAACAAAAACTTCAGTGAGCTTAAATCGAATAGGTGAAAGCGACTGAAAATGGTGAAAATCTGGTTCAATCAAAATACTAATTTATACACAAAAATGTAGAGCTCTTTCTAGCCGAGTGGATACGGCGTTCGTCCGCTAACGCCGCGGTACCGGGCTCGATCCCAGCAAGATGGACACAAAGGTCAGCGCACGTAGAAATCTGGCTACCAATTAGTGAACGCGCTGTTCTCAGCCCTGTACTAAGGTAGGTAGATCTTACACTTCTCATCGCACACATAGCCAATTACAATAATGCTTTCTTTCCTCTCCCACCTCAACAGCACAACACACAGACACTCTCTGTTACAAGGAATCCTGCCAATGAGTATCTATATCCACATACCTCTGCTGCAAAACAGGTCCCTTTCCCATGAGCTGATGAAAGCTTCCACCTGAACGCTGTTTGGTGTCAAAACACAATACCTCCTGGCATCTCTCCCCCAAACAGACCTAACCGTGGTGCTCTTTGCTCATCAGCGATTGGCATACTAAACTTTATGCTTATTTCATTGGATGAAAGCAGGTTGGCGAACCAGTAATTCTACTACTACACAAAAATGTTTTGACTCAGATGTGACTAAAACGAGTATAATACACTTTTATTTTTATTTTTTTAACTTTTTGTTAATCATAATTTTCCTGGAGAGTTTTCAACAATCATCGTTTTATAAATAAATAGTGTTGACGATCATCGTATTATAATAAATAAATAAAGAATTTAGTTAACGGACAGATAGACCAGGATGAAATAAACAGATATAACAAGCATGAATATTAGTTTGAGAATAAAGGAAATATATCTTCGTCTCTAATTACGCAATCAACTTATAAATCAAAGGTGATTAGAAATTCCTTGTCCAAATCAGGTAATTTGAATATCTGTCAGAGCAGTAATCACTGGGAGTATTCGTATCTATTCAGGTCACTTTGGACTTATCCTTTCTAACATCGTTGCTGCGAATAGAACATCATTATGGTTGAGAAAAGAGGTATGCTAACCAAAGGTTGCGTGCTCTCACTTATACACAAAACTTTCAATAATTCACGGACTAACTTTGGGAGGACCTTGGCAATTATATTATTCGAAAGAGAAGATAAAACAACATAGGGAGGTCGAATTGTGTTAGAATCCGCCGGGAAGTTTTGAAGTTATAGCTAAATAATTCCAAGGCTAACCTTGGAAACACTTTGGTAATGATATCACTCTAAAGGGAAAGTAAAACAACATAAGGTTTTCAAATTTCGTTAGTATCTGCCAAATAGTTATGATGTTATTGCCAAAAAATATAATTCCCAGGATAACCTTGAGTGATGGTGGTGTAAATGGTGTAGGTGGTGGTACAGTTGGTGGCTGTGTAGTTGGCAGTGGTATAGTTAGTGTAGGTGGTGCAGGTGGTAGTAATGTATGTGGTGGTGTAGGTGTTAGTGGTGTAGGTGGTTGTGGTGTAGGTAGTGTTGGTGTAAATGTTTTAGGTTTTGGTGGTTTAGGTGCTAGTGTTGTAAGAGTTTTAGGAAGTGGTGGTGTAGGTGGCGGAGGTGGGATTAGTTTATATGTAGGTGTAGGGGTAGGTGATGTAGGTGGGGGTTGGTTTAGGTGGTTTAGGTGGTTTAGGTGTTGGTTTAGGTGTAGGTATTTTAGGTTTTAGTGGCTTATGTGTTTGTGGTGTAGGTGGTATAGGTGATGCTGGTGTAACTGTGGTGTAGGCGATGGTGGTGTAAGCGGTGGTGGGGGTGGTGTAGGCGGTGTAGGTGTTGTATGTGGTGTAGCTTATATATGTAATGCTGGTTTAAGAGTGGTGGTGTTCGTGGTGGGGTTGTAGGTGGCGTAGGTGGTGTAGGTGTGATAGGTGGTGTAGGTGGCGTAGGCGTTGTAGGTGTGGTAGGTGTTGCAGGTGGTGTAGGAGGTGTTAGTGGTGGTA
Organism: Ceratothoa steindachneri; assembly: GCA_963969495.1. NCBI lineage: Eukaryota > Metazoa > Arthropoda > Malacostraca > Isopoda > Cymothoidae > Ceratothoa > Ceratothoa steindachneri. The sequence goes on along the minus strand of OZ018325.1, from coordinate 87,962,499 downwards.
TATGTGATGGTGGCGTAGGTGGTGGTAGTGAAGGTCGTAGCGCGTAGGTGGTGTAGATGGTGTCTGTTTAGGTAGTGGTGGTGTAGTTGGGGTAAGTGTATGTGATGGTGTAGTTGGTGGTGGTAGTGTAGTTGGTGGTAGTGTATGCGGTGGTGACGTCTGTGGTAGTGGTGTTGGTGTATGTGGTTGTAATGTAGGTGGTTGTGATGTAGGTGGTGATGATGTAGGTGGTGGTGTATTTGCTGGTGGTGTATACATCGGTGTTGTAGGTGATGGTAGTATAGGTGTTGTATGTATTTTAGGTGTAGATGGTTTAGCTGTAGATGTTGATGGTAGACGCGTTGGTTGTGTATCCAGAGTAGGCGGTGGTGTTGTAGTTGGTGGTGGTATTCATTGTGTCTATATGTGCGTAGGGGAGAAAATGCTATTTGGATAGATAGAGAGAAATAAAAGTGATGAAGAGAGAAAGTAGTATTCAAGAGTTGCAAAGAGATGCTAGGTGCCTGGTGGTCAGGCCTATCGCTTTCATTATTTCTTCGTTATGTGAGCTTTTTGTGTTGTTTTGGGTATAGTTTGTATTATTATGGTGTTCAAGCAACTTGTCTTAAAAAGCTTTAAATACTTTGGTTGTATTGTGTGTCATTGTTGTTTTTTTGTAATAATTTACTTAAAATTTGGTGCTTAGGTATTTTATTTTTCTTCTTTCTTCATTCTTCATGTCTTGTTTGGTTTTGAATGGGTCTTGTTTAGTATAGTTTTTTGTAAGGTTCCGTGGTTCTTTTCATAAATCGGAGTTTCCTTTGTCATAATTGGTTTAAGGTTATATCCTTTTGCAATTAACACTTTTACCATGCGTAGAACGGCACTTCCTCTCCGCCAGCCAATAGGCTAGCGGAGCTTGGAAATCTGCGCGACCTGCAGCTTTTCTGTTCTAGTTAATCATTTCAATTATTTTATCATTTAGTTCTAGATTAAAATTTCTTGCATTTTCCTTGTCCGTTCTTCAATGACAATGTTAATGGGACTTAACTCCGCTTCTATGTGCAGCTCTTCTCAGCATCTTCTTTCTCGCCCGCGTGTACCAGTAATTAGGTGAATGCATTTATTGTGCACGACTTGTAGTTTCCCCTTTTCTGTCCTCGAGATACAGGAGGAGAGAGCATTGTAGATCTTCTTGATGCTCTCACGGAGAATCTAAACAGGAATAGAGTTACGACTGCTGCCGAGGACTCATAAATTCTATCATCAGTGACGTGCTTCCTGTACCCGAATGAAGTAAACTTTATATTTAGAGTTCATTATACCCCGTGGTGTAAAGATAGCGCCTATCCACTCCCTGATATAAGAGAGTAGTCTACTCCAAATAGGGACTACTTTGAATTTCTCTTGATTCGTTCGAATCTTTCTGCCGCTCTCATAAGAGGTTGCATAGGCGCGTTCCTCCAAGGCCAAGTGATTATCTGGCTGAAATAATCGGCGTATTGAATTTTGAGGCAAGTGGGGTCCGCAGGGGTTGGAAATCTGCAGCGTAAATCGCTTAGAGAGTGGGGAACAGACCTCTCTTCCTGGTGGAGGCCCGCAGTCAACGGAAACTTTAGTCTGTCCGTACACCATAAACTGATATTCGCCGCTTTCTCCAGACGTAGTCACAGAGAGTTCTTTCTAAGTTTTTACTTAGGCCCATCCGTCGGATCTTGTGTTGCATTCCCCGATGCCACACCTTATAAACGCCTTTGATACACCCTAACAAACAATGTCCACGTAACTCCTTTCCCGTTTGGCTTGGGAAAGTTTTTCCGTGATGACATTTATTGTCTTCTCCTTACTACGCTTTCTTGTAAATCAGAATTGGTCCGTGGTGTAGAGGGAGTAGTTCACCTCCAGGTGAGACAACAGTCTATGGTTGAATATCTTCACGAAGAGTTTACCGCCAAATTCCAGAAGTGAAATTGGCTGGTAGGTCTCTCTCTTTCAACGTTTTATATGCATATGTGTCGTGAGTTGGCCAAGATTCTATATATATATATATATATATATATATATATATATATATATATGTATATATATATATATATATTTTTTTTTATTTGTTATATTATGGTTAATATACCAAATAAAATTTGACTTGAGGCGTAGGTTCGTGCCTCGGTGATCGCTTGAGGATCGTTCTCTAAAATTTCTATACTTTATTTTATTCTAGGGAAATGAATAACAATGGGTTTCTTTCTTGACTTTACCAAATATTGCCACTTCAACTCTTTCGAAGATAATTAAAACAGAGCTTTTACTAAAAAAAATAGATGTTAATGAAAATAAACCCTCTCACTGAATAACATTAAAACATACAGATCTAATACATGTATAAAAAGAAAATGGGATTACTTGGCGAGCTCTCGGGGCTCAATTCTAGATAGAATTTTACGGGCGAACAATTTAAGTAAAAATCTTTGTCATTAGCCAGATACCCAATAAACTATTTTTAATGAACGGGGACATAAAAAAAAGGATTATTCTTTACTCACATAAGGTAATGGAGATTAATACCTGATTACAGTTAGAATATCTTCTTGGATTTTGTCCCTGAGATGTGTAGTTCGAGTAGTTTGTTGGTTGCTCACAAGATGGCGTTACTCCAACATAAAGGTGGACGAGTGACGTCACGCGGAAATTCGAATGAGCGAATGAAGGTTCAAAACGAAACGGATGATTCTTCTGGTTTCGGTGGTCGTGGTGACCTTGACCTCGTTTTCTTCAGGACGAGATGAATTCGTTGTCTTCTTTTTTTTCTTTTTTTTTAGTTGGGGTTGGTCAAACTCAGATAGAGTAAGGTTTTGAGTCCTCAAACAGTGTAGATTGATACTCAAAAATCTTGGCGCTCGAACGGAGCCGAGCTTTCTTAGCACAATCTATTATTGTGCAAGGACTGCAAGTTCTCCTTAACTTGCAGAAAACTTTGTACCGGTGATTTTTCTTTTTTTTCTCGAACTCGAAAAATCTTCTCTCCTGGTGACTTTCTTGTCTATTCTGTTGGAACGAATAAAAAGCCCTGTTTTCCTCTTGTCAACCTGTTTTATACCTGAATTACTCCTGCGGGGTAATGAGGAGGTGGAGGGGGGACTCACAATGTGAGATGCAACGGCGGTCTCCCTTTTGGGCGTCCATTCTTTCTCTTCCCTCGACCGTTTAAAATTAGGAAAAATAGATCTCTTGCTGAGTCGACAGAAGTGGGTATAAATTCAGCTGGGCTTGGCATCTTGTAGCTCTGAATGAGGCTAATACGAGATCGGCAGTTTGCACTTTTGAATGGATTGTTTATAAGTACACCCTCAATGGGCCTACCTTTTGAGCTGAGGTCAGGAATCTGTCTCCTAAATTGACCATTTTGACCGTTCTCCTATGTTACCGGAGAACATCAGAGGGGCAAAAAAACTAAGCCCAGATGTCTTTTGTTATTATAACTTTAGTTCTCCTCGCCAAGAGGGAAGCCTCGATACATATATACACTCGCTAGTTCACAACAGTTTTTCTTAAACTCAAATATCTCTACAATCTTTAAAGTATCCCGCGTTTAGACACGCGTTAAAACTTCTTTTCATTTTTCGATCAAGTTGGCTGGTACCTCTTCAAAGTTTAACTTTGTAAGCCTTGATTATCCTGGGGATTTTACCGGAATGAGCGGATTGCCTCAAATAGTTCCTCTTCTGTAATAATGGCGTCTCCGTCTCGCTTTCTATCTACCTTGTGGTAAGACAGCCTCTTATGAATTTAGGTATTAAGCTTGTCTCCGATGTCGTTTCCGAACTCTATTTACATATTCTTCGTTTTCTTCTTCAGTTACACTGAAGATAGTTTCCCAATATACTCAAAATAATTCTTTGATGTTTCTTTCTTCTGTTTCCAATGTTCAGTCTTCTTTTAATATTTCCATTTTCGTATTCTGCCCTATCGATCGTTTGAGACGTCTGACTTTATTCCAAAATTCTTTGGGAGATGCATCATGATCGAAGTTCTTGATCGCATCGTCCCAACGTCCTTACTATTGTTCGAGGATCAACTGGTTCAGCTCTTTATTGATATCTTTACTGCGTGTATTGAGTCAATTGATGCGTTTCTGATGTTGATTTCATACATAATTTGAGCTCACAGTATAAACCCTTCATGTATTCGCTCCATCTGTATAATAAGATGGTTATTAAGGTCGTCGAGTGTCTCGTAAATCTCCTCGAGAATTGCCTTATCCAGGTTTAGGGGATGGTAGGCCTCGAGGAGACGTGTTTTTTTGTGTTTTTTTAACTACAGCTGGGACTTGTATAGGGTTTTCCGCTGATGGTGAGAAGGATCCCTATATGGTCACTACATGGTACCTGGACTGGTTCCATGCAGTAATTAAACAGCAGCTGACGATTGGCCGACATACGGTATGTCTGATTTCGTTGCACTTCTTCCTCTGACAAAGGTTTGGAAGTCGGAGCCTATTCTGTGGACAATATTTTTGTCCAGCAAAAAATCTAGGCTTCTTCCGATTCCATTAAAGGCCCTGTAGCCGGAATCCTCACATATGTCGTTCAGCTCCCCTATTAATATAGTGGCGGCTCTTCTGCAAAATAGGCCAGTGAAAGGTTGTAACTGCAATTAATCTCTCATTGACGGATGGTATCAGCAGCTATGACCAGCTTCCCGATGTCGAATTTTACCTTAATCGCAAGATAAGATTCTGTAAGATTTAGAATTTGCTTGTGTTTGAACCCTTTTTTTATTGCAATAGTGGCACCGTCATATCGCTTTTGCGACTAATTTTCGATTAACATATTGTAATTCCAGATCTTTATTTTCGGAATTACGTGAGTCGATCACATGTTCCGAAAAAAAAAATTATATCCGCATCAAATTTCTTAAATACGTTTCCATAGAGTTATTTCGTCATCCAGCCATTGGTATCAATTTCAAATATCTTTAGTGGATTTCTTTGCATGACGTGGTGTTAATTATTAGGGTTTCTTCTTCTTATTCTTCTTTTTCGCCTGGCTAACTACTTGTGCATGTACAGGGTTTTCGTTTTTCATAGCGGAGCTTGGAAATTTGGGTTTACTCCTCGCCCTGTTACGAGTGCATGGTCCCTCGTCACTTTCCGAAGAGGTATCCTCTTCTTCCTCTTCTTCTTCTTTTTATGTTCTATTTCTTTGTCTTCTTTTTCTTCCTCCTCAGATTTTTCCGGAGAGGAGGATTTTTCCATGTTGAGACCACTTCCCTGAACTCGCTTTTCTAGATAACCGAGTCTTTGAAGGCCTTAGATTTGTTACCAAAATTAGATCTATATCGTTAAAAACATGTAATATTTTCCAACAATTAGACATCTCTATCGTTGAAGCAAATGCGATATTTGCTACCAATCACACATATCTATCGTTAAGTCAATGTAATATATACTAACAAACGGACATATCTGTCGTTAAGGGAAAGGTGAACTATGTTACCAATCGTACATATATATCGTTGAGGTAAATTTAATATATGCTACGAATAGCATATCTCTAAAGTTGAGGCAAATGTGATATTTTATACCAAATCCACACATTTTTCTGTCATTAAAATGTGTTAATTTCTAAAAATCATACATCTCTATCTCTGAGTCAAATGTGATTTTCTAATCAATCGTAAATCTGTATCATTCAGGTAAATGTGACCTTTGCTACAAATCGTAATTCTATATCGTTCAGTCAAATATGAGATTTGCTACTAATCTTACATCTATTTCGTGGATGCATTTTTGGTATTTGCTACTAATCGAAACCTTTATCGTTGAGGCAAATTTTGTATATGCTAACAAATGCACTTACCTATCGTTGATGCTAATGTGAGCTATGATAACAAATATATATGTCTATCGTTGATGGAAATGTTAGATATTTTCCCAATCATTGATTTATTTTGTTGAGGTAAATGTGATCTTAGTTACAAATCGCCCATATCTATCGTTAAGAAAAGTGTGGCACGGCTACTAAACTCACATCTCTCTCAGTGATGCAAATGGGGCATTTTCCACTAATCTCATATCTCTATTGTTATGTCAAAAGGGATATATGCTAAGAAACGAATTTTCTATCGTTGAGGCAAAGGTGAGCTATGGTACCAATCGCACCTATCGTTGAATCAAACTTGCTTCTTGCGAGCAAAATTAAATCTATATTGTTGAGACAATTGTAATTTATTTTTGCTACCTATTGTACATTGCTCTCATTGAGGCAAATATAAATCTTCCTACCAATCTCAGATCTCTTTCTTTGAGCTAAATTTAATCTTTGTTTCCAATCCCACATCTCAATCATTGATGTAAATTTGAGCTTTGCAATCATTCGCATATTTCTATCAATGAGGGAAATTGTATTGTTAATACCAATCGCATATATATCTATCATTGGGGCAATTGTGATCTTTGTGACAAATCTCACAAATATGAGTCTTGGTACCAATCGCACAGCTCTAGCAGTAAAAAATGTGATCGTTGGCTCAAATCGCACATCTAGCGTTGAATTAAATGTAATTTAGCTAACAATCGCACATCTATATCGTTGAGGCAAATGATATATTTTCTATCAATCGCTCATCTCTCCCATTTAAGTAAATGTGATCTTTATTACAATTTCACATCTCTATGATTAAGTCAAATGTAATCTGTCCTACCAATTGCACTTCTCTATCGTTAAGACAAGTGTTATCTTTGTTACCAATTGTTGATGTATATTGTCTTGGCAAAATTGATATTTGCTACTTGTCGAGGTTTAGTGAAAAGATAATCCCAGTCCCACTTCCTGGACATATATTTTATTACTGCACCAAGGTGAAGCGGAGATGAATTGTATCCAATACATCTACCGTAGCCACTTCCGGTGAATAAGAATAACCCCGGTGGACATATGTAATATTGAGATTTAAGGCAAATGGATTGCCTAATAATTGCCAAAGGATCATCCTAAATAGTTAAACACACAGAGATAAAAATAATCTTTAATATATATGAATTAGAAATATGAAACAGCGTATATAGGTATAAATAGGATTAATCTTTGCACTGAATAAGTAAGTCTATCTAATTTTGGGGGATCACACTTGAAAATTACTTACTAGGATGCTTGCGTCCTAATGGCACCCGACAGAAGGAATGGACCTGTGTAATATTGTGATTTAAGCCGAGTGGATTGCTTAATCATTGCCAAAGGATCGTCCAAAATAGTTAAACACACAGATACAAAAATAATCTTTAATATACATGAATTAGAAATACGAAACAGCGTATATAGGTATAAATAGGATTAATCTTTGCACTGAATAAGTAAGTATATCTAATTTCGTGGAGATTACACTGAAAAATTACTCACTAGGATGCTTGCGACCTAATGACACCTGACAGAATGAATGGAATAATATTATTCAATTAAGCACTGAATTAATTACTTCTAATACTCGAGGTTTTGGGCCTAGGATGGGAATTCTAGTTAACGAATAAACTAGTGAAGTTAGGGGAGGGGATAATTCACTTTAATGATACCTTTGAGTTCGTAAGTATTTTTGAGAATGACGGTGAAGATCTTTTTCTGGTGACTATGATTGCACTTAGTCCGGCCGTCCAAGGTTACCAGAGGAGAAGGTAATCCTAGACCAGTGATATAATGATCCTATGCCGGATCACAAAGGCGAGCCAAACTGTGGCTCAAATCGGACTTCTTCCTCGAAGTGACTGTCCCATTATTTAGCTCCTAGAGTGGGTAGCCAAAACTGATTACCTAGCTACGTGTAGGGTAATCCGCAGAGGCAGGTCCTGTGTAACCTCTGACTCTGAAGGAGGGGGGATCTTCGAGAAGTTCGGCACCTACAAGTACTCTGACGGTAACGCACAAATTCTCCGAAGTTTCTTTTTTACAACGGGTGAACTGTTTCCTTTGTGGGACTACCTCTCCACACTAAACGTAGGTCCAAGATCTTCTACCTGACTCCAGGGAGAATTTTCCCTTTTATTTCCCTCACGAGCGAAAATCGAGAGACAGCACCGAGTTCTCATAAAATCCGTATCGCTGCGCGAAAGGCCTTTTCATCTGCTGCCAGACAGAGTAAATTCTTCACACCTTCGAGCTATCCTTGCTTCACGTCGCGGTTTACGGCGGCGCGAAAACTCGGCCCTTCGTCGGCTCGGGTATCTTTTAGCGGCAGACATTTTCCTGAGCGGCCAGCTGCAAATTTGTTCGTCTCTTTGATGCAAAAAGGGGCGGATGGAATTCGAGGCGAAAGGCGAATTTGGAATTCGGGAGGAACACGCAGCTTGTGTCGGGGTATTTCTGCGTACACTAATGGACGTGGTATTTAGACTTCTATATTACTAATCATATATCTGCGCCATCGACGAAAATTATAAACACCAGAATAGAAAATTGGCCATCCTGGCAAACTCCACTTCTGGAGGACTCTAAGTAAATTGATCTCTACCGTGATTTAGAGACAACTAAATGCTACTTCCTTAGCAAAGTTTTAGTTCTTCTTATTATATTAGGTGGAATATTGGTAGTAATGATACTACGCCGTTGTTCTGGAACATTCTCAAACCACATTATGAGGTGAATTTTTAATAGTAAGCATATTCTTAAGGCATTGCTCCTTAATACCATGGCCACTGAACATCAGGTAACTCAAGCACGATGAATTTTAAAGTATTCCTGTGTAGGTAGATCAAAGATAATGACGAAAGCAGTTAGGTAATTCCGTCCTTCCTTTCCATCGTGGACCTTATCTCAAAAGTACCAGGGGCCGGGGTGAGTTAGTGTCGGGATTAGATGTTTTAGACACTCCTAACCAACGATACAAAGGCTTTCTTGACTGCGTGGGAGAAAGGGTGCGTTTCCCTTCAGAGTTATGTAAATATGAGTAGAGCACCCAGAGGGAACAATCAGACTCCATCGACAAAGTTCGTTGCTATTCTTCCATAAATGATAGTCTTGTTCACATTCACACACTGCATCTTCTAAAGACAATAAAGCCAGCGGTGAAAGAGAAAAAATTAATCAAAACTCCCTAAATATTGACTTGCTATTCGATGGAAGAAAGGGCATTCATTCCTGGTCAGAGACTCGATCGATTTTGCAATGAATAATCAATGGTACGTGGATAAAATATGCACACGAAATGATTATTTAGACCTTTTAGCATTTTGAATGATTGTAATTCAATTTTATCTAGAGCTATTAAAATCCACCACATCAAGGAAGACCTAAAACCATGTCTAGTTTTATCGCACGAAAGAGATATTTAAATTTACTTCTAGTAATTTATCTGATTGTAAAGAAGTCAAGTTGCCGTGAAAGATAAAAAGTGTTTTAAATGATTATTTAAGCATTTTGAATAAGTTTAATTCAATTTTATCTAGAGATATTAAAATCCATCACCTCAGGGAAGACCTCCACGAACGATGGTGAGACTAGATTTAGCAGGCAAACAGGGATATTTTCTTCCTCGTATTAAAACAATAATATGAGAAAATGTAATTTAGTTATCTATGCAAACTGCCACGAGTCTTATCACATGAAATAAATATTTAATGAAACTTCCTCTAGCAAAGCATCTGACATCTGATTGTAAATTTGGAAAGTTGGTGGGAATGATAGAAGCGAGGGTAGGTTAAAATATAGATGACTGGAAATCAGGTCGGTCACAGTTCCTATATTTTTGTTTCTTTTATTGTTGTTTGCTTTGTTTTTGTGTGCAGAGTTCAAACCGATGCTGATTCGTTAAAGGATCTATTTGTATTCAGTTCAGATTCTCATTTAGGGCAGAGCTAACTTTAAATATAATTTTATTTCTGTTTGTTTACGTTTTACTTTTATTATTGTTTTATTTATTTCGTGTTTGTTTATCATATGTTATATTTTTTGTTTTATTTGTGGTATAAGTTTTTCATTATCGGTATCATTGGTCAAAATTCGTGTTTATTTGGTCATTTAAGCGTGTATTAATGTTTATTCCCTGATTGTTGTTATTTTCGGATAGTCTAATTACAGGGCTGTTGTTTTCTAAGAGACTTTTTATCTCTTCTCCAAGGATATTTAAACTCTCTTTTCTAGAGTGTTATTGATTGGATCTATTTTAGATTCGCGTTGTAGGTCTTCTTGCCTCCGTCTCTCCATTCTCCTACCCCCTCTGATTATATACATACCTGCACTTAGTTCATACCCTCTGCAAATATAAATTTGGTGTCTTCAAGACCTTTAAAAGGAGGGAGGCAAGGTAGATCAGTTTTCTGATCAATGCTAAGAAAATCTTTCTTTTATCTCGTAACGAGACAAAAGAGTATTCCATTCCTTACTATACCGTCCTTCCTGAACTGTAGGTATTTCCAATATTTCTCTACTCTTACATGAGAAAGATTGTATAAAAAGCTGTAGGGGGACTTTCTTGAAAAAGCCATCATTGGTGGCGATCTTCCCTTTAGTCTCGTACTTATTGATGTTTTCTCTTTTTCTGGAAGTCATACGAGCGTGCATCATTTCATCCTTGTATGACAATGGATAATCTGAATGACCTCATCCACGGATTGTATTTTAAGCTAATTGGGGCTCTTTGGCGTTGAGATGCCTATCGTATTTCTTGATTGCAGTTTTAGGCTTAAGTATCCTCCCTGGAACAGTTCAGCTCGGAAAAGTAATTTCGGCCCGTTTGTTTCCAATATACTTATATAGGCGTACATTTATTTGGCTTAATCACAGAGGTTTATCTAAGTTTTCACCGTGTCGGAATTGTATAATCTTATATCAAACTTCCCTCTTTCGTGACTTATCAAATACTTTGGTACCATCTCGACATACAATGTTCACACAAATCGCTTCTCTTTTTGCATGGGCAATCTTTTTGATGATCAAGTTAATCAATTACCATTTTCGTGTTCCTTAGTTTTCCAAATCCATATTGTTGTTGATTAAGGACTTTTCTTCTGGGTGTTCGGTGAGTCTTTGATTGAGTATTTTTTTAAAAGCTTCCCACCATTTATAAATGAGAAATTTAGTGGTGGCTTTCTTTTTTTGTAGAACGTCGCCATGGCTTGGCTATCAATATCATTTTGGCTACTTTGTACTTTCTTATCATGTAAGTATCCAATTTTGACTCTGGCATCAAAACTTCTCTTCATCCGGCTAGATTACCCCCATAGGGCTTCGGTGTTATTTAACTTGGTCAAACTCAGGTGAAAAGGTGCCTTCTATTTGAAAGAATTTACGGCGATTTCAATTTCTTCTCTGATTAACAGAACTCCATCGCCTACATATATGATTTTTCTTTAGTCTGCCTGGTGGATAGAATGAGTTTTATGCATTTCGTCATTAAGCTCGTCGATTATTTTTTTTTTAATTTTATTTCAAATTATTAATCTACTTCTTCACTTATCTGGAATATCGTTTCCCAATATGCGCCGAAGTATTGTTCAACATATATTTTCCTCTTCTGTTTTCAATATATTTTCTGTGTTATTTATTATTTCTGACTTTCCCTCAGATGGTATCTAAATATTTTCTCATATTCTTTTCCAGAACTCTCCGCGAGAAGTTTCGTCTCGTCTTCTTCTTTCTCTTTTCATTTCATCTTTGGTTTTGTGTTTTCTTAGGATGTTTTTAATTTCTTCCTTTCTCTCTTATTCTATAGAATGACGCTCTTGGGTATCTTCTTAGGATTCCTATCATATAATTCTTCCAACTTTTGGGGTTAGCCTATTATATTTGGAGTCCATCTGTTATTTGACATAGTAGTGTAAAAGTCCTTGGAATCACCTCTCTCTCTTTCCAAATAATATTTTTGCTCAACGCTTAATCGAACTTCTCGATCTTCAATAGCGGTGGTATACAATTCTGTACTGGCTCCTTCTATCTCTGTCAATTTGCCCATTTGTACTTCATTACAGAATTGCGGGGATTTGTATTTTATTTCTAGTGATTAACAAGGAGATTCCTACATGGTCGTGACATGGAACTACTTCTAGTTTTAAAAATTAGTTGCATGGCATATAAATTAGCCAGGCATATATTGAAATTAGTAGCTGAAGGTCTTGTGATGAATGCGCGGAAGTTGGGTCTAAGGCGTTAGGCGATGTTTTTGCCCATTAGAATATTTAGAGTTCATCCTATTCCGTTTGTTTTTCTGTATCCTGACTCTTGGCACCTATCATTGAGGTTTTTAGAAAGATGGCGGAAGTTTGCTATTTGAATATGTGTAAGAACATGAGAACAGGCAAGTACTAGCGCCTGAGTTATTGATATCCATTTGCTATCATTAACACGCCGAGATTTATTCAAGTTTCTAGAATGAGATGTTTGATGCTCTCTCTATCTTTATGTCTTCTCTTTTCTTATTCCATAACTTATCCTCTTAGTGATCCAGCTGTTCGTATTAATCGGCCAAACTTTCAGCTTATTTATATGCATTTTCATTCTGTTTCTCTTTTTTTGGTCTATTTTTTGAGAAACCGCCCGGCCTTTTTTTCTGTTGGGACTCGTTGTCCTCTACTTCTTCTTTAATTGGAAGCACATGCGATTTTTTCTCTTGACTGGGTTGTTGGGGATTTGATTTTTTTTGTTTCTTCTGTGTTTTACTACTGTTTGTGGTGCTATTGACTTTTGAAGTTTTTAAAATTGCACTGACATCTGTATCATTCACGTCAATGAGCAGGCAGATTTGAGATATCCCTGATGAGTCCATATTTTTAGGCAACTCCACTCTGGCGAATCCATTTTATTGCAAGCCATAAGTTTAGACGTAAATATAGGATGGCACCTCAAACTTTTGACATAAAATTTCCTTTTAGTCTAATATATATTAATTTTCTTTTTTAATTATACAAAAATTTACAAATAAATCTGAATTTAGGCATAAATTGGGCAAATACATTAAAAGTTTATCAGGAATTTAAAACTTTCCTTTTTCAAAGACAATGAATTTCTTACAAAAAAATGACTGTTCCTTTGCTCTCAATTTCCATTTATTAGACTTTTCCTTCCATTTCTGTTTTGATGAGCACCATTAGTTTTTTTTTACTTGAAAAAAGAGCATGAATATAAAAAAGAAATGATAGCGGATTATTCCTTTGACTTTAAAATCATTTCTTCATCATGAGATACATTCCATTGACATTATGGCAAGAATTCTGTGAATGAACTATTCAGATGGAGATCCTTAAAGTATGGAGTCTTTATCTATGTTTATTCATGAGAGAATACTTAAATTCATTTCTCAAGGTTTAACGGTCAATATGAGGATGAAGTCTGTTATTTTTGTCACATTCAGGCGCTCATTCCCTCAAGTTTTCTCCCGATTTAATCATTCGCTACGGATCTCACCATTAACCCAGTTAAAGTGGTCGTTTTCCGCTCAATAAAATTATTCGGATAATAGGTCTGTGATATTGTATCTTTGTTTCTCTGCATCATTGTATAATTAACTCTGCTTCTCACAATATATATATATATATTTATATATATATATATATATATATATATATATATATATATATATATATATATTGCTCTCTCTCTCTCTCTTGTATTTACTCATTGATTACACTTCACGAAATCGTCCATTCCCTTCCAAATGAGATACATTTAATTATAATTTTTCAAGAAAACACCACCATATATGAAATTAATTGCCACGACGTCAAAAACAGACTCCAATACAATGATGCAAATGTAGCGGCAAAAATGAAGCCCCACCTTCTTACTTGCTCACTCATGTGCTAACGATGCGAATTCCTACTAAAATAGTTTGACGAATCTTAATACAGAGGCTTTATTTTGAATGGACTACAACTAGATAGGGACTAAACAATCTACTAGATTGATCAGTCGAGTCGTCCTTTATAAATCATTTAATTTTAGAACAGAAATTCTGAACGTTCTGAAAGCTATTTTAGGATGTATGTAGCTACGCCATATTCAGTTAAATAATTGCGATGTTCAAAGAGATGAATGATAAAAATCCTCATCAGATTCTTATCTCGGTGCCAGTTGTATACATCTATCTTTTCTTCTACTGTTGTTTCTTCGAAGTAAAATGTAGCTGTGGCCTTTGCTTATTAAGTCAATTCTGATCATAGGGTCCTACACACCCTCCCAGTTCACCTAACACTTTACAAACAATACACATTCAATTACATTAATCTGCTAATCTCAGTTAAACAAATGTCAGAATCCAGAAAAATGAATGGTTGATCGATCCTAATACATAAAAAGGAAGGGGTAGGAATATCATATTGATTAGTTTGCGAGAAATGTTGTGGTAAACCTCTATACCTAAAACACTTCATAGGAAAGTACAGAGATACCCCAAAGTTAGAGAATATTCATAAAGATTCACTAGGTCTTGTTCTTAAAGGGTTTGGAAGAATACACTAATCCCGCTTATTGCTGCGAGTTGTATTAAAACGCCTGAAGTCCCCCCCCCCACTCCTTTATAAAATACTCTATGAGCAAACCCAAGCATTACTTCAATATTGACAAAGGTACGAAAATAAATAGTCCCCAAGTTCACTATTAACATCCTTTCATACATATATGTGGTATGAAATACTCAGTAAGAAACGATTCTGTTTCCATGGGGAAACAGAGGAGCGGGGGGCATCAGCCTCGCCCGTCCCCCCCTGCAAAAAATTGAGAACCGTTTATGTTTATATTTCTTTTTTTAAGCAACTTTGTTGTGCTATTCATAAAGATTTCTGTAATAATAATATATATATTGGCCAATTATTTACCTGAATATGGCTTAGCGATATCCTAAAAAGGTTTTCAGAACGTTTTTAATTTCTGTGTTTTAACATTGTTTAGTTTTTAGAGCACGAATAGACTGATCAAACTGGTCGGTCTTTTGTTAAACCGTTGCGAATAAATGTATCTTATATGATACATGTCTAAAGTGCAGGTAAACCGACGTCCCAAAACTACAATTCATAATTTTCTGTGTGAAAAAAAAATCGGATTTGAGAAAGTTAGTGCTCACTCCTGTGTGAGTTATAGTTATTAATTATTAATGCTGTGTAAGATAACCAATATTAATTATATCACTGCCCGCCTCCCCCCTACACATTGCCCCAATTTCTTTTTTTATTCTTCTTACGTCCTCTATCTTCCGTAGGGAGATGGATGGTGTACAGGTTTTAGGCATTTATAGTTTAAAATTGTCTTAGGCAAACCTACAATTATTTTTTAAAATCTTGGATAAAATTTGGAACAATTTAACGGCCTATGGCTGACAGTAAAACAATTATCTATTTTAAAGAAAAACACGGTTTAATTTATCGTATGCCATTGCCGAACCTTCCTCATTTTACATTAGGCTACCCTAAAATAATCTCCGAAGCTTGTATTAAAAAGTCAGTGTTGTTATATGACATTCTACTTTTTATGACTCTCAAAAGACATATACTATGGAATGACTTTAATTTCAAAAACTTAAACTATCTTACTCTGGAATTATTAGAACATAATATAATATAGTTAGTTAAACTATAACATTATAAGTTTATTTATAAAGTTTATTTTCAGAGATAAAATTCTAAACCGGCAATTACGCCGGGACCTTTGCTTGAAATCGAAACTGTCCCGGTCAAATCGGGACATATGGCAAGCGTAATCAAAAAAAGTTAAATTTGCTCCCGTCGGTGAACATGGGGGATTCCAGAATTCTTTCAGTTCTTGGAGATGTTGCCTTGCAAATTGAAGCCCTTTTCGCCCATTCGCTTTACTGGTGTGTGGCTTTCTTCTAATTTAGTTCTTCCACGCAATTTGGCATTATATGTATAGGTATTTCTCACAGTCTGAGGTATAACAGCTGCTACAGATTTTGATAGCGAGGTCTGTATCTAAAGTATAGGCAAAGACGAAAGGATTTTCCCTCACTTCATGGCAGAGTAGCCCTTTCTATTCATGAGCAACTTGGGGTATCCAGATCGACGTCTATTTTCAGTTGAACCTGTCAAAATCTTCTTTTGAATCATATAATATACGATCGAAATCGTATTGCAATTTCACATAATACACGGCTGAAGCGAATACATCTAGTGGTATCGTAATTTCACGATCATTTTGAAGATATACTGTTTTCGTGTACACCTGAGGAGAGTTGATTGCACAAGATGAAATATTGGCAGGAGAATAATTTACTCCATTTCTGAGATTAGGTGACTGGTCTAAATTTTTTTTTTTTTTTTGCATTTGCTTTCATGTTATTTTTATTGCAACCTTTATTGGTTTGACTTGATTCATTTTAAGATGCACATAATGCTTTACCAAACTGTATAAAAATATTTATATTGGTTGATAATGATCTTTTGCCTATCATGAAATTAATTTCAGAAATTTTGCCTGTTAATTCCTTTTTTCACAGCATTCTCTTTTAATCTAAACGCACCTCTTTGCTTACTTATCAATTTAAAAACATCCTGGAAGAGTTACTCAGGTTTGGTTTGGGTTCTTAAACTTTGGTAAAGAATGATAATTCCACACCCTTGCAAAGTAACGTAATAGTCTCCTAATTTTACTATTCTGGCTTTATACCTTTTATATATATTCGCTTTCCCCAACCTCACTAGTTTCTCTAAAAATTGAGGACAGAAAAATATAATAAAAAGTTTTGCCATGTTCAATATCGGGAAGAAATCTTCGCATCTACTTTTCACCGACGAATCTTGCCTCTTCGAAGAAGCTCGATTACCTGACATCATTGATGATTGAAGTTAATCGAGAGTGAAGGAGACAACTGAAGCAAGACTCATTCGAGGAAATGGATGGGAGCTCTTTTAGCAGGTTTGAATTCATCCGGCGCTGTATAAGAAAAATATGTCGTTATTTCTATTGTAACCAGTTTATACCGATGCAAGAGAAACAATAAATACCGACATTGAGAAAAAATGGGCAGCCAGTAACACTAATATGGAACAGAGCTCATAGAATTAAAAATATCATTGCAATCCTGTGTGTGGGGCTAGAAAGAATACCCACACACCTTCCGTCGTTTATGAATAAAGAGCCAGACAAAGAGCCATAAATTATTTTGTAAAATTATCTTTTTAAAAAAGAATTATACGAGTGTAGTTAAAATTTTCAATGGGGAACTACTATGCATTGATAGATGCCTGGCTTCCTTCCCTAGACGATTCTCTCCCAGATAATCAAAGAAATGTTGATGAGTGAATACTACCTTCTCTACGTCTCTGTCAAAGTATAGTAGATGGCGCGAACATCTCATGTTAGGATTTAGTGAGCCACGAATCTTCATTCTTTAGTGAATACCTTTTCGATGCTCGGAGACTGGATGGGGGTGTGATTAGACATTTTCTTCATCTTTTTCGAGGTAGATGAGGTGATTAGGTGTTAGGATTGTTTGGGGAGACACTAAGCTTTTTCGCTAGGAGAAAGTTTTTCCCTGACTTCCAATAGAGGATGAAATATGTCTTTTCTACCTCTTTGTTGACGGAGGTTGGGTCATTCGTTCATGGGTGTGGTAGCGGATGCTCGAAGCTTCCTTTCTAAGATACAAGTCTTCAAAAATGTCAGAGAGAGGCTGAAAATGAGAAGTCTTTTTCTCTGTCTTTATCAATATAGATCCGGCGATTGGTTCATACAAGGGGTGGTCAATAAGTTTTGCAATTCGGATGTAAAGAAACGAGATATGAGGAAAGGTTTTTTATTATTTTTAATATAACTACCCTCGACTCCAATGCACTTGCGCCGCTTGTCCCTGAGGCTTCAAATTTCTGACAACCAGAAATCTCCCAGTTGCTGTTCAATCCACTTCCGGACGGTGAGCTGGACTTCTTCATCGTCCCTAAACCGGCGTCCACGCAGTACAGCCTTGAGCTGGCGGAATAAAAAGTAGTTGCTAGGGGCCAGACCTAGACTGTAGGGGGATGGTTGAGCTCCTCGAACCTGCACTCGCGCAGGGCAGCTTTTGCAACTCAGGCCTTGTGGATTTGGACGACGTTGAAGTCGAAAATGGGGCGTGAGGTTTCTAGGGACCCAACGAGCAGAGACCTTCGTCATGGCCAAATTGTCGTTGATGATGTTGATAACACTTCCTTGTGATATTCTAAGTTCTCGCTCGATTTCTTCGACCTTCACCCGTCGATTTTCGAGGATTATCCTCTCCACACGGGCCACATTGTCCTCGTTGGTCACGGCTGACGGGCATCCTGGATGGAGGTCATCTTCAAGGGACTCACAACCATAGCGGAACTCCCTATTCCAGCGAGCAATGGTTGCTTAGTAAGAGACGGTATCAGTGTGCACTGCAACCATGCATTTATGGATCTCTTTTGCATTCTTGCCTTCCTTGGTCAAAAATTTTATCACTATGCAGTGATAAAATTGTTGGAAAATTTGTAACTAATGATCTGCGATCAGCTACTGCTTCTTAAATAGACGAGGCAGGAGCGTGCGGCTGCAGGTCCTGACTTGTCTAAACATGTCCTAACACCCACACAAGCCGCCATTTCCCTTCCTCTGTTTTGCCTTAAAGATTCGCAAAACTTATTGAACGCTCATCGTATGATTGTTGAGTCGGGTCGAAGTTTCCATTCCAAACAAACATCTAACCGATGGTTTGAGGGAGGCTGAGGATGAGAAAGGTAATTTTTTACGTCTCTGTCGAATTAGATGCGGCGATCAATTTCTAAGAGTGTTTAGGGGGGATCAAAGCTTCGTTTCCCTTAGCGAATGTCTTCCCTGTGCTTAGCTACAGGCTGAGGATGTAAGGGTATTTTCACGTATGTGTCGATAGTAAGGATGATCAGCTTATAGCACTGTTTGGAGAGACATGAAACTTCACTCCTTTGGCTAACGTCTTTTAATCCTTCCCTTCTGGTTCCAATTATCCTAGTCAAATCAATTCATTTTTTCTTTCATTTTCATGTTTGCGTCACTATTTCTTTTAATATAGACTTTCAAGCAGCTTTAAAAGAATATCATATACTCCATATCATATTCCTTAATAATATGAAAACTTTCCTCTTCGTATACTTCTTGTAACTTTTCCTAAACTTTGAGAAAATTTTGCATTAAATTTCCAAACTTTTACACTGTAATCAGAAACAAATTATTAACTCCCAACAAGATTTTCATAAACATCAAATGCATTTATATTGTTGTCAGAGAACTAGATCTAAAATTACCTCTCCCAGAATTGGTCTTACGCGTAGTGAAAGAGGACTGAGAAACAATAGTAATACGTTAAAAATGACCCCTTTAAAAGTGTAGTTGTATCTAGAAACTATGTTCATTCACTCTAGTGTCATAATTTTTCAGAAAATAATCACGATACTTTTTCTTTCAGATACGTTTTTGGACGTAATGAGCACAATTTATTATATACTCTCTAGACAATTTATTTCGTGTATTACCTAGTTTATTGTTGAACTTTTTAAATTTTATAACAAAACCGCCCAACACCATTTTCATTAAGTATTTTATGATAAAATATCCCTGAAAAGACAACACTACTAAAAAGAGAAAAATTACATCGTGTATCAATTAGATAGGGTAAAGTCTTCACTGTAAATTTAATAATATTTTAAGCGTGTAGAGAATGTTCGCACAAGAAAGAAAAAGGCTCATCTTGAATTTTGAACGATTGCTGACTTCAGAGGAGATGGCTAAAACACCCTCTTTGTTGCAGTAAAGCATTTTCCAAGCTGCTGTGCCTCCTTCCGTTTTCTTGTAAACAAGGTCTAAGGCTCTCAGGAAATGTTTTATATTAAGAAAATGACCAAAAAGTCGGCCCCACCAGGATATAAAAGAAAACTCTCTATTTTAGGCAAAGATATACATGAAAACTGACTTTAGGAAAAATATCTTCACAGTTAAAACAAGAATTACTCTGGAAGGGCTGGATGGTTGTCAAAGGACGTCAGGTGAAACATTCACCAGCGACAATAAGGGAGGGAGAGGATTGATCATTTGGACTGCAATTGTTGGAGATAATCCATTAGAACCTTTCAAACTGGATGATATCATCAAAATGAATTGAGAGGGGTACTGTCAGTTGCTGGATTAGCACTTTGCAGCTTAGTTAGAGAGACAACCAGTAGGATGAGATGGTTTTGCCTTCATATAGTATAATGCTCCTAGGTATGGCATGTGTTCGATAAGAAGTGCCTTGACTAAGACAGATTTGTAAAAGACTCAATCATGGGCAATAGCCTTCCAATAGTTGGGGCTTAAACAAAATAGAAAGCTTATAGAACAACATGAAGAGAGACGTTTCCAAGATAGAAAGTAATTAAACGATCAAATGGTGTTTTGGAAGAAATTTAAACCAAAATTATACACCGATTGTCAATAGAGATTATCAATAGACAACAAAGTGTTGAAACGTATTCACAAAAAGAGCTCCTTTGTTCATTAGTACTTGAACCGTATTTGTTTTATTTGTTTCATCTCATATACCGGGAATTGAAAAAGTCCTATTACACTCGTTACGACCCTCTCAACAAAGGACATAATGATATTTTTGATGTAGTTAGACACCTTTTTATTGCTCTAGAAATATAAATATGTGTTTATCTTGTAATATTAATCAATGTGGCCGTCGTCAGCGGCGAGAACTAAAGGCCGCGCCACGTTACGGAAGAAGTTCTTCCTCATGATGGCACACAGGCGGGTGGGTGATGGTAGACATGAGCTCGTCGACGATACTATGGCGGACCTTGCAGACCATGGCATCAACATGCTCCCACACACTGTAGTTGAGGGAAATTGAGTTCGGACAACTGCGGCCGCTAATATTCCTTCGAACAAAAATTGATGTTTAACTCAAACGACTCTTGTACGGTGTTGGTCGTGTGGGCCGGGGTACCGTCCTCCTTAAAGAGGTGATCCGACTTTTTCATGATCTTTCTCACTCAGTACAGGACTTTCGTTCTGTACTCGGCTACGAACTGCACCAGCGGTATCTTCTCGGCATTCGAAGCCACGATGACCATCAGAATCACGGAGGCCGGGTGCCTTGGACATGAACACGTAGCGGACGTCGGAGACGTACTGGCCGAAGCTTACTACGTGTTTGTTCTGCTTGGTGATGATCGAATTGACCTTGAAGGGGTTTTTTTCCTCAGGAATAAGTGAGAATTCTAGTAGCGTGACTATTTAAGTCGTTGACAAGTTGACGACAGCGCTCTGGACGTTGTTCTCACATACATTCGGTGAGCAGATTCCTTTCCACGCCCCTAAAGCTCTTACTGCCGCCCTCCTCCTTGACAGCTCTGCACATCATTGGCACCGTCATGTCCTTATTTTGAAAGTGACGTCATTTTTAACTTCGAAGTTACTTTCGACGGTCAAACAGTTAATACCTTGTGTCCCAGAACGAGGTCAATCTTCGAGGTATTCTCCGTTCTTGAACCTCTCTGCGACTCTGTGGACTGTCATCCGACTGATTTTGAGCCACTTTATGTAACCCGCGCGCAAGAGAGCAGAAATTCAAATTCTTTTCACTTCCATTTCGACATAAGTTCACACAATGAAAAATAAATTTTAATAACACGGGCTGAATAAGTAGGCTTTTTGATTTAGTTTGAAGGAACTTTTTCTATCACACACGGAAACCTCTCGAACAAAACCAGAATTCTTGCAAAACTAACTAACTTCAACTTGCTATACTGTTATTATATAATTTCTTATATATTTAGATTAAAAACTATATTCTTGCTAATTAAAAATCTGAAATACCGTATAAATCCCTTGACATAGGAACACAACTAAATTACAACTATATTTTTATAAACTAATGAATAATTCAAACGTAAAAATAAGCCTTTATTTTTCTGTAAAAACTCTTTATCATTCACAATTTCACTTAGGATCTTTTTGGTAACATTATCCTCACAGTTGTAAATAGAAGGCCCTCAAGGACACTCCCTGCTGCCTTAAGCTCTATCGACAAAATTAAGTACTAATTGCTCTCTGTTATTTTTTTCGAATCTCACGAGCAGATTCCTTTAGTTTCGTAGTTCTGACAAAAGTTCGTCCATTCCAATGAAGTCTTGTAATTAAGGCTTTGTTCAGACATACAAGGTTTTAATTTCCGCTATCGAACTTTTGCACATATCTTTATAATATACATCAGTTGCCCATTCTTAAAAATAATGGGTTGATTCAAAGAAAACGTAGAATATATTGTAATGAGGGTAGTAAATTAAATTCGAAATCACGTGGTAATTACGCAATTCATTAATTAGTTTATCTCCAGGGTCCAAGTCATTTTTCATTTGCTCAAAAATTAATTGAGTTACATGAATTTTCATCGTTATCCAATATTCCTTTCAAAATCCACAAGTTTTCCTCCAACACCAATGCAGCCAAAAGCCTATAATTCTTCCAACACAGTTTTCACTCTCTACACCTTCAGTTGTACTTCTTCGTTGGTGTTACGTTCTAAATTCGATGGAAAAAACAATAGGTATTTTTATTATTCAACCCCTTTCTATCGATCTATCTTTTTCGTACATCTCTCTCTCTCCTCCCTTAATTCATCTATAGTAGGAAAAATTCTGTATTCGTTACACGTTTCTGTTCAGAATTTTAAAAATTCTGCTTGTAATGTGTATGGAACTTTTGCACATATCCTTATAATATACATCAGTTGCCCATTTTAAAAAATTCTGGGTCGATTCAAAGAAAACGTAGAATATTTTGTGATGAGGGTAGTAAATTAAATTCTGAACTCACAAAGGAAGAAATTTCACAAAATTCTTGTTTCATCTGAGAAAATTTCCTTTGGTAGCACGTGTCAAATATACAATGATAATTCTTCATTAAAAGGGGAATTATTACAAATTCCTCCTTCTACGAGGGATCTTCAAAAATCCGTAGAAAACTTGAATAAAATTAAAACGAAAAGTAATACAATTTTTTTTTAGCATGACCTCCATTGAGGTCAAAATATAGGGTGTATGTTTTGGTTACCTATTTATAGCGCTAACCAGCTTAAATGGAGCACGTAACACGCTTGTTGGCAAGGTTTGTGATTTTGTAAATTAAGTTTTTGCTCATTTTTGCTTCAATTATTCGTTTAAAATTCATTTTAAAACAGTTTTATATAATCATTAGATTCATAAATCAAAGCGCCCCTACCTTAATAGATTTTAGCAATTATACACTCGCTAACTAATTTAAATATTTAAAATCCTTCCCTAGTCTCTTTATTGTGAACTTTAGCTCCATTTCTAAATATTCCCTTTAACTCTAACTTTGCCATTCAAAGCTAATACTAGCTAGTAAAGTTCTAGATGTACATTTAGCAGTGTGCTCTCTTAGCAGTGCAAAATATTTTGTTCGTTTATTTGTATTTTAGGCCTAAGAAGATGACCGTATTGTGGTCGAAACGTCGCCTGTAAATAAAAAGGATGATGCCAGCTATTTTCCTCGCCTTGGGATTTCTGTTAAACATTAAATTTAGGCTCTCTAGAAGCAATCCTCATCGATATATATATATATATATATATATATATATATATATATATATATATATATTGGCTTCAAATTCATAGATGCAAATTAATCTATACATTCTCATATCCTTATTCCAATTTTAGACATATCATATATATATGGAGGAGGCTGGGATTTAATAAAACCACCGTGCGTCAATTTTTTGGAGGTTTTCGCTGGGCTTATTGAATCCTGCAATTTTGTGCTAGTAGACTACCTATTACATAATCCGATCGCTACAGTGCTCCCCTACAGTAATCGGTTTATTGAGAACATAGCGTATAACATTACATAGGTAGATATATATGAAATAGTAATATTTGGCACACTTAATAACTGAAGGCATTTTCAACATACGCATTTATAGGAATGCCCCAGAGGGCATTGCTATAACTCTTCTCTTAAGAAGGTTACCCCCCCTTTATATAATAGAAAACTAATGGTCAGTGTAAGGCTGAGATCTCCTAACGTCACGACAGGAGCATGTGACAATGCTATTGGTTTGAGTGTGTATGGGGACAAGATTATCTATGGCAGTGCCTGTAGCGTTGAACAAGCCACTGGCACGTGTTAAGGTTATTGAAGCGAAGGTAATCCGCTTGCTGGTTCCTTCTGAGATGGCGTCAAGTGTAACGTAGTAGTCTTGAGTCCTATTCTTCGCCGACGAAGTGACCAGTGGTGGAGAGGTTTACTCTTGACTGCCCACCGCTGCTGACGAGGGTTCCTGCAACACAAAAGGAGGAGGCAGCGAAACGGAAGGTGTTATTTGAATAGTAGGGTGATTGAAAGGGTTAGGTGGGTTAGAGATTGTTTGGGTGGCTTGCAGAAGCATAAAGGGCGTTCTAGGTGATCGTTTTCTATATATGCCGGTTTCTGGTGGTCTATAGAGACAGTATCCGGCCTGGTGCTAAGCTGAAGTACAAAGAACTTTTGCTTCCTAGAGATGACGAGAAAGGGTCCGTCATAAACTAGTTGCCGAGAAGTGCGAGTTGAATCGCGTTGGACGAAAACATGGGAGCATGTTTTCATCTCTTTTGGCACCAAGGTTTTATAATTGGCAGGCACGCTAGGAGCGGTTGGCCCAAATTCAGCCATCACCCCTAAAAAATTATGTACATATGAGAATATAAGAATTGACCTGACAGACGAAGTTGAGTACAATAGACAATTTCCGCCGACGATCAGGCCAAGTTCTCTTTCAAGGATGAACGAATACCCATGAGAATCACAGTGATGTTGGGGTCTGTAAAGCGTAAGTTTCTTTGAGGATACTGTGCAACCGTTCCATTGTGGCGTTGCTTTAGGGGCAATAGCTAGTGGTACGAGGACGAAAGGAGCCAAGTACTGACATGAGTGTATTCCATTGATGAGATTCAAGATAAATCATGATCGTTGATGGAACACCAAAACGAGCACTCCATGCTGATAAGAAGGCTCGAGTGAGTGTGGAAGCTCTGACGAAAGAAGACGAAACGGGACCGGAAGAGTATATGTGTAACGATAGACATTGCCATGCTCTCATGGCAGGCATGAGCGAGTCCATTTTGTCACGTCAGCATTCATACCTGGTCACACGAAACGTTGTGCAACGAGCTTGCGGGTTGCATTGACGCCAGGATGAGAGACACCGTGAATTTGGTCGAAAGTGTGCCAACGGTAAGCAAGGGGAATAAGAGGGCGAGGACAGTCAGGTAATGAATAGTCGACCAGGATGCGCCTGGAAGGATTGTCCAGTGAGTCGATCTCGCGAATGACGAGTTGAGAAGAGTGACGCAGTGTTTGCGTTTCTTCATCTTGCTCCTAGACTAGCGCTATCGTTGCATAATTATCGATGCTTGCAGTGTGAGATAGCTGCATGCCCGAAATCGCGGGAATGCGGGAAAGCACATTCGGTTGCCATTGGTCACAAATCTTTTGTTGCAAGGTTGCACCTACATGAGTCTCGAATGCGTCTGAGGATACGTTGATGGGGCTCCTGAAGAAGGATGAGCTAATTTTACAGCGCAGGCAGTAGCCTCTTTTGTGCAAGAGAATGCATTGCACGCATTAGTAGACCATTCAAGAGGAGATTTTGGGGGGGGTCTTAGTGAGCATAAAATTGATAGGTTGCATGACCTGCGTACAGTTTGGAATGGCTGTGTGTTTGAAGTTGATCATACCCCAGAAACGTCTGAGCTGTTTGCGTGATGTGGGTCGAGAAAAATTGTGCATCGAGGTAACTTTATCTTCGAGTAGGCTAATCCCGGCAATCGAGACAT
Source organism: Ceratothoa steindachneri (assembly GCA_963969495.1). NCBI lineage: Eukaryota > Metazoa > Arthropoda > Malacostraca > Isopoda > Cymothoidae > Ceratothoa > Ceratothoa steindachneri. Next base: position 87,936,740 of record OZ018325.1, on the reverse strand, counting down.
GGTGCCTCAAGAAGGAAAGCTGCCACGCACCAAAGAGACACTTGGAAGAGTTGAGTACGATAACGTATTCTTGAATACGAGAAAGGCCTGACTAAGGTTGGAAAGGTGTTCCTTCAGCGAGGAGGAAGCTATAAGGAGGTCATAAGTAGATGTGGCAAAATAAAAAAAAAGACCCCTAAGGAGTTGATCCATAAAGCGCTGCAAAGTTTGACCAGAGTTGCGCAATCCATATATGGTATTTTGACCATTTTGAAACATTCAAACTTAGGGGTGATGTTAGTCTTCGGAACATCGTATGGGTGAATAGGGATGTGGTTGATAGCACTAACTACATCTAGGCGAAAAAAGAGAATATAGCCAGAGAGAGATGAGGTGAAGTCTGCTATAACCGGCAATTGATAGCGATCAGAAAATGCAATAGCGTTTAGGGCCCTGTAGTCCCCAACTGCTCTTAATTCCACTAGCTTGGATTTGGGCACAATGTGTAGTATAGAGGCCCACGAAGAAGTGGAAGGCCTACAAATCCCGGCCTACATCATAAAATGAAATTCGTCACGCATAGCAGACAGTGTATCTGGTGCTAGACGGCGTTGTCGGGAAAATACAGGACCTCATGTTGTCTATATTTAATACACCACGCTATGTTTTATGGGCCTTTCCTTCGAAGGTAGAAGGGTGAGTTCAGGTAACTCCTAAAGAAGGCGCTGAAATGGTTGCTCGGTGGATATGAGACGAATACAGAGGAGGGTACTCTGAGAAGGTGAGTACGAATCTGAAACTGTGAGTAGAGTAATGCGTTACACAAGCTTTCTTGGTCGAGAATCGACCAAAAGGTCGTGAGCCGAAAGTAAATCGAGGCCCAATATTGAACAATCTACCTCGGCTTTGCCAAAGGTCCATCGAAAAACTTGACGGAGACCGAATGAGACTTAAAGTTTTCGCCTTCCATAGGTCCTAATATTGGTCGAATTCGAAGCCTTCAACACTAAATCAGAATCAGATGGAGAAGAAGCTTTTCGGGCTTAGAAATTGGTATGACACTGCAATCAGCACCAGTGTCTACTAGGAATGAGAAACCAGAAAGTGGGTGAAAAATGCGAAAAGGAGGACTTACCTGAGTAATTCAGGTGTAGGCATGGGATGTTGACCTGTTTATCCGTTGCCTTTTTAGTTTAAGGATGCGATTGGAGAATTGAGGCTGAATTCAAAGGATTGTGATAATTTGGAAAAGGTGGTTGAGTTGGTTGATATGAAAAAACTGGAGTAGATTGAGAGGAAAAGGAAACGTTATGCTTTGGGAGACTACTTGTCGCATGATGTGAAGAATAATAACAGTGGCTACAAGGTTGTGTAAAGTTTAAAGCATTGTTACCGTACCTTTGAAGGTTATGAGAAAAAGCGGAAGGATGGAGTTGAAAATTCTGCTGCTTTTCATCTTTTGCGTTGGGATGCTCTCGTTGATTTCTCCTTTTGGGACCAGAGCGGGATCTGCGACCCTGATCGCCCAGAACGTGTTTGTGCTCGCCCTGTGATCCCTGTTGCAGCTTTAACCGCTGGATGTTCGATTCCATTCTTCATATTGAAGCTTCAAGGTCTCTCCATAGAGAAGATGGAACGCTTGAACGCTCAGACCATCGCCATAGGAGCTCGTTGTTCCCCTAACCTTGGAAATGGAAGTGTTGTTAGTTGGGCCATGATTTTGGCCATTGCCCCAATTCTCTCAGGGGTTAACAAATAATTTATCGGGGGATATGGGTATCTGCTCTATATTCAAGGGTTTTGAGTTTAAAAGTGGCCTGAACCCCCTTGAGACTCCCCTCATGAAAATCCCAGTGAGGAGAAGGTTGTGAAGGTCCGTTTGTGCACCTTTTACCCTGATAAGGTCCGTTAAGTGCTTTAAGAAGGTCGAAGGGCTCCTATCTCCCATTTCCTGAGTGTTCAGGAACTCTCTCAGATCCTCTACTTGGGACTGGCCGTACTTCATGTGAAAAGCTTTCCCCAGGTTGTCTAAAACGCCAGCCTCTCTCCGTTAATATTAAATCTCCCTGAATACAACTAATATATTTATGGGCAGACGCTGCATGACTACTGTTATCTATTCTTCTTCTGTGATGTTATGGGGGTTGAGAAGCAGGGTAGAGGCTTATAGCCATGCGTTTGGAATTTTTTTATCGAATACTAAAAGCCAGAGATATGCATGTAGCTGCCTGTGCGTGGACTGCGGATTAGATTTAGGTGCTTGATTGTGTTGATCAGGTGAGCCGTTAGCCGATGTCCCTTGTTGCTGATACATAATATGTTATACTGTTTATATATGTGTACACGTGTTGGTTGAACTATTTCGACGCGTGAAGAAGATGTAGTTGCTATGAGTGCACGTGTGCGTGTGTGTGCTTATGAACGCGTACAGAACGCAAACCTGTGATCGTACCAGACGAAAAGACCAAAGCAAAGAGAATCGAAAGAGTTAAATATAATACATTTTGGTTAATACATAAAAAGTACGTTCCATTTAATCTTTAAAATATATTTAATATAAATCTGATTTGATTAATGAAATCAAAGCGCAATTATAGCTTAAATTACCTAAATAAAAGAAATGGTGACATTTTGCAACAATACAAGTCATTCTTTGGGCTTAATATTAATAAAAATGTATTCATTTCTTGTATTATTATTATATAGCAATTGTAAGACGATAGTTATGTAAGAATTGATAAAATATGTTATTGTAAGTTGCGAGAAACAATTTTATGTTATGGAAACAGATCAAATATATAAATTTATTATAAGTGGTTCTTAAAAGAGCGCATTCATGTATTCGAGCTGTTATGTAAGAGAGAGAGAGATACAATTTAAAACGTTTCTACGTAATGGAAAGGTTACCACTATATGAGGGTGATCTTAGTTCGCCGTTATTCAAGAGTATCCGAGCCGCAAAAGAAGAAGACCCTTTTACCAAGAAGGTAGACACATCCATAACCGGTGACTACTCCGAAAGTTGGTGAAACAGTAGAAGATGGATTCACCAGGAGAGCAACAAGCTGCTCGTTTTACCAATCTGGCAAAATCCACCTCCATCGAGCCACCCGACCAAAAAGGAGAAAAGGTTACGGGATGTGCCAAAAATCAATGATTTCTGTGGTTTTGCTGCCCAAAGCAAAGGATTGAATTCCGCGACCATCAAGCCTCCCTTCTTCAACCAAGTAGCTGTTCTAGGATGATTAAGAATCATGGAGCGAATTTCACCACCATCGAACCTTCCGTCTTAACCTAAGTAGCCGTGGACATTTGTTGCTTGCCGCCCGATACGGTGGGCCGAATTCCTCATACGATCGCTTTCTCGGTGAGCTATTCTTCATTGAGCTCAGCGAGACTCGAATGGAGCAAGAAGAATTCGATCAGCTCATTTTTACGCACCGGAGTACTTCAGGCAACCTGGATGAGCTACGATGAACCGCTGCAAGGGGTAGTGAATGGAGACCTACCTAACTCCGCAAAAGTTTGTACAGTATTATAATCTAGATTAAATAGCTAAGTTATATTTTTCCAAATCATTGTCATTCTCTCAATCCCTTGCTTTTACTTACGACTAACTAAATAATTTTGATTTCCTTGATATGAAGAAATTTTAAACGAATTAAACAAAAGAAAAAATAAACAGAAGAGTGGAATATAGTAAATTTTGGTTAATAAACATAAAATTCGTTTAAAAGTCTATAAATTTCCCGTTTCATTTTATCTTTTCAATATATTTCATATAAAACAGGTTTGATTGATGAAAACAAAGCATTTATAGCTTAGATCGACTAAATAAAAGAAACGGTGACATTTGTTAACAATACAAGGACAATGAAGGAAGTCATTCTTTCGTCTTGTTTTTTTTATGAAAGTGTTTTAGTTCCTTGTATTATTATACATAAATTGTAAGACTTAATAGTTATGTAAGAATTGATAAAATATTTTAATATAAGTTGAGAGAACCAATTTTATGAAATGGGAAAAACATTAAATGTATAAATTTATTATAAGTGCTTCTTAAACGATCGAATTCATGTATTTTAGCTGACGATGTAAAGATGGAGATCTAGTGCGTTTAAGGATGAATTATTTTATCAAGAAAAGACATCTGAAGATGATTCCATAAGTTCCCACCGAATAAAGAATATTGAATCCAGCTCCAAGGTTCGTTTAACTTTTGAGGAAATCTCCGGATTACACATATCCAGACTACTAACCAAGAGGAGAGCTTTGGTTTTTTGGAGTCATACCCTTTTCTGAGTAAGTAACTAGGCAGCAGTCTTGCCAACGTAAGAAACCCATTTAGCTGTCCCATG